>JARHVA010000266.1:1037500-1545000 GCA_037957365.1 Torreya grandis
CCTCTCCTCTATCTTCTATAGAAACTCTACCCCAAAACATTAAAAACAAACACAAAATAATGAAAAATTAAAAATAAACCATAATGATTTCAAAACTGACACAAACACACTCCTACCTACCTCATATCATATCTACCTCTATGGTGGTACTTGCCTCTTGGTCATTGCTTGCCCTCCACCCAATGTTTGTTGTCTACCTAGCTACATAATCAATTCTCTCTATCCCAACTGATCCCCTCACTCTACCCACTCATCTCCCTATCCAACACTTTCCCACTGCCACTTACACATGCACCAATCACCTCTCACAATCAACTAAACTAAAAACACACTTCTCAATTTAGGTCACTCTCACTAAATATAAATGACAACAATAACAAAAATTAAAAAACATCACTTTAACTTTTTGGTCATCAGCCCCCTTTTTTAGGGTTTGATTGATGATTGATCTTGATCACCCCTTAGGTTGGGATGATCTACATGAGTTGATCCTACCTTGGATCAATCAGTATTGATCAATTTTATTAGGATTTTTATCCTAACCCCTACCCACTATATCCACCCCCTTGTCTCACCTTCACAAAGGATTCCTTTACAACATATCCCCACCACACTTTGCATCTCACTCCTTACACCCACAATCAAAAATTACCTTATTCTCCTTCATAACTCGTAAGCACTTTACCTCTACTTGGTCAATCTTACTACCCATTCATATCTTTTTATGCCAACCTTACCTTGGTCACTTTGATTGCATCATCTACCTCACCATGTTTGACACCTTTACACATGTGCGTTACTTTATGTGCAACCCTTTAGGTGCATCAAGACATGCCCACTTGTGGTCCCAACACCTGTAACCAATTTAGTCTTCTCAAGATCACACTATACTTTTGGTTTCCCTAATAACATGAATACCTCACTTAAGATACTTGCATTTATAAGTACAACCCATATCAGCTATGCCTAATGTTCTTGTCTAGTTTACTTAGCACTTGCTCTTTAAAGTACACATTTATTTTACCAATTTATTCAAACCCTCAACCTCATCTAGGGGTAATTATTGGCATTGCACTTCGTGTGACCTTTTGTGCTTCCACAACCAACTAATGTTGTCACCCACTTATCCACTTGTCAAACCTGCACCCAAATTCATTTTCACCTCATCACTTCCTATTTTGAGGGGCAACACCTCCTCCCACACTTGAAGCATCCAACCTTCCATTGCATCATTCATTTTTATTTTACAACTTATTGATGCAACCTACACAATAAAAGGGGCAAAATATAGACACTAGAAAACCACACCAATAGTTCTAGATGTCGTAACATACTTTTTTAAACCCCCTTGGTCCCCTTTAGGTTAGAAATTTTCATAAACCCCCTTAAAACACCATTGTAACCCTTTACACACCTTTAGATAAATCAACTAATTAATTAGGATAATATATCTTATTTATACCTCACCCTAACTAAACCCATGCCTAACTTAGCAACACATATCCTTAAGACCCTTTCCTACCTTGGCATTTAATGTCGTAACTTCTCAAACTATTTTTACCCTCATGACCATGCCTCCTCAAGCAAGCTCAAACCACTTTTAATGGTCTTAACGACCAAAATTAAGTGCAAAACACTATTTTGGGTAAGTCAGACCATTTACACCTTGATTGATGTTGATCATCCCTCGATCGACACTGATTGACTAGGATTGATGTCGGTTACTTAAGGCTACCCTAGGACCCTTAGGAGGTTGAATCATTTTGAGAAAGAATCAAAACTCTTGTGCAAATTCAAGCTTTCTAGTGAACTAGAGAACTAATCAAGAGAATAAGAAGTGCTTCATCGCCTCAAGATTGAGGATTCAAGTATCATTACTCTGCCCATTTTGTTATAGGCTTCCAACTAGCTCACACTCAACTTCAAGTCATCCCCAGGCCATCAACTCCATAACAACTAAGTATTTTGTACTTTTTACAAGTTTAGAATTTAGTTTTGGTAGTTTATAGCTTTCACCCCCTTTAAATCTTCCCTCCATACTCTCTTTTGTGTTGGATTTTCACAACTCTAGCTCCCCTTTTTTCACCAAGTCCCCACTAAGCCATTCTCATCCTTTGGAGTATTAAACCCCTATGTTTAACATTCCTGAGTCTCCATTTTGCCTTCACAACCATCAACCAACTTTTAAATAACTCACCAACCCCTATACAACCAACCTAAAGTCTATTTTTGTCCAAATTCAAAACTGTGACAAACCCACAGTGACCAACATCAGTTACCCTTGATCGTCATCAATTACCTAGTGACTAGCATCAGTCTCTATGTAATTCTTTTTCCCAAAAATAGTAAGTTAAAATCACCCATCATCCCTAACCCAGATTCTTATTTTTTGATCCCTATCATAACACAAAGTCAAAAACTATTTTTAGAATTGCATTTTAGCACTTTAGCATTTATTTTGAACAATTTAATTTCATTTTCTTAAAATCAATCATTTTCTCTTGAAAATCATTTTATTACATTGTGATTAAGTACTTTTCATTACTTTGTACAAGCATCTCTTATCAACATTTTTAGAACTTAACTTGTTAAACGAGTGGATTGATATCCTTTCAATGAAGTCTTGTACTTCTTAGATCTAACACTTGTTAGGTAATCCACCCTCCAATCTTACTAATCAATATTTTATCTAGCCTCATTCTTATTATAACTCATTCATCCCAATCCAAAGAGGATTTCTTCACATCATCTGGATCACAGAGTGTGAAACTACATCTAGGTTCATCTATACCTTCAACCTTTATTTTAGTTCTTCTTGTTTTTAAAAGCAAAATAAAATAATACAAAAACATAGTCAAACACAAACTCCTAGCATAATTTAAAACTTTTTTAACACCTTGAAGTCATGTGCTTTTACCAACATTGCTACTATATCAAGACCAATGCTTCAATGGATGGTTGTAGGTGTTGATATGAGAGCTTAATTATGTATGTAGGATTCTTAGGTATTCAAAACAATCCCCAGACCTTTTCAAAGGATTTGCCATCATATTGTTGTTGTCACCTAGAGAAACCTTCAATGTTTTGAATCTTTTGACCTCCATCATCCTCAATGTTTAAGACCCATCTCCTCAACTGACTATAGGCGACCTTTTGAGAATTTTGAGTGTCTTTGAAGATTCCTAGCCTTTATATATAGTACTCAAACTTTCCAATGGATATATCATGTGGTGATTTAAACTTGATAACCTTTAGTGTCATGAAACTTAAGACTTCATCATTAGTATTGTCTAAGGCCCATTTCCTGACTGGTTGTAGGTATGCATTTGAGAATTCTAAGTGCATAGTGGACTATGCTTGGCCTTTAAAATATATATGGCACTTTTAAACCATCCATCCTCATCAAGATTATATCTTTAGTGTATTACCAAGCCTGTTATCTTCTTCAAGGCATCTTCAAAACCTTTGTGTTCATTGTTTCAAAGCACATAGTCTATAGGTGACTGTTAGGATAGTTTGACTGTATTTGCAAATTTCATTGACCTTAAGTGCTTTGGTAACTTCATTGATCCATTAACATTAGTTTGAAATATCCATAATAATTCATGCTTAAACAACCTTCAAGACAGGTTAACAACATTGGGTTTTTCTGAATGATAGACTTATAGGTCTATAGGTGACCATTGAAGAGAGTTCTGGCTATGAGAGGTTTGAATTATTAAAAAGTGCAAAACATGATTGTTTGAAATATAAAATCATTGCCTACTTGGAACAAAACACTTAACATCAATTCAAAACTCTCTATTTTCTTGAAAATGCATATCCAAACCACTAAAAATACCTTGATTGTTAGACACACAGAACATAGTCCAAGATGGTGAATGGAGACATGTGACCAGTTGTGAACTTATACAAAATATATTATCTAATAAAGAGACCATGAATGGATTAGGAGGATGATAAGATACCATGAATATTCACTCATATGCATTAGACTACATTAAGATCTCAAAAACCCAGAAAAGATGACAGTCATTTGTAAACAATGCATAAAAGAGAAATTGTTTGCCAAAAGACATCCATACATGTCACCAAGATGAATTAATGTGTGTGAGGAATATTAAAAACTCTAAGGACTCACTCCAACTAGTTTCAAGTAGTTTTTATCTCACACTTTGCACTAAAGTTTCTCTAAACTCAACCTATGGGATTTTAAGCTTCCAAAAAGTAGTTTGGCTTCTTAGTGATTATTCATAAAAATAAAATTGAGTACCTCCTTCTACTCTTAATTTGATTTGAGGCATTTGGGGATATTTTCATTTTCAATGTCAATCAATTTGTTGAGTCATTTTCAAAGTCTGAATTTGTTTTGTCCGTCTACTCTTACAAAAAAGATGACAGTCATTTTCAAACAATGCATAAAAGAGAAATTACTTGCCAAAGGACATCCATACATGTCACCAATATGAATGAATGTGTATGAGGAATCTAAAAAACTCTAAGGACTCACTTTAACTAGTTTCAAGTAGTTGTTATCTCACACTTTGCACTAAAGTTTCTCTAAACTCAACATGTGGGATTTTAAGCTTCCAAAAAGTAGTTTGACTTCTTAGTGATTATTCATAAAACTAAAACTAAGGACATCCTTCCACTCTTACTCTAAATTAAGGCATCTGGGGGCATTTTCAGCTCTCAGTGTAAACAAGTGAGATATTCTAGTTTCTTAGCCGGTTCCAACCATATGCTAAATGTCAAAGTTTGATTCTATTTGATGCTGATTTTGATGCTCGAAAGTAAGATTTTTGAGTAGAAGACATCCAGAGGTGTTTTCGAGAAGGTGGAGAATATGTTCATGAGTTTACCAAGATTCTTCGAAGGGTCAAATATACACATCTAGACATGTTTAATAAGGTGGAGAATTTGTTCATGGGTTTACCATAATTCTTTGAAAGTTTAAATAATTACGAGATTGCATTTACGTAATAGTAAGGTGGAAGGTCTATTCGTGGGTTTATCAAGACTTTCTAATGCTCTGTTGTTGATTTGTGAGCAATATTAAAGTGTCCATTTGACAATTGTGAGAATTTTCCATGTACTCACTTTTCACAAAAATGGATCGATTTGTACTATAAGTGAACCCAAAGATAGGTATTGTCAAACTCTGTAATCAACTCTTGTGTAGTATGGTGTGTATTTTCTTGAATTGTTTTTCCTTAAGTTGATTGTTTATAGAATAATTTTTGGTATTTAATTGATTTCCTATAAAGATCCAAGGTAAACAATTTTGCACACTAAAATTAGTGTGAGTTTAAAGATCAACAAAAATTCATTTTGAGGCCTCAAATTAGGCCCAACAAGTCATTCTCTACTAAAAACCTCAAACAGGCATCCTTGCTTATAGTCCTAATACAAACCTCCTTGTGTAGATATTTGTATAGATGGTATTTATAATCTGAGGGTATATTCCAATACCCAATATGGATTTATAGGTTTGAGTTCAATTTAATGCTCTAAGAGTGAATGAAGATATCTCTTTTTGCCCTTTCTCTCCCCTAACTAGGCCTCAATTAGGCCTCCCTACCAAGAGAGTTGAAAATGCTTCTAGAGGATTCCCACATGTACCAAACCCAAACAAGTGTGTGATTCAATTATACAACCTCCTCCTTATTTTCCATGCCAAATTTGAAGATCTGACAACTTATATGGATTTTCAAAATATCAAACATCAATATGTTTACATCTATTATGTACAAGTATTGTACCAACCAGTGGCATGAGATGATGATCAGGGGAGTCTTGAACATGTCATGGGTAGTTTTTAATTTTTTCATTTTCATCTAAAGGCATAAAAGTTGATTTCTCTCTCATCTGGTCCTTATGGCTCTCTTAGACACCCTGAAAGTGTTTCAACTTCTTAAGGATTATACATAAAGCCTAGGTCCTAAATCCTCCAATGAATTCCACAAGATGGAATCATACTAGGGTGGATAACTTCCCTTAGAATCCTAAGGTCCCTAGTAAATCCTTTGATCCATACCAATCAAAATAATATGATATCTCAAGTTGAAACTGGGCATTCTTTGAGGTCTGAAAGAGAATTGAGTTATTAAGAGTTTTCTTGAGTTGGTTTTGAGCTTAAATGACCTCAATGAGGTCTGTAACATTCATTCCAACCTATTCCAATTATTTTTCAATAACCTTTCTTCATCAAGTCTCTTTGCACCCTCATTGATTTGAGTCTAGGGTTCTTATGCCAAACTGCCTAAGATACCCTAATGGATTGTATTCTCTCATTTTATCACTATTAGGAGGTATATATCCCATGGAGTGTTTTTTCATACCTCTCACCATCCCTTGAATATTATCTAAGTCCTCATTTACCCTAACTAACTCCACTTTCATCTCCAAGATTTCCTAAACAGGGATGTGTATGCATTCAATCATGTGCATGGTTTAGAACAGTGTCTACCAAGATTGTTTTCATCACCACACAATAAAATTTTACCATTTTACTCTCTCTAAAGTTTCTTGGTCTCATTCCAACTCTAATTGACTATTATCTCTTAGGATTGCCTAGTAGGCCTGCGTATGCAACTAGGTCTGATAGGACTGAGCAGAGTTTACTGTGATGCCTTTATTTTTTTATTTTGAAACTAATGGAATGATGTTAATCATGAAACTTTTATCAACTAACCTTCATTCCTTTATACCTTTCTTTAATCTCTTAAACCTCTTTCAAACCAAGCAAAGCTCCTAATGAGAAAACAAACATGTGTCTTGTCTAGACTGAGTAGGCAAAATGCTTAGGGTTTTGCTTAAGTCTAAAATTTAAATGTGGTATTAGGGCCTTATGTAATCATCAATGAAACTTATCTTCAAATGTTTCACCTCCCTCTTATGTTCCCATAGACCTCTACAATCATTCTAAGCAACATAGACCTCTTTCTCACAAGGTAGACTTGTGTAAGGACCATATGTAGGTAATTAGGCCTATGACCCTATTTGATCACTTTCTCTCAGATGGTTTGGTGACCTTAAAATTCCTTATATATTTCAACCATACCCTACACCATTATTCTTGGGTTTTGAGAGAGTCCTTTAGTTACTTATACAAACTTACAGGTGGCTAACTCCCTGTACATACCCTTTTGAGATGATCTACAGAATGGTGTTCTAAGAGCTTATTTCAAAATTGAAAATTTCCTCAAACTCATATTCTATTTTAAAACTTATTTAACACCTTGAAGTATTGTGATTTTACCAACATTGCTATTGTTTAAGACGAATGCTTCAATGGATGGTTGTAGGTGTTGATATGAGAGCTTAACTGTGTATGTACGCTTCTTAGGTCTTCAAAACAATCCCAAAACATTTTCAAATGATTTTCCATCATATATTTTTTGTTAACTTGAGATACATTTAATGTATTTAAACTTTTGACCTCCATTTTGCTCAATGTTTAAGACCCATCTCCTCAACTGACTATAGGTGACCTTTTGAGAATTTTGAGTGTGTTTGAGGATTCCTAGCCTTTATACACAGTCTCAAACCTTCCGATGGCTCTATCATGTGGTGAATAAAACTTAAGAAACTTTTAGTGTCATGAAACTCCATACTTCATCATCAGTATTGTATAAGGCCCATTTCTTGACTAGTTGTAGGCATACATTTGAGAATTCTGAGTGCATAATTGACTATGTTTGGCCTTTTAAATATATATGGAAATTTGAAACCATCCATCCTTATAAGGATTATATCCTCAATGAATTACCCATCCTATTAGCCTCTTCAAGGCATCTTTAAAACCTTTATGTTCATTGTTTCAAAACACACAGTCTGTAGGTGACTGCTAGGATAATTTGACTGTGTTTGCAACTTTCATTGACCTTAAGTGCTTTGGAAACATCATTGATCCATTAACCTTATCTTTAAATATCCAAAATATTTCATGATTAAATAACCTTTAAGACACGTTGACAACATTGGGTTTCTCTCAATGATAGACCTACAGGTATGTAGGTGACCATTGAAGAGAGTTATGAGTATGAGAGGTTTAAAGTCTTAAAAAGCATAAAATAAGATTGTTTAGACTTGAAGACTATTACCTAATTTGGACCAACACACTTAAAATGAATTCAAAACTCTCAAGTTTCATGAAAATTCATATCCAAACCACTCAAAACACCTTGATTGCTAGACACATAGAACATAGTCCAAGATGGTGAATGAAGACATGTGACAAGTTTTGAACTTGTACAGAATATATTATCTGATCAAGAGACCATAAATGGATTAGGAATATGTTAGGATACCATGAAGATTCACTCAGATGCATTTGACCACCTTAAAATCTCAAAAACATAGAAAATATGACAGTCATTTGCAGACAATGCACATAAGAGAAATTGTTTGCCAAAAGACATCTACACATGTTACCAATATGAATGAATGTGCATGAATAATATATAGACCTCTAAAGAATCAATATAATTGGTTTCAATCAGCCATGATCTTACACTTTTCATTGGAGTTGCTCTAAACTCAACCTATGGGGTTTTAAGCTTCCAAAAAGTAGTCTAGCTTCTTAACGATTATTCATAAAGTTAAGAGCATCAATTCAATGAACAATTTAAAAAATTAAAATCCCATATGGTTCCCAAACTTTGGCCAAAATATCATCCCCCAACTCTACCTATAAGACTTGTACCATCTGATTGATTTTGGCCTTTATTAGCTTGTGAATGGAGTGATGGAAGAGAGAAAGAAAAAATTTACAACTATGGAACTTGAAACTTATTTCAAAGATTATATATAACTTTTAGAAGCCAAAGGGATGTTCTAAAGCTATTTTCACTTGCAAGTGACTTCCATAAGTCTATACAACTTCTTTAACTCCTCAATATGGCATTAAATTTTAAGAATTTGACTTTATTCTAACATGATGACATATGTGATAGTTAAGTAACTACTCTAAGAACCTTGGTAGGGAATTATTGACAAAATTTTACCCTAGGTCAAATTTAGTCAACCCCTATTTATTCAAACTTCCTATAAGGTCTTGCTAAGGTCATAATTATGTTAGTCATGTTTAGGAGGGTTAATTAATGGATTTCACCTTAATCATTTTGGTCATTTTTATTAATATTTCCTTGTGCCACATTTTTGGCCTTTCTAATGACTTATATAGTTTCCATAAGAAGCCAAGTGTGTCAAACTATTTTTCAACATCCAAGATGTCAGTTATTATGTAAGGAGTCAATTTTGTAACTAACAAATATAGGTTCAATGTGGAAAGGAGGAGATAACAATAGTTTAAACTAGTTTAAAGATAATTATATGATCAAGTACAATCTACTTGTCACATGGGAGCTTCAAGAAGATCTCTATAGTCTCTAATAGTCCAATTTCATGATTAAGAGGTGATAACAGATTCATAATCTAGTAAAAACTTCATATTCTCCATCACTCTCCTAAACAAGCCAAAAAGGTCAACCGGTCTTCCCTTGGTATAGACAAGAGGAGGTTAGTCAAATAAAGTGCCTTTGATATGTGATAGTGCTCTCTGTGTACTATAAATCCATGGCAAGAGTTGTAGGTTTGGTGTAATGTATTCTATGAATCATCACTAAGAAAGTTGATGACTCAAAATTGCCTCCTCATTCCCCATTGCCTTTGGTTTTTCTCATATGTATGCAATTGTCTGATGATTCCAAGAGTTGTATGTGGTTTGTAGAGATGGTTTATTCTCTTCAAGATGTTTTTAACATGTTATGTAAGTGTGAAGATAAGTAGATAGGCATAAATATCACATTCTGCTAGTAAGAATACTCCACTCAGTCTACAAAAATGTTTCACCTGTTACAGGCTTATTTTTCCTATTGGTCTTCAAAACAAGGTGTTATGTTATGTTTCAGTCTCTCATGGCATGGTGATTAGTTGTTCACATGAAGTTGAGTTACAAAAGTCATCTCTTGGTGAAGTGGGAGGTCTAAGGAATGCACACAGTTAGTTTTCCCTACAAGTGTCACCTACAACCAAGTGAATCCAAGCCTTGAGCAACCATCTTGATGACACATGAGGTTTTCAAGATTGTGAAGATAATTCCCAAAGTGAAAACTAGGACTAAGTTATTTAAAGAGATCAGAAATTGGTTGTGAGAACCAATTCCATTTAGCACATAGTCTTATATGACATAGTAACACCTACTGACAGTCTACAATGGTTTGGGTTCAAACCATAGAGGTTTGAGTAGAATTGAAATGAAGGTGTTGGAGCTTATTTGAGACCTTCATTGAGGTTTAAGAGCATTTAGAAGACCAATGTGACAATAGAAGTCATTATGTGCAATCAAACATGAGTTCCATGTTCATATATTGGGAAGGTTGCTTAAAGGAGATTGTTACCTTAACTTCTCTAAAAAGAATTGTGTCTTATACAGTCTCTTTCTGTGGCATGAGATTATGAAACTTGTTTAAGCCCAAATGGCCTCCCACTTACAGTCTAGACCTTGGAAGATCACATTTTTGACATATGAATGATGGTTTGGTCAAAAGAATGCAGGATGAATGACTTACAACTCAAACCATTTTTGTTGAAGATGCTAAGAGAGCTACAATGCTTTTGAGACTTAAATGAGTCTAGAATTAGAAAGTGTAATTGTGGCCTTATAATGCAATTGATGAAGAGAGATGGTGCTCAGCTCCAAGGTGTAAAATAAACTTACCCAATGTATGAGTTCATATTTATGACTCTAGAGGAAGTCAAGAATGTGAGTATAATGTTCAAAAAACATCTCCACCTACAGGAAACCTCCAACTTCTACCCCAAAAGGCACCTACAATCTGACTGTATTCACAAGTTAGCTCATGCTAGTGAAAGATGTAAGTGAGCACATGGTTAGACACATGAAATGAATGAATATGTATAGTCACTTTCATAATGTTGCACACTTACAGATATCCCTCAGATAAGCATTTACACTTATAGGAACTTTGGAAATTCTGAATACACACCTACAATTGACTCAGTCTGCAAACTAGCTCAAGCTAGTGAAGAGAGACATTTGGGAGGTAATCAGAGGGGTTTGAAGTGGATGACCATGTTGAGAACATCCTTAAAATTACATATAACATTCCATGTGATCCTAAAACACATATGAACAAATAAAATAATTTTTTGAACTCCAACCTATAGTCCACCAAGAAAATCGTACATAGAGTACAAACCTAGTGAAGTTAGTTTTGAGAAGTTATGAGATTGAGGAATTTTAAAACATGATCAAGAGTTGGAATTTATTAGAAAACACCATCATAACTAGATAAATCTCTCTAAAGTTTCATTTGATTCTAAGGAATTGGGGAGATACCCTTTATTTTGCCTTAGACATAGGGCACTCTGCGAGCTAGGCAACCTGTAGACTCGGTATGAGAAAGTAAGATGGATAAAAGAAATAGTGTTGAATGATTGTGTGATGTTTTAGAGGGTTGTATTGTAGGTAAAAAAACATGGATAATAACCCATAGTCATAAGACACCCTTAGAAGGGTCAAACACAACCAACACAATCTAGGCCTAAACCCTATACATGCCTAAGCTCGAGTCACATGACATGAAATTTTTCCAAACACCTTGAGGACCTTCAAGAGAAAGTGGGGGACTAGTGAGAGCCATTTTTTGTAGATAACCACACATAGGTGGTCATTTTGGCCTAATTCCTTGACAGACCTACTTAAAATGTGTGAGAGAGCTTGAGAGGCCAAGTTTAACTACTCATAACTATATAGACATTAAGTATGAGACCTCAAGTAGTTGAGGAGGGTTGAAAGGGGTCTTGTACCGCAGCTTTGTGGGATTTTTTTAAAGGTTGGACCTCAGGATTTTATGAACAATCCTTAACAGTCTAAACTTCTTAAAACCCTCCTAAAACCTTATCTAGGACTTGATGGAGAAAATATGGTGGGAAATGCATCTAAAAGTGATCAAGTGGCCATGAATTACCTTAGACATGTTTGGAACTCTCTTAGGCTCCGTGACATGCACCTTGGTCGTACTATCATATGAAATAGCCTAATATTGTGTGTTTTGTAGGAATTAGGATGTTTTATAGGTACAAAGGAGGATGTTCAAACAAGAACCATTAAGGGAGGTCTTCAGGGACTTGTTACAACTTCTCAAACTCAATTCCTACCATAGTGAAGCATGAAAACATCTCTATGATTCCATTCATGACAAACAGTCAGAATATAGCATATTGAGGATAATGTGACTACCTAGTGAGGAAGTGAGAAATGTTCTAAGAGTTTTATTAAGGTCTATTTGATAGACCAAATGAAAAAGGAGATTCATTTGAGTTTCCTAGCATCTCTTTAATGTATTTCTTTGAGCAACTACAAGCCATTTGGATGACAAGTGTGAGGATAGACCTAGAAAACTTGTGATAAATGACTGTAAGCAGTGAATGATAGATGAAAAATATGAATCCATCAATTAGGGATGAGTTTATGACATGCACTGACCTCTTATCTACCTTTTCATGATAGATCATATGTGTCAAAGCTCCCTATGGCAGTTTTGGATACTCAAGTGCACTCCTCACCATCATGAAAGCAGTTTCAAAGCAAGCAATGAAGGGTCTATGCCAACTTGAGGAAGATGTTTTGTTTGATATTTATGCATGTTCATATCATTTTATTAATTTTTTTTCCACTTCATTCCATGGATTTGTAACTAGTTCTCAGATATTGACACCTAGTCTTGTGACCTTTGATATTCACTTCTTCTCTCTCTTCTTCTAAGTTTTATGAATTCAAGCCTTTTTGGCTTTGTATTGGATCCACAATTGGTATGGTGAAGCCTTGCTAGTTTTGACACCTCATTTTCATTTGAATGAAGTTTATAAGTTGATTTCATTCTTTGTAATCTCTTACTTTAATGTGTTAAGTGGTTTGTTTGTTGACAAGTGATGAACATGCTCTCCTTGCTTCCATGTCCACTCTTGCATGTTTGTGTGAATGAGATCTCTTCTAACAAGTTTCATAAAGTGTATTATTTATTAAATATGTCTTGAAGTGTGAGAGGTATTAGTAGTGTCTTATATCTAACCTTATTTTCACCCACCTGAAGATAGGCATAACAATCTACCACTATGAGAAATACTTATGCTAGAAGGACATAGGGTTGAATTCAATTTGAGTTGTCTTCTTTCTTAAGTGCAGATGCAAGTGTGTTGTGTGGAATTGTCTTGTGTATCACCTCATTAGCATAGTTTTTTTTTTATGTCTCCTTTTTCCCTTTTTAGCCTCAATAGTGATTAGCTTAGTGTAGTGTGAACCTAAGAGACAAATCAAGGGAGTTATCCCTTTTATACCTAGAGATCTTTCTCATGTAGTGGCTTGTCTATGAAGGGAGATAGTTCCATGTTGTACTAAAATTGAGAAGGTCTAATTGAATTCTCTAGGGTTCAATTTTAGGATATAACAGTTTTGGCATGCCTGGTGGGACATGAAGTCCACGAAGGTTGTTCAAGGTATATGTTAGCTTTGACAATAAGGAGTTGTAATAGTCCACTTCTTATAGCATTTGGCGACTCCAAAGTTTCAATCTTTGTTGTAGACTAGTTCACCCTTTCATGCCTAAGTTAAACACAAGTTATCTCACCAAAGGCATACCTTTTGAATTTCAATATCTTCCTCCTTATTCCTACAAAGCAAGTAGATTTGAGCACACTCATCACAACTTGGGATGAGCTAGGAGATATATTGAGAAGAATATTTTAAGACAAGAGTAACAACTTGTCACTAACAGAGCAGTTGACCACCATTAAAATATCACCTCAAAAAGTCATTCAAGACTTCAATACAAGATTCTAGAAGAATTGGGATAAAATCCCAATCTTGGTAAGACCAACAGTTCACCATGCTTTCGTTTATTTCCTTAAAGCATTTGATAGTGATATTTCAATTACGATACAATCCATGGGAGGTGACACTTTTCCCAATGCCTATGAGGAGGCCATTAGGGTAAATGATTATTTGATTCAGGCTGGGAATATTTCCCAAAGACCCCCCATACCTCTTTTTCCTTACTTGCAAACTCCTACACCTGTTATTGCTCCCATTCCTGCACCTAAAAATAAGTTTGTTGCCCCTAATCAACCAAACAAACCTAATGAGGTAGAAATGATGAGAGCTTTGGAACAAGAGAGCCTAAATCTAAAGAGGCTTATGCAACAACATCAAATCAAGCCCTTATAAAGTCATTATCATCCTAATCAGTCTTACCCCAACTATCCAGGTAATAGACCTCATTTTTGAGGTCATCCTCAAGGTCAAGAACAACTGGTCCAATCTAAGCCATATGGTGGTTATAATCCCAATACTCTTGATACCTTAAGGAAACTAGTACCTACTCAAAATAATCTTGCTCAAGAGCACAACAGTCAACCTTCATTGGATCAACCTTATGATCCATCTCCCTATGTTAATGAAATATTCAATCAAGCCTTCATGGCAAATTTAGGAACTATGCTAGCTATGAGTCAAAATTAAGCATCAAATAGAGGAGTGACTGATGGTCAAGGTACTCAAATGGGGGTTGTATTAGGAAATTGGTAGAAAGATAACTTATGTGTAGTCAACCATCAAGGTTAGTCAAACATATATATAAGTTTTATAGCTACAAACACAAGGAGTATGAGGAAGGTTGTTGAGGAAGTTCAAGGGACTACCAATGGTTCTCTAATGAATGTTCAAACAAGTACAAGACTAGGTATGTCTAATGTTATTCCAAGTACACAAGTAAGTTAAAGAGATTGAAATGTTTCCATGCCTCAAAGTTCTCAAGGTGTTGGCAACATGATTGCTTCTAGTGGGAAAGCAAGAGTTAGTGGTCCTTTCACTAACATTGTGGAGTAGATGAAGAGGTCTCAAGTGAATGTATCCATGTAGGATACCTTCTCTATACCTGGAAAAGCAAACGTACTTCAAGAGGATATCTCTAAGCTCATTTTGACATCCAAATAGCCTATCCAAAGAGAGGCAGCCTTGACAAACACCATGAAGCCAAGTGAAGGATAGTCAAGTAAGGTTGAAAAGGTAAAGAAAACTCCTCCATTCTATTTATCCATTATTATTAGATATTCTTTGGTGCATAATTTTCTCATTGGTAGTGGAGCTAGTACTTAGGCCATGCCTAAGAAGGTAGCTAAAAAATTGAACTTGAAGTATAAACCCCATGCCAAAGGAGTACTCCAATTGGATGGGTCAGCTGCTAAGACCATTGGTATAATCAGAGGTTTGAAAATCATTCTCCATGCTTTTCCTACCTTCACAATTTCTCAAGATGTTGTAGTGGTTGATGTGCCTCCTCATTTTTCACTTTCTTTGTATAGAGAGTACACTACTAAGATTGGACAAGTGAAGGATAGTCAAGTAAGGTTGAAAAGGTAAAGAAAACTCCTCCATTCTATTTATCCATCATTATTAGAGATTCTTTGGTGCATAATTTTCTCATTGGTAGTGGAGCTAGTACTTAGGCCATGCCTAAGAAGGTAGCTAAAAAACTGAACTTGAAGTATAAACCCCATGCCAAAGGAGTACTCCAATTGGATGGGTTAGCTGCTAAGACCATTGGTATAATCAGAGGTTTGAAAATCATTCTCCATGCTTTTCCTACCTTCACAATTTCTCAGGATGTTGTAGTGGTTGATGTGCCTCCTCATTTTTCACTTTCTTTGTATAGAGAGTACACTACTAAGATTGGAGGTTATCTCACTTCAGATTGGTCCTACATGGGTTTTAGGACTAGATATGATGAAAAAGTGACAATTAAATCAAAGCCTCTTTCTATTTTTCATGTTGAACCCTACATGAATTTCCATGTGATTGAAGAGGATGATCACTATAGCGATAAAAAAATCTAACTCTCCTAGATGGCATATCTTATTTGTATCTTGATGAGTGGGGAGTTGAGCAAGATGACTTTGAAGAAATTGGTCTTGGAACTTACATACTTCATGAGGACATTGATGGAGTCCTTGAGGTAGATCATGATAGCATCCTAGAAAAAGTTGGATTTGGCAACTACATTATACATATAGATGGTGATGTGAGTACCCAAACTTTATCAAGATATGACAATCCTAATGAGTAATCCATTCTGCCTGCTAAAGAAGAAAACAATCTTGAACCTGAAACTCAAGAAGAAAAAGATGAGATGTGGCAGTAGTTCAATGTCATTTTTCAAGAGTTTGAGGAGATTCATAGGCCTATAAAGATTCAAAAGGAATACATACTTGCTAAGTTCAATCATGTTCTCAATGAACACAAGGAAGAGCTTGAGATATCCATCAAGCAAGAAATGTTCTTGGTAGAATATGAGATGTTTAATGAGCATGAAGCAAAGTTGGAGACCTTAACTGAACAAGAAACAATCATGGTGAATCAAGAAGCATTTGGTATATCTAAACATGATATTGATGACTTCCAATAGTAGATAAACCCTATTTCAGAGATATATGAAGATGAGAATGCTATGGTGATCTCCAATAATCCAATTGAAGATTGTCAAGTAAGTATATCAATGCCTAAGTAAGCTGCCACTTCAAATAAGTACTTTAGTGAGCTAGATGGAGTGTTATTGAGTACTCCAATTGACAAAATTGTAGTCAACAAAAGCTACAACTATGGTAAGTCTCTTGATTACCTCCACAAATAAGTGTTCATTGACAAGCATGCACCATATAAGGATTTATTTTATTGGAGCAGTAAAGATGCAAGGAACATTGTCTTTGACCCTAGTTGAAGTAATGCAGATGATTTTTCTTCACCTCAAGAGGTGAGGTATTATACATATTAGGATAGGTGTGTTTCCTTTCAGTTGGTTTGTGTTTTCCCTAAGTATTCTTGAGAACACAAGTGTGTTTGCTTTAGTAATTTATCTTGTTGCTTGTTTCCTTGTTGTGTGTGGTGTGTTTGGTGTCTTTTCAAAGGATTGTCAATGTCAAAAATGGTGTATAGGTCTTTCACATAGCAAGCTTGCCATCCCTAGGAAATCACCAAAATGTTGACCAAATTTGACCCTAGGTCAAATTTAGTCAACCCCTATATAGTCAAACTTCCTATAAGGTCTTGCCAAGGTCATAAATATGTTAGTCATGTTTAGGAGGGTCAATTAATGTGTTTCACCTTAGTCATTTTGGTCATTTGTCTTAATTTTTCCTTATGCCACCTTTTTAGCCTTTCTAATGACTTGTACGGTTTTCACAAGAAGCCAAGTGTGTCAAACTATTTTCCAATGTCCAAGATGTTAGTTGATGTGTCAGGATTTAGTTTGGTAACTAACAAATGTAGGTTCAATTTGGAAAGGAGGATATAGTAGTAGTTTCAAATAGTTTAAATTTAGTTATATGGTCAAGTATAGTCTACTTAACACATGAGAGCTTCAAGAGGATCTCAAAAATATCTAACAGTCCATTTTCATGCTTAAGAAGTCATAACAAGTTCAAATCTAGCAAAAATCGATTCATATTCTCCATCGCTTTCCTAAACAAGTTAAAAAGGTCAATTGGTTTTCCCTTGGCACAGACAAGAGGAGGTGAGTCAGAGAAAATGCCTTTGGTATGTGATATTACTCTATGTTTACTAAAAATCCATGGCAAGAGTTGTAGGTTTGGTATACTATGTTCTATGAATCATCACTAAGAAGGTTGATGACTCAAAACTACATGCTCATTCCCATGGCCTCTGATTTTTCTCATTTGTATGCAGTTATCTAATGATTTCAAGAGTTGTATGTGTTTTGCAAAGATGGTTTATCCTCTTCATGATGTTTTTAACATGTTCTTCAAGTGTGAAAATAAGGAGATAGGCATAAATATCTCATTATGCTAGTAAAAAGACTCCACTCAATCAGCATAAATATTTCACCTGTTGCAATCTTGTTTTTCCTTTTGTTTTTTAGAACAAGGTATTATGCTATATTTCAGTCTCTCATGGCATAGTCATTAGTTGTTCACATGAGGTTGAGTTATAAAATTCATCTCTTGGTGAAGTGGGAGATCTAAGGAATGCACACAGTCAATTTTCCTTGCAAGTGTCACCTCCAACCAAGTGAAGCCAATACCTGAGCAACCATGTTGATGACACGTGAGGTTTTTAAGATTGTGAAGAGGATTACCCAAGTGAAAATGAGGATTGAGCTATTTAAAGAGGTCAAAAATTGGTTGGGAGAACCAATTCCATATAGCACACATTCCTATATGACATAGTAAGACCTAATGGCAGTCTACAGTGGTTTGGGTTCAATCCACAGAGGTCTGAGTAGAATTAAAATAAAGGTGTTGGAGCTTATTTGAGACCTTCATTGAGGTCTAAGAGCATTGAGAAGACCATTGTGACAATGGAAGTCATTATGTGTAGTCAAACTTGAGTTCCATGTTCAAAGATTGGGAAGGTTACTTAGAGGAGATGTTACCTTAACTTATCTGAAAGGAATTGTATCATGTATAGTGTCTTTTTGTGGCATGAGATTATGAAGCCTATGTAAGCCCAAATGGCCTCCCATTGTAGTCTAGGCCTTAGAAGATCACTTTTCTGACATATAAATGATGGTTTGGTCAAGATAATGCAAGATGAATGACTTACAACTCAAACCATTTTTGTTGAAGATGCTCAAAAAGCTACAGTGTTTTCTCAAAAGAGTTTAGAATTGGAAAGTGTATTTATGGCCTTATAATGCAATTGATGAAGAGAGATGGTGCTTAACTTCAGGGTGTCAAATGAACTTATCCAAGGTATGAGTTGATATTGATGACTTTATAGGAAGTCAATAATGTGAGTATAATGTTCAAAAAACATCTTTACCTATAGGGAACCTCCAACTTCTACACCAACAGGCACCTACAATCTGACTGTATTCACAAGTTAGCTCATGTTAGTGGAAAAGGCAAGTGAAAACATGGTCAAACACATGAAATTAATGAATATGTATAGTCACTTTAAAAATGGTGCACACTTACATATAACCCTTAGATAAGCATTTACACCTATAAGAACTTTGGGGATTCTAAATACACACCTACAGTTGACTCAGTCTGCAAACTAGCTCAGGCTAGTGAAGAGAGACAGTTGGGAAGTAAGCAGAGGGGTTTGTAGTGGATGACCATGTTGAGAACATCCTCATAATGAAATATATAATTCCATGTGATACTAAAACACAGAGAAACAATAAAAAAATTGTTTGAAGTTTACCAAGAAAATTGTACACAAAGCACAGACCTAGTGAAGCTAGTTTTGAGAAGTTGGGAGATTAAGGACTTTTGAAACATGATCAAGTGTTGCAATTTAGTACATAACACCAGCATGACTCAATAAATATCTCTAAAGTTTAATTTGAGTCTGAGGAACAAAGGAGATGCCTTTTATTTTGTCTCAGACAGAGGGCACTCTATGAGGTAGGCAACCTACAGACTTGGTATGAGAAAGTAAGATGGATGAAATAAATAGTGTTGAATTATTGTGGGATGTTGTAGAGGGTTATTTTATAGGTAAACAAACATGGATAAGCACTCAAAGTCACAAAAAACACTCATAAGGGTCAAACACACAACTAAAACAGTCTAGGCCTAAACCCTATACATGCCTAAGCTCGATTCACATGACACAAAAGTTTTCCAAACACCTTGAGGACCTTCAAGAGCAAGTGTGGGACTAGTGAGAGCCATTTTTTTGTAGAGAACCACACACAGGTGGTCATTTTGACCTAATTCCTTGACAGACCTACTCAAAATGCATGAGAGAGCGTAAGAGGCCAAGTTTAATTACTCATAACTGTACTGACACCTAGAATGAGACCTCAAGTACTTGGGGAGGGTTGAAAGGGGTCCTATACCCCAAATTTGTGGAATTTTTTCAAAGGTTGGAATTTAATATTTTATGAACAATCCTTAACAGTTCAAACTTATTAAAACCCTCTTAAAACCCTATCTAGGACCTGATGGAGAAAATATGGTGGGAAATGGATCTAAAAGTGATCAAGTGGCCATGAATTATCTTAGACATGTTTGGAACTCTCCTAGGATCCATGACATGCACCTTGACCATATTATCATCTATACAGAATAGCCTAATACTATGTTTTTTTTAGGAATTAGGATGTTTTTTAGGTACAGAGGTGAATGTTCAAATAACAACTATTAAGGGATGTCTTCAAGGACTTTTTGCAACTTCTCAAACTCAATTCCTACCATAGTGAAGCATGGAAACATCTTTGTGAGTCCATTCATGGCAGACAGCCTAAATATATTACAATGAGAACAATGTGACTACCTAGTGAGGAAGTGAGAAGTGTTCTAGGAGTTTCATTAAGGTCTATTTGATAGACTAGATGAAAAAGCATATTTATTTGAGTTGCCTAGCATCTCTTCAACACATTTTTTTGAGTAACTGCAAGCCATTTGGATAACAAGTGTGAGGATAGACCTAGAGAACTAGTGACAAATGACTACAAGTAGTGAATGATAGATGACAAAGATGAATCCATCAGTTAGGGATGATTTTATGACATGCACTTACCTCTTCTCTACCTTCTCATGACAAACAATATGTGTCAAATCTCCCTATGGTAGTTTTGGACACTCAAGTGCACTTTTCACCATCGTGAAGGTAGTTTCAAAGCAAGCAATGAAGGGTCTATGGCAACTTGAGTAAGATGCTTTGTTTGAGATTGACACATGTTCATATCAGTTTCTTGACTTCTTTTCCATCCATTTCATGGCTTTGTAACTGGTTCTTAAATATTGACACCTAGTCTTGTGAACTTTGATCTTCACTTCTTCTCTCTCTTCTTTTAAGTTCTATAAATTCAAGCCTTTTTGGCTTTGTATTAGATCCACAATTGGTATAATGAAGCCCTTATAGTTTTTATAAGTTGTTTTAATTCTCTACAATCTCTTACTTGAATGTGTTAAGTGGTTTGTGTGTTGACAAGTGATGATAATGCTCTCCTTGTTTCCATGTCTACTCTTACATGTTTGTGTGAATGAGATCTCTTTCAACAGGTTTTAAAAAGTGTACTATTTTTCAAGTGTGTCTTGAAGTGTGAGAGAGATTAGTAGTGTATTATATTTGACCTTCTTTTCACCCACCTGAAGATAGGCATAACAATCTACCTCTATGAGAAATTCTTATCTTAGAAGGACATATGATTGAATTCAACTCGAGTTGTCTTTTCTCTTAAGTACAGATGCAAGTGTGTTGTGTGGAGTTGTCTTGATGTATCACCTCATTAGCATAGTTTTGTTTTATGTCTCCTTCTTCCCTTTTCACCCCCAATAGTGATTAGCTTAATGTAGTGCAAACCTAAGAGACAAATCAAGGGACTTAGCCCTTTCAAACCTAGAGATCTATCTCTTGTAGTGGCTTGTTTATGAAGGGAGATAGTTCCATGTTGTCCTAAAATTCAGAATATCCACTAGACATATCTAGTGTACAATTTTAGGCTACAACATAAACTTTGTCATACACAAATGTTGGCCAAAATCACCTTTTTCACTCATTATTCCACCTCCAAGACGACAAGCGAACTTTAAACATTTCAAAACTTCATGAAACATTATGATAAGATATTTAAGACATAAATTGACATTAATAAACTCCTAATCACCTATGACACAACTTGAATATGCCTTATTTCTCTATGACATGACTAGACTATTATATGACTAAAACATGACTTTACCTTAACTTCTCCAAAGTAACCTTAAACAATGCTAACAAGGTTATAAGCATGACATGAACACGTCAATGGACAATGACAAGTTTAAATTTATAGGGGGGTGACCAATATGACTTGGGTTCAAATTTGATCAACATTCTTGGTTATTCACAGGGGCAGCATGCCTGCAATGCTAATAGGACCAGTAGCCTTGCATGTCCATTCGGTAATGGAGTCACTAGTACTCATTTTCAAACTTGGATGGAATTTGAACATGACTCAACAAATGGATTGACCTTCAAAACACACAAAATAAAGAACAACAAGACACAAAGCAAGAACAAGACACACATATGTGTTATCAATCACTTAGGGAACACAATAATAACATAAATAAACTAGACTATATACAAACTAACCTAAAAAAGAAACTCTTCCTCTTGGATCAAAGGGGAATCTTGTGCAATCTTTTGCTCCATGAGATTAAGGAGGGCATGAAGCAAGTTGTCTCTTGAATATTGTTCTTGATGTCTTCAACTCCTTTATGCTTGCCAATATTATTGGCATGATCTTAAATGCAATGATAGTAGCTACAAACATGTCACCTACGAAGGTGAACTCTTCTTATGACTCAACCATTTTATCATGACCTCTCTTGATGTTTGTATTTGCCTCAATCATGTTCACCTCTTGACTCATAGGAACAATTTCAATCTTGGTACTTTGAAGATTATCATGTTGTCCTCTAAGAAGCAAAACATCTTCAAGAAAATCTGCAAACTTTTTACCATCTGTTGTAAGCTCATCAATCTCTTCAAATAAATTTGTGTACTCCAACCAATCTTCATCATTGTCTTCAATGAAAACACCCTGTTCAATCTCCTTGTGCTCATAACCTTTAACCTTGTAAATGCCTTCAAGCTATTGGAGAAGTTCAATATGTTGCTACCAATCATCTTTGTTTGCTTTCTCTTTATGAACCACAACTTCTTTAACTTAATTTTCATGGTCATTTAGCACTTCATCAACTTCAACTTGCTTACTTGAAGAGTCTTCAATTTCAAGGCTAGCTACAACTTCTTTTTAAAAAACATCATCAAGAGGCAAGGCATTTTCAAGAGTCTCTTCAAACTGACTAGAAAAGAGGTGTAAGCTCTTGGAGGCCTTCAAATTCTTCACAAATTTCATTAAAATTCTACATAAGTCACCTTGATATATGGAGTCATTAACAGTTTCATCTTCTATTATTTTTTCAAAACCAAACTCTTGATCGTGCTCATGAATTTCAACCAACTAAACTAATGTGGTGTTCTTTTTAAACACCTTCTCTTTCATGTCTTGATCAACCTATTTATGAGAAGTTGCAACATCATCAGGAGCTTCTCTTTCTTCACTCAAAAAGATTGACTTTTGCTTGTCTTTACTAAGGGGAGTACCTATAGTTAACTCTTTGTCATAGACACTCAAGTCATCTTCTTTATCAGCTATAAATTTAGCTTGGTCTTCATCACTTATCTCTCATAGGATGGGTTCTCCTTCAATAAGGGATGTGGTGGGAAGGTGATGGACAAGTTCATGGGTTAGAGGGTGAGTATGAGGTGTGGTGGATGGCTCATGAATGGGTACCACATATTCATGAACTTTTGAACTAAATCTCTCAACCACTCTATGAGATGAATAGGGATCACATCAAGCTCTTCATCCCATGTTCTCATCTCCTCTTCTTTATCTCACACACTTGGCATGAGTGCTAACAAGGATTTGGCTTAAGGTGGAATTGAAGTAAGAGGAGGAGGGGAATAGTAGGGGTTTTGGTAAGCTTCAACATGCTGATTGGATTGCCTTATTAGAGCTTCTAAGGCCTTATACCTTGTTTCCCAATCAATGGCATCAGATGATTCCTCATGAAAAGGCTAATAGGAATCATGTTGAGGTTGATATGGATCATAGGGTTGATAGGAGTCATATTGAGGATGATAGGAAGGCACTTCTTGATACTCTTCTTGATATCCTTCCTCATAGACTTCTTCATAGGGCTACTCAACAACAGCATGACCATATGGAGAGAGAATATGCTAGCCATAGGACTACCATGACTTATAAGGAGGGTAAAAATATTGATAGAGTTGTTGAGACACATAGTTAGGGTCATGATAAGGCTGGTAGGGAGGTGTATAGTAGAAACTTTCATCATACCCAACTATGCCAACTTCATTAGTCAAATAAAAACATAAGATATTAGCAAATGTTTTTCATAATAAGTACATGGGTTGATAAAACCAATTGATTGCATTTAGCATTGCCATTGGTGTTTATTGAACACTTTTAAAAGCTGATAGGTAGAACACACCAATAATTCTTCCACTCTCTTGGACCTTAGTCCCACTAAGTGTGCCAAAATTGTTGTCACTTAATTTTTCACCCTTAGAGAGGTAGTTCAAGTATTATCCAAATTGAGTGGAACATGGGATTACTCCTAGGCATGTGTGTTGCTTATATCAGGGGTAAACCTATAGATTAAAGGGATAGCTCCTTAGATTTATCTTGAATACTCATCACCTATACTTCTAGCTTATTTATATGAAAAGGGAGAGAGAAAACATTAATCAAACCTATCCTAATGAGGTGATGTGCTAATTTTAACCTAACCAATGGTAACCAAATGCAATTACACTTCAAACAAAAGCCTAAATTGCACATACACTAATCCTAATCTGCCCCTTGCATTAGTATTTCTCATGGAGGTTTGTGAAGCAAACTTAAGTTATGAGGACTAAACAAAAGGTAATAACACGACACTAGTGTAGAGAAAACTCTCTAAACTCATGACAACTTAATTAGGACACTTTAAGAGACCTACAAAAGATTGAATATCAATGCAAACAAGGACAAAATGACAAGGAGGAAAATCTATCACTTAACAAGATCAACTAGTCTAACATACTCATTGAAATAACTCATGGTGAAGATAAACGAGATCATTCTTTATTGTTCAAAGGATGAAAATGAGTAGGGCCTTGCCAAACTCAGGTGTAGGATACATTACAAGCCAAAATTGGTTGCTTATATAGAGAAAGTGAGAGAGAAGAAGAGAGGGGCATAGGAGAGAGAAGGTAGATAAGTGTCATGTGAATTATAATAAGAAGAGGAGTTATGGAACTACCTCAATAGGTCCAAGACACCATGTGTAGCTCCTCTGAAGATGCTCTAACTCTCCAAGTGGTGTGGGAGTTAAAATGCTTACTTGATACCTTAACTAGCTTCTTGAAACTCCCCTTTGTCTTGACATGTTGAATGACAAGTGGTTTTATTGATGGTCAAATCAATTTTTTCTACCTATTGGCTATGATCTTGACACCTCTCAATTGACCCCATCAGTTTCTCCTTAATACATCACCTCTTTCTCTTGCAAGGTGTCTAGAGAACTCTCCATCTCCTTAGGCCTATTTTACACACAAGTGTCAAAACTTATATTTGTTTTCTTCAACTCATCCAAACTTCATGGATGTCTTATTCACATCATATGAGACCTACAACAATCTATTTAGAGGCCTCAAACTAGCCCTAATAAGTCATTATCTACCAAAAACCTCAAATAGGCCTTCTTACTAATAACCTTAAAATCATATAAACCTCCTTGTGTAGAGAGTTGTACTGATGGTGTTGAAAATATGAGGGCATATTCTAGTACCTTTTTTGTCTTTACATCTCCAAGTTCAATTTCATGCTCTGAGAGTGAGTGAAGATTATTTTTTGCCCTTTCTCTCTCCTAACTAAGCCTCAATTAGGTCTCCCTACCAAGAGAATGAAAAATGCTTCTAGAGGTTTCCCACAAGTTCATAACCCCAAACAAGTGTGTATTTTAGTTATACAACCTTTTCTTTATTCTGCATGCCAAATTTAAAGATCTAAATTTTGTATAGACCTGTAAAATATCAAAAATTAGTATTTTGAGCCTACTCCATAGAATATTGTACCAACAAATGGCACAAGATGATGCTCATGTGAGTCTTGAACATGTTTTGGATGGTTTGGAAGTTTTTAATTTTCATCTGAAGGTATGAAAGTTTATTTCTCTCTCATCTAGTCCTTATGGCTCTCCTAAGCAACCTGCAAGTGTTTCAACTTCTTAAGGATGAATAATAAAGCCTAGGGTCTAAATCCTCCAACAAATTACATAATATATAAGTATACTAAGATGGATAAATTCCCTTAGGAGCCAAAGGTTCCATTTAAATCCTATGATCCGTACCAAGCAAAAGAATATGATCTCTTGGGTTGAAACTGGGCATTCTATTAGATTTGAGAGAGAATTGAGTTAGTGAGAGTTTTCTTGAGTTGGTTTTGAGCTTAAAAGACCTCAATGAGGTATGATACATTCATTCCAACTTTTTTCAATTGTTTTACAACCACCTTTTTTCATCAAGTCTCTTTTCACCCTCATTAATTTACGTTTAGGGTTCTTATGCCAAACTGCCTAAGATACCCTAATGGACTATATTCTCCCATTTTCTCACTGTTAGGAGGTATATAACCAATAGATTTTTTGTTCATACCTATCACCATCCTGTGAAGGTTATCTAAGTCCTCATTTACCCCAATTGACTCCACTTTCATCTCCAAGATTGCCTAAATAGGTTTGTGTATGCATTCAAGCCTATGCAGGGTTTAAAACAAGGTCTGCCAAGATTATTGCCTATGATGAAGCTTTGATGGATTATTTTCATCACCACAATCTAATTATACCATTTTACTCTCTCTTTCTCAGGTTTTTTGGTCTCATGCCAACTCTAATTGACTACTATCTCTTAAGACTACCTAGTAGGTCTAAGTATGCAACTAGGTCTGTTAAGACTGAGCAGAGTTTACTATGATGCCTTTATTGCTTGATTATAAAAATAATGTAATAATTATCATCATTAAATTATTTTCAACTAACCATAATTCCTTTAGACATTCTTGCAGTCTCTTGAACCTCTTTCAAACCAAGTAAAGCTCCTAATGTGAAAGTAAACCTATGTCTTGCCTAGACTAAGTGGGCAGAATATTCAGTGTTTTGCTTGAGTCTAAAAATCAAATGTGGTCTTGAGGACTTATGGAATCATAAATGAAAATTATCTTCAAATTTTTCACCTCCCTCTTATGTTCCCACATACTTCTATAGTCCTTCTAAGTAACATAGACCTCTTTCCCATAAGGCAGATTTGTGTAAGGATTGTATATAGCTAATTAGGCCTGTGACCCTGTTTGATCACTTTCTCTCAGATGGTTTGGTGACCTTAATCTTCCTTATATATTTCAAACACACCCTACACCAATATTATTAGGTTTTGAGATAATTATTTAGTTGTTTATACAAACCTACAGGTGGCTAATTGCTTGTACATACCCTTTTGAGATGGTATGTATAATCGTGTTCTAAGAGATTTTTTCAGCACTAAAACTTTTCTCAAACTCATAGCATAGTCTAAAAATTCTTTAACACCTTAAATTCTTGTGCTTTTACCAACATTGTTATTGTCTCAAGATCAATGCTTCAATGGATAGTTGTAGGTGTTGATATGAGAGCTTGTTTCTGTATGCAGTCTTCTTAGGTCTTCAAAACAATCCATATACATTTTCAAAGGATTTTCCATCATATTTTTTTTGTCACCTTGATATACCTTCAATGTATTGAAACTTCTGACCTCCATCATCCTCAATGTTTAAGACCCATCTCCTCGACTGACTGTAGGTGACCTTTTGAGAATTATGAGTGTGTTTGAGGATTCCTAACCTTTCTATATAGTCATCAAACTTTCCAATGGATATGTCATGTCGTGATTGAAGATTAATAACCTTTTAGTGTCATGAAACTCCAAACTTCATCATCAGTACTATCTAAGGCCCATTTCCTGATTAGTTGTAGGTATGCATTTGAGAATTTTGAGTGCATAGTTAACTATGTTTGGCCTTTCAAATCTATATGGCACTTTGAAACCAACCATCCTCATTAATATTATACCTTCAATTCATTACCAATACTTTTAGCCTCTTCAAGGCATCTTCAAAACCTCTGTGTTCACTCTTTCAAAGCACACACTCTATAGGTGATTGTTAGGATAGTTTGACCGTGTTTGCAACTTTCATTGACCTTAAGTGATTTGGAAACCTCATTGATCCACTAAACTTATCTTCAAATATCAATAATATTTCATTCTTAAACAACCTTCAAGACATGTTGACAACATTAGTTTTCTCTGAATGATAGACCTATAGGTCTGTAGGTGACCATTGAAGAGAGTTTTAAGTATGAGAGGTTTAAAGTCTTGAAAAGTGTAAAACATGATTTTTGGACTGGAAGACCATTGCCTAATTTGGACCAACACATTTAAAATGAAGTTTAAACTCTCAATTTTCATGAAAATGCATATCCAAACCACTCAAAACACCTTGATTGATAGACACACAGAGCACAAGCCAAGATGGTGAATGAGGACATGTGACTAGTTTTGAACTTATATAGAATATCTTATCTGACCAAGAGACCATGAATAGATTAATAATATGGTATGAGACCATGAATATTCACTGAGATGAATTTGATCACTTGAAGATCTCAAAAACATAGAAAAGATGACAGCCATTTGTAGACAATGTACAAAAGAGAAATTGCTTGCCAAAAGACATCCACACGTGTCACCAAGATTAATGAATGTGTGTGAGGCATCTAAAAACCTTTTAAGACTCACTCCAACTATTTTTAATCATCCATAATCTCACACTTTGCACTGGAGTTTCTATAAACTTAGTTTGTGGGGTTTTAAGCTTCCAAATCTAGCTTCTTAGCAATTATTCATAAAGCTAAGAGTACCAATCCAACAAAAAATGCCATAAATTGGAAGCCCATAAGGGTCACAAACATTGTCCAAAATATCATCCCCCAAATCCACCTATACGGCCTATACCATCTGATTAATTTTGGCCTTCACTAGCTTGTGAATGGAGCGATGGAAGAGAGAAAAAAATATGCAACTGTGGAACATGAAACTTCTTCCAAATATTTTTTATGGCCTTTAAAATCCCAAGGGTTATTTTGAAGATATTTTCACTAGCAATTGACTTCCAAAAGTTTGTACAACTTCTTTAAATCCTCAATATGGCATTGAATTTCAAGAATTTGATTTCATTCTGATATGATGACAAGTGTGATAGTTGAGCAACTACTACAGGGACCTTGGAAGGTGTGTGGTATGGATTTTTCACTTAGTAAACTTTTTCATACACAAATGTTAGCCAAAATCACCTTTTTCACTCATTTTACCACCTCCAAGGCTACAAGTGAACTTTAAACATTCCAAAACTTCATGAAACATTATGATAAGATGTTTAAAACATAAAATGACATTAATAAACCCCTAATCACCTATGAAAAAACTTGACTATGACTTATTTATCCATGACATGCTTAGACCATTATATGAATAAAACATGCTTTTACCTTAACTTCTCCAAACTAACCTTAAACCATGCTAACAAGGTTATATAAAGACTCTAGGGCCATACAAGCATGACATGAACACATCACAATACCATGACAAGTTTTAATTTATAAGGGGGTGACCAATTTGACTTGGGGTCAAATTTGCTCAACATTAATCACATAGGAAATGATACCCATAACTTAAAAATGAGTCAAATTACCATAATTCCTCCAAATATATCATCACTACCAAATATAACATAGGGGGAACCTTATCTAATAAGCCCCAAACTCCTCACTAAAAACATTTTATTGGTAAAGGTAGCATAAAGTTCCCCCAAAACCCTATATTTTTTGGAGAGAAGTGAAGATCTCGACAACTTATTTAGATAGATGAGAAGGAGACCCTTGGCCCTTATATTTCAACACATCCTTTCCTTGCACCCAAAACTCTTAATGAAAATCTCACAAAGATTTTAATAGCGTAACATTACCTAAACTAAAAAAGGATAAAATAGAATACAAAAGTGTAAAAAGCCTTAAATAATAAATCCCAACAATCCATGGGCACCTTAAATCAAGTATTTCTCAAAATAACAAACAATCCCAAAAATTAAAATCAAACAACTTTAAACCCTTCACAAATTCCATTTTATAAAAATAACGAATAGTTAATCAATATAACTAAGTGGTTTACTTCAATCTCCTAGACTTATTAAGTCATTTTCTTTTGTCATACTTCTCTCCCTTCCTAAAATGGAAAAAAATCCCTTAACATGGTAAATGCTACTTTTAAATAAGCGTGCCCAAAAACACTTGTCTAATGGGAAGGTGACATGTGTCTCTTCCCATGAGATTTATTTCCCTTTCTAAACCCTAATGACCCTTTTAAAACTCTTTAGAATCTTCTAAACTTTATTAAAGCTTAAATGGGTCTTCTAAACTCTTTTTATCATGCCTAAGTGGGACCCACCCTAAATCACGTGTTAACATTAAGGAAACTTGGTTAACACACTTTCTAAATAATGTTGAGCAATAAAACATGACTTCATTATTTAGGGGGAAAAGTTAGTCCTTATCATTTTGGTATGGGGCCTAACACATGACACTCACTAACTCATGACAAAAGTTCCCTTATGAATTACAAGAGCGGAAATATATTAGACAAAACTATAAAAAATATTGATAATGCACATAAATTAGAGATTTTTTTTTCAAGGTTCACATAATTTTTAAATTTGTTTAGATTCAATTTATCTAAACATTTTATTCACTCTAGCGATTCTCACAAGGTAAGGACCAAAGTCAAAATTGATTAATTTAATGTTGATGTACACAACATCTTTTTTAAGCTTACTTAGGCTAGTGTAGCTTCATTCATCTTCTTCTTTGATAGAGTACATATTAAGGGGGGTATGCTAGTGTATTTAGGAGAGTGTTTACTTAGAATTTTGGAAAATGGATTTGTTCTTCTCATATCTTGACTAATTTTCAAACAAATCTGACCATTAACCCTAAAAATTAAAAATGTGTCCTTTTCAAAGCAAAGAATATCTATTGATACAAGTTTAACCATTCATCCTCATGTAAAAATATGAACATGTTTGACCATTCATCCTCACTTTAAAAATGTGTCTTCTTCAAAGCAAAGGGTTTTTTATCGCATAGGTTTGATAATTCACCCTGCACATCAAAAATATGTCCTCTTTAGAACAAAGGGTTTCTATTCATAGGTATACAATCAAATTTCTCTATTTATAGGAAATTTCTAATTAGTGCTTGATACCTATACATTTATGTGATTCACATTGGTATGTTAGTTTGCAAGGATCCATATTGAGCATGCTTTTTCTTGAGCCGAAGCTTCTTGACAACTTGGGGAACACTTGGCATCTTGAATAGTTTTGTTTCACTCATACCTTGATCATTGAAGATAAGTGTGCCCAATTTATATGTATGAAATCCTACAATTCAAAGAGATCTTCGTATTCAACACTATTTCTTTCTTGACTTGGTGGTTATAACAACTTGAAACCCACGTATTCTACTAAGATGGAATTCCATCTATAAGAACCTTATCATTGTTTTTTCTTCATTGACATACGAATATGCTTTAGCATCATCTTCAATTTATTATTAACATGGCTTATTTTTTAGACCCATTTCAGAGGTTTGACTCACTTGCTCACTTTTTCTAAGTTACTCTCAAGGGGAAATGTTGATGTATACACAATTATGTACATAATGTCTTTTCTAAGCTTACTTAGGCTAGATTAGCTTCATTTGTCTTTTCTTTTTATAGAGTACATCTTAAAGGAGGATGCTAATGTATATTAGGACATACACTATTGTATTTTTTAAGATGTACTTATAATTATAAAATATATGGATAATACATACCTTATGTGCACATCGTTATCCATAAATTATTTATAAGTCACTTATAAATAAGAATATCATTAGAGGTTATCCTCAAAACATGATTTGTCTAATTTGAGCTAGTATACCTAAAGATAAGATTCCTTTGTATTCTAAACATCATTACTTGTCTATATAAGAATCTAGAGGGCAAGGTTGAAGGTAATCTATTGAAGGATCATTGTATTGTTATTGTAATTTTTCTCTGTGGAGGGTGACATTGGAACTCTTCACATATTTGATTTAATATATTTGGAAATTATTCTACCTTGACATATATATTTCTCTTTGCATTAATGTTATGCATGTATGCATGCATTGTGAGTGAATTCTTGAGGTTATTTCAATGATCTTGAACCAGTTCCAAAAATTCAACATTCGGGCAACAAATTAGATAGCTAGGGTGAAGTGGGTATTGAGTGGCCCGATGGGCTACTACCACCTCTCATTTCCCTTATAGCTTTTAGTTGTACCAATATACTTTGCACTTAGTTAAACACATTAATAAGTTCAAAACAACATGTGTATATATGGTAAAACTATTCATCATACATGATAGGACCGTGTGATCACATACACAATGATATCAAAGTGAACCCAATCTATGTATCTCAATACCTATTTCTAAAACACAATCAAATCAACTTAGACATTTCACTGATTATTTCAAATAAATGTTATATAAAACACCAATTGATAAATGCATGAGTAACAAGTGTCGTGATGTGGCTTTAATACCTACCATTTAAAGAAATTCATATTATAAAATAAATAAATTATCATGAATCCTTTCTATTGTGTTGTGAAATGAAAAACATTAATTATTACAGAGTTACATTCACAATTAAAAAAATACACTCCCACATTAAATTCCCTAATTTGTATTTGGGAAAAGGAAAATTTTAATAAAAAAGGCAAAAACAAATCACACTTGAAAGGGCTTTGAATTCTACTACTTAAAACATATAGATCCATGTATGAGTGACCACCTAAATATTTGTGTTTTTATCCCATTTTTTTGGGGTTAACATGACCAAGCTAGATATCTTTTAAAAGTCATAATATCAATGGAAGACTTAAATGTATATATATTTATACGACATACTCATGCGAAGGCTTCAATTGACATCAACAATATAATATTTTTATATTTTTCTTATAAAAAATAACACCTTTTACCCAAGAAAATAGTCACATCACTATATTTTTACCAGTTATAAGATAATATAATGCTTATTTACTTTTTTTAATGGAAATGTATACATGTCTTCAAACTTAGGAAGATGGTCTATTTTTTTGTTTTTCAAGGCAAAGTATTACCATGAAGTGAAAACGATAGTATCCTACCTTCAGCAGGGACTAATAACAATGTAATAATAAACAACACATAATCCAAATAATTCATCTATAATGGTAAACTCAAAGCATCCACCATATAATAAATATTTTCATTAGCATGAAATCACCATAATATGTCCAAAACAAAACATGAACCAAAGCGCGAGTCACGCCCTGATAGTTCACAATAACCACATGATATGCAAATGTCTGAACATAAAAAATAAAATAATTTATGTATGACATGCTACATATAAACTAAAGTAGTGTTTGTATACAACATTAAGGGTGGTCAAAAGGTGGTCAAAAAGACAAAAAAGCAAGTTATGCATGCATGCATGTGTGTGTGTGTGTGTGTGCGTGTGTGTGTGTGAGTGTTTGTAAATATATAAATTTATATATTTACACCCTCAACTATTATAGAGTGTGTAAATATATAAATTTATATACCCATAATATTTAGGGGTGGATGGTCCCTATTAACCACTATGTTGATATGGGGAATTGAATATTATTCTAATTGTTTTTCATTCACGAAATACAATGATATAGTTATTTTTAAAAATAAACCATCCTATTTATTATATCTAAAGGACTTAAATATTCTCAATATATACTAAATATTTTTAATATATACATCCAAAATTTAGTAATAAGTATTTAATAACAAGATTAATGAAAGAGAACAAAGTGCGCCATTTAAATTTCACACACTAAAAGGGCAGCAAACTAAGCATATTCTTTATTTATTAAAAAAAAACAATTTAAAATATTTTTCTCTCTCGTAAAAATAAAGTGTATATAAATTAAAAATTAAATACTATAAAATAGAATGTAGGGGTTCATGATTTTTTGGATATAGGTAAATTTGAGTGTTTTAACGGGAGCCCACAACCCAACAAAAAGAGCTTTATAGAGACCGAAGCTCCAAACAGATCTAGGACATAACAAAGGGCCCAGTCCCAACAATACTAGCCCAATAGGGAAATAATAAAGCTTGAGCACGAGAAAATATCAAACCAAAATAACTAAAATATAGGACCCAAACTAATAACCAAGATGGAAAGTCAATAAAAGACTTGCAAAACTTCAACTAGTTTGCAAAACACCCATAAATCTCAAGACCATGATTGATTTAGGTAAAGATAGTTTTTAGGTTATGTTCAAGTGAGATACTAATTTAATATATGATATATTTTTGGGAACTTTATAAGGAGATCGATTGATAAAAACATTAATTTCCTTATTTTCTAAGGCTTTGAACCATTATTTGAATGACATATTAGTTATACCTTCACACATAAAATTGAGAAGTTTGCAACCGAAAGGTTTTTATTTGTTGTTGGAGGCCTCTCTATTCACTGGATTGAGTAATTGGTTGAGTGTTAGATTAATGTGGAGGTGGATGAGTTGTAGGTTAGTTTTAATGTGGTGTCACTTTTCACCAAAGGTCTGATTGAGGACGTAGTAGAGGTGGATATAGTATACGGTGATGGTGAAACAACGAGGTTGGCAACTTTTTGTTTGAGGTTCACTTTCTTTACATTTAAGGGTATTATTTTTGAGCAAACAAAAGGAATAATGATGAGATCTCGTCTATGATCAATGATCACCAACATCTACATGGAACAATTTGAAGAGAGGGCTCTCAATCCTTCTCCATTGAATCCCAAATGGTGGAAGAGGTATGTTGATGATACCAATTTATGTTAGTAGCATGTAGGTAGATACAAACTAGAGGATTTTCATTCCCACATAAACCATTTGGTTGAGAGTATCAATTTTAGTAAGGAAGTTAAGGCAAAAGATAGTATACCTTCTTAGATGTCGTCATTTCCTGAAAGTCACATGGTTCTTTAGTGCACACATGGTGTACGTGAAAGGTAATTGTACATACACAATTTTTTTGCATCACCACCCATTCCAAAAGTAAGAGTTTTGAAGACTTTAACCATTAGGGATTTGAGGATTTGTGATGATGAGCACTTGGAGTAGGAAATTTAAAAAGGGTTTTAAATATGAATGGCTATAAGGATAAGTAGATTGCAAGGACTCTTAGACATGAAAGAGAAGGGCATAAAATGCATGAGAGGGGGGGAAACTTAAACATAAGGCCCAGTGGCATTCCTACCTTATACTGATGGGGTATCCAATAAGATTTCCAAAATTTGTAGGTGCCAAAACATTACGACCACTTTTATTCCAAAATAAATATTGAGGAGAGCTTTAAAGTCAATAAAGGACCCTATGTAACTGAGTTTAAAAAGTGGTATTTATAGAGTTGAGTGTTTGTGTTAGCCCCTCTACATAATGGAAATAAGCAGATTCATCCAAATTAGGATCAAGAAGCATGTTGTGGAGATTCGCCTAGAGAAGAAGGAGAAATAGGAGTTGGCAAAACACTCCTACAAAACCAAGCATTCCGTTTGCATCAAGGATGCCAAGGTGATTGCCATGAAAAATCATTGACACAAGCATCGATTGAAGAAGGCCATTGAGATTGGAAAGTACATACGAAATTTAAATTAAAACAAGGGCCTAGGCTTGAGCCATCTTTGAAGGTTAATTATCAATAGGTTAAAAAATGATTAACACGTAAGTGCTAGGTATTTAACATGATAAAGGTAGATCTAATGATTATTTTACTTTTAATTTTACTCCAAAGGGAGTTCCATTTGACATAATTGTATCTCAATATAAAGAGCCATAGTCTATTATTCTTAGATATGATTTTTCTAACGATGGATCACAATAATTTAAAAAACATTGAACTATGTCACCTAATGATCTCATTCATAACTCGATCTCATTCATAACTCCGAACTCTGTAAAGAACTCATAGCTCCACTTTCAAAAACGTTTGTTAATAATAAAAATAAAAAATTATGAATGACACACAAAAACACATTGAAAACAATTTGAAACTTTTTGACTATAGAAATAGACACGGAGGAATTAACTGAACTTAAAGTCGGTCTCTGGGAAAGTTATGATCCCTCTCAACTGAGCTCAGCGCCATATCGAGTGATTCGGAACACGAATTTTTAAAGATAAATCCAGTGGAATATATACTCTTAACATTTTAATATTATGCTGACCCTGTCTTCAACATGCATGCATTTTCATGCCTGGAATGGAGCGAGACAAAAAAGTTTCAATAGATCTTATTGCAGGAGGTTTTCGGTTCGAACCGCCCCAAGAGCAGCAGTATGTTTTCCTATTTCTTTCCTTTCTAAATGTTGTTTGCTTTATTTAATATTTCAGGAAACCTGCATTTTTTTTCTTTCACGGAAATAATGTTAATAAATTGGAACAGGCTCTGTTTTTTTTTTCCAATTTTATAATGAGATCTTTTTATTCTTCATATGACTGCCATTCTCGTTCTTCTAATTATGAACATTAAAAGAGTCAGGAAAATAGTGCCCTAGACTCCTAGAAACACATGAACATTACTCGAAATGATACTAGTATCAAGTATGGATATCCTATTGCCTATCAACCCTACATTTTGCCGAACTATGTGAAGAGTTGATTGCTGATTTTTTGATTTTGAGTTGGAAAGGCTCGAGGCTTAAACACAGCCCTATTAGCTGCTTAAGTTTGAAACTTCATTACTGGAGAAGATGTCCAACAGGACATGCACACCGGTGCCGGCCCAAGCCATCTTCGTGCCCCTGAGACTGAGACTGCACCTCATCGCAGAAAGATATCCCAACCTGAGAACAATAGGTGTCTTGATAGTCTCACCTCTGCGTATCCAACAAGAAGGTTTGCCCTACCCAATTGGGTAATTCCTCAGAGGCAGCCATAACTAGGAGTCGTGCTTTGTGGTGTACTTGTTGGGTTTCTAGTGTAGGATCTGTGCTGAAAAACATGACGGCTATGGAAATGTGACAAGAAACAGGATTGGGATTTCGAAGAGGTTGTGCTTAAAAAAAATGGTGTTCAGTACATACATATGGTTTTTAATATTATTTCTTTAAATCCACATATTCGACTATATTTCAATTTGTAATATTTTTAATTCTATCATTTTAAAAGTTTTTATTCTTAATAATTCAGTTTTAATGTTTTTATTTAATATTTAAAATTTCAAACTTTGGAACAAAAACTTAAAAATAAACATATGGTAACAGCCCGAAATGCCATTCCGTCGCATCGGTGTTTCAGACTGTAATAATGTATGATGGCATTTTTTGCTACAAGAAATGTCACTACTCAGGATGTCTATAATAATAACTCTGGAGGTCCTCAGATGTTGGTTTAAAATTAATGAAGGCTTGGTCAACTAGTTTTACTAAATAATTGATCAGTCCAGAGGAGCCTAACTAGTGTTGAGTTAGCGGATCAATCCCAACTGCTAATTCAATTTGGATACACTATTTAGCTCATTGAAAGGTCCTCATTGTGTTGGAAAGGTCCTCACTATTTAAAGCAGGTGAGGCTTAGAACTGAAATGCTAATGGATGCTTATTAGGATGCCCGAGTCCAAAGCTTGACTCTCTGGCATGGGATACACATCTATTGCTTGAGGAGGGCAATTTGATTACCTGAGGATTACACCTAATTGCAGGAGGAATCACCCCAGCCCTGCCAACACTGATGGTAAGATAAGAGTGCAAAGTGTTACTGAAGAAGTGAAAAAAATGCTGAAAGAAGGACAGGGTTCAAGTTTGTGTCCATACTGTTGCTTTTTTCCGAAGGTTGATCTTCCTACTGTTTATTTTGATTAGAAGTTCCCCAATTTTCTCTATTCTTGTCTTTTACAATTTTTCAAGAGGGTATACATAGAGCCCCCATCCAAGTTGCTGAATGCCATCACAGGCAGTGCATTCGATGATATAATGGCCCTCTGTCTCTACAACTCTGGGAGTACAAAATAGACATGTTCTCTCTTCCTACTCTTTCTTTAGGGTCTTCCATCTACCATTGTCTTCCCATAGGCTTCTAAATAATCCCTGTATTTCTTGAATTTATGATCACATGTTCTTCTTCTTTGGTCTCCTTTTACACTACCGCCCTTATTTTGACACCTATACTAGTATAAAAACCATGAATGCAGAACGCCCTTGTATGCAGTCACCTGTAACCATGTCCTAACATGATCCCATGGGAGACAACGAAGATGTTTTAATGAAGACAAGACATCTTCTAGATAAACCGTCTACTAATATTTTGGATTTGACATGTCAAGGCACTTTTTGTGATCCTGATGATGGGTCAAAAAGCGTGACCCGAAACATCGATTCGTAAATTGTGGTACATGTTTTTTCTGGAGGGTGAGAGATGTTTTGTTTTAGGTAATTACAGTTTGCTGAATTTTGAAGTCTCTTAGTTTATTTAAAGTCATTGTTCTGTTTCCTTTAAAAGCAAGGTACAAATTCAATATATATATTTCAAATTTTGTAGCCTTTGGCTTTCAACCTCTTGACCTAGCTCAGGAGCAAATTAAACCTTGCCAATTCACCTACACGGGACCTGGTGACCTATTACATTATCTATACTGTCAATACTATTTCATCCACTGCATTATTAATTTATTTCCATGAAATCTCGCTCATGCAATATCCCCAAACATTGTCTCTACAAGTATAGCATCTGTTTAATCTCAATGGACACTTTTAGTTATCAAAGCTAATGTTAAACAATGTGACTAGAAAATCTGTCATAAAACCTTGATTACACTCCTAACATCCCAGCCGCCCACCCCCATACCAATTCCATGTTCATAGGATATCATTATATGCTGATCCTACTGTCACAGATTAGTCTTTATATCACATGTTTATGTGGTTCCCAAGCCAATTTTGAAATGTACATTTCTGCTTAACTTAACCTCACATTAAAAAAACAACAACGATACTGTTTCCTTAAATAACTTTTTATTGAATATTCTCATGTGTTCTCTATATGCCGTTGGTTGAAGTGGTAATAGAGACATCTGTTTTTGTATAAATTGTTAAAAAATACTCTTTGTTATATCCAGAAAAATTTAAGCATTTTTCATTAACTGGTGGGAGTGGTGGGTAGATGGCACACCTCAATCTTGCATTCCATCTATTATCAGGAACTAACCTTGACAAAAGCAGCACGGAATAGAGTGTGTACTTGCCCACAACCTACAAACAACAAGAAATAAACCCAAATCAAACCTGAAGGCTGGAAGCGTAAAATATCAAAAGCAGAGAATCACACTAAGCGTGGTGGCAATGCTCTGTGGGAGTGGGAAGTCTTGGAAACAATATTGTCCCATGATTTTTGAAACTTCATGCCAAGACAGGAGAGTCTGCTTCAAGGGGGTGGCTTCCTACAATGTTTCTACTGACTTCAGAATATATGCATCAATAAAATGCCATCTTCAGTCACATGGGAAAGGGCCTTCCACCATTTTTATTAGGATCAGTTAGTTGCCTATTAGCTTCCCTGCAGGATCTGGTGTCATGCATATCATTCACATGCGAAAGATTAGTTTCACGCATTACCCTATCTTTTTCAGAATTATTGATCATGCAAGATCTTACCTGCATGCTCAGAGAACTTCAAACATTTTTTTCTATTTTAGCCTAGAAAAGACTACAAATCTTGGTCTTATTCATTGCAATGGCACATCTAAATACTGTTTTCCACCCCTGATCAGGAACTAATCTTGAAAAAGTGGCATGAAACAGAGACTGGCAATGGCATGAGCTACAGACAATAAGAAATAAATCAAAATCGAACCTCAGGGCTGGAATTGTAAAATATCAAAAGAAGAGCATCACAATTGGCGTGGGTTGCTATGCTTTGTATTAGTGGGCAGTCTTGGAAACAATATTCTCCCATGATTTTTGAAACTTCTTGTTAAGACAGGAGAGTCTGCCGGAAAGGGGTGACTTCCTACAATGTTTCTACTGACTTCAGAATATATGCATTAATAAAATGCAGGCTTCAGCTGCATGGGACAGGGCCTTCCACCATTTTTATTAGGATCACTTAGTCGCCTATTAGCTTCTTTGCACGTGAATGATTTGGTGTCATTCATATCATTCACATGGGAAAGATTAGTTTCATGCAAGACCCTATCTATATCAGAATTATTGGTTATGCAAGATCTTATCTGCATGCTTAGAGAACTTCAACTGATTATTTTTTATTTTAGCCTAGAAAAGACTATACCAATCTTGGTCTTATTCATTGTGATGGCACATCTCAATCCTGCTTTCCATCCCTTATCAGGAACTAACCTTGACAACGGCACAAAATGGAGAGTGTACTTGCCGTGAGCTACAAACAACAAGAAATAAACCAAAATCAAACCTCGGCTGGAAGCACAAAATACCAAAAGAAGAGCATCACAGTGGGCGTGGGTTGCTATGCTCTGTAGTAGTGGGCAGTCTTGGAAACAATATTCTCCCATGATATTTGAAACTTAATGCCAAGACAGGAGAGTCTGTTTCAAGGGGGTGGCTTCCTTTAATTTTTCAACTGACTTCAGAATAAATGCATTAATAAAATTTGGGCTTCAACCACATGGGAAAGGGCCTTCCACCATTTTTATTAGGATTAGTTAGTCGCCTGTTAGCTTCTCTGCACGTGAATGATTTGGTGTCATGGATATCATTCACATGGGAAAGATTAATTTCATGCAAGACCTTATGTTTATCAGAATTATCGGTCATACAAGATGTTATCTCCACGCTTAGAAAACTTCAACCTTTTTATTTCTATTTTAGCCTAGAAAATACTAAACAAAGCTTGGTCTTATTTATTGCAAAACCAAGATTGTTTATTGGAATGTTACTTATTCGGCATATTTCCTTCTCCAGAGGAAGACTAAAGCACAACTTTACTTGCAATTTATTTATCACTTATAGCTATTTCTTATTTTTCACAATCTAGTTCAATTCCTTATTTCTGTTAGGTTTATGATGGAGATAGGTACATTTTATATGACGTAGACAGAATCATGGAAACAGTTTTTTGAGAAGATAGAAACATAGTGGCAATACAGAATTTGCAATTCCAGTCTTGGAAGCAACTAAAGGTGCAATATATAAAAAGTGTTAACTATTTAGAAATCATGTAAATCCCAGTTTGCACAAGAGATCAGAGTGATTAAGAAATCCTAGGCAAAGAAGAAGAGAGGCAATGAACTTCCAAGTTTAGAAGAGATTTGGGTGAGAATTCAATGGCGTAATGAAAATATTGAGGGCATTGATAAAATGCGTTAAAAATTTATAGATCCAGAGATGAGAAATTAAAAGAAAGGATGGAAAGAATGAAACCTAAATCCTACCAGGATGTCATTCACTTTGGTTACCCCTCATTTTCACCCTCGCACTCCCCCCCTTTGCCTCCGTCTCCTCCCTTCTCCCAGCTGCTGTTGAGGACCCTGCAGTCCCCTTTGAGTACAATGAAATCAGTTTTCAGTGCCGAGGATTCGTAGTCTTGGTCTTTGATTTGCAATTTTAGTGTTTTTTGGCTGCATGTATCTGATTTCCAGCAGTGGATTTCTTTTGAATGGAAGCTTTAGTCTGAATGTGAATTTTAGCTTTTCCACAAGGGTTTTTTATGGTTATCTTTGAGGATCCCTCGGACCACGAGTTAGTTTTTCTAGGAGGCCCTGGTTTTTTTGGCATGGTAGGTCTCTCTATGGGATTTTGGTCTGAAGGTTTCTACCTGAATGTTGAAACTCTTTCTAAAGTTCCAGTTTGGATTCAACTATATGGTTTTCCTATGGAGTTCTGGAAAAGATGCATTTGACCAGATAGGTAAAACACCAGGGAAATTTCTCTATGTGGTGATGGACAGACCATGAGTTAGTTTTTCTAGGAGGCCCTGGTTTTTTTTGGCATGGTAGGTCTCTCTATGAGATTTTGGTATGAAGGTTTCTACATGAAGGTTGAAACTCTTTCTAAAGTTCCAGTTTGGATTCAACTATATGGTCTTCCTATGGAGTTCTGGAAAAGATGCGTTTGACCAGATAGGTAAAACGCCAGGGAAATTTCTCTATATGGTGATGAACAATGAGCTTCAAACCCTAGCAGTTTGTGCAAGGTTCTGTCCTTGTATGGACCTAGACAATGAAGCATTTTATTAATTATGAAAATATCCTTTTTTGATGTCATGTTTGTCACTATGACGGACATCTAAATTTAAAAGGTCCTTACCTGTCTTCTGAAACAGCTTCATCCCTTCCTCCTGATATTGCGCATGATGAGTATTTCTAGAAACCTAAGAAATTTGTCAAGAAATCAGAAATGTTCTGGCAAATAAGCTGCAAGGCTGATGATGTCATTGGAGTTAATGAGGAAAAATCTGCATTTTCAGTGTTGGAAGGAGATGCTGGTGACAACCAGATGAAAGATGGAAAAGGGAATCATTCAGAGGTTCCTGTTCCTTAATCTGCTGAACAATGTCTAGAGGAAAATGTGGAGATTTTTGAAGCTCTTACAGCAGATATATTGAAGGACGGATTCCCAGCTTCTCCACAAAGGTATTCCTCACCATCCCCTTGGAAAGGATTGCTTTCTTGGGTCAGTTGAACTGATTCCCCCAACTCTGAGGAAAGAAGCTTTTCAGACGGATGATGAACATGTACCTGCTACTATGGATGATTCAGAAATTTGGCAAAACCAAACCATTACCCTAGAAGAGTTAAAAACATTGTTCCACGGGGACGCGTCCCCCCCAAAATACCAGCCGTTTCCAAGACGGGGAGGTCCCTGGGACACGGGGACGTCCCCACCGCTCTGCCACCTTTGCCACCCTCCGCCACCATCCCCGGGATGTTTCCCTCTAAGAGGGGACATCTTCGGGACGTCCCTTCAAAAGGGGACATCATCGGGACTCTGGGACATCCCTGGAATGTCCAGGGGACGTCCAGAAGTCCCCCATCCCCTCAGGAAATGCCTAGGCGTCCCCGCACAGGTGGACGCCAAAAAGTGATTTTTTTTCATTTTTTAAAAGATTTTTCGATTTTGTGTTATTTGACCTAACCCTAATTGCTAGTGGGACCCACCCGCACCCCCCATGGCCTCCCAAAAGCTTATAAAAAGCCCTCTACCTCTCATTCCAAATCACACAAAAACTTCATTGAGTGAAGTAGAGAGCTGAAAGTAGAGGCAGCAAGCTAAAAGGGAGAAGTTTGCAAGAGTGAGAGACCAAAGAAGAGGATAGAGAAGCCATTGCCAAGAAGATTCAAGCCTCTTCAATTTCATCATTTCACCCACACAGACAGGGCTGGTTGGTATTAGCTTGGAGGAGCTTGAGCGTGTGGAGTCCAACAGTTCTAGTGATGAGGAGTTCGACATTGAGGATGATTAGCCATTGACTCATTGAGTCATTTGTATTTAGTAAGTACTACTTAGTATTTCACTATTTTGTTTTTGAACATTGTTGATACTTGATTGTAATCATGACACTCATCATTATGAAATTTTAAAAATTCAATGTTCAATTATCGATGTTTATTGTTTAATGTTCAATGTTCAATGTTCATTGGTTCAATGAATCAAACTTGAAACTTAAATGATTAAATCACAATGTTAAATTGTTGATGTTCAATGCAATATACCTAATCCTTGTACATCTTTTTAGAACTAATTTTTCGAGTACTATATGTATTTCAGCAACGTGCCCCCGCTGTCATCCCCTCGCCGTCCCTAAACTTAGGCCCCCCGTCCCCCTGTCTTGGAAACCTGTCGCCGTGCCCCCTTGTCCCCCATCAGGAAATGTCGTGGAACTATGGTTAAAAAGCTTCTGCAATGGAGGAGAGAGGAACAAATTAAAGCTCTCGGATGTAGAAAAGTCCACAATGGACACAGGACGGATGAAAAATAGGCAGACCACCAAATTTGGAAGCAAAGGAACAAATAAGGCTAGTCTAATATTGGCTCTGGAAGCCAAAAACAGATCTTACAAATGTTGGCCGGAGGAGGGGATATCCATTTACTTCCAGTCTTAAATCGAGGTCATCTCGCAGACCATTAGGGGCCATAATGCCCTTGACAAACATAGATTACTAAGGCAACCAATTTTAGATAATAAAACAGACATTTAACTCTGAAAAGAAACACAAGTTTAAAATACCTTTGGATGCATATTAAAAGTAAAGTCTGGAGATCACATTCAATAATACCAGAAGATTCAAATGTAACCTCTGGTAGAATCGCTATCCTCTGGGACTCTAGAAAGGTAAGAGGCTCTTATATATCTTCCTTCTTTATTTGTATTTCTGTAAAATTCAGCAACTACTACAATGATAACAACACAATTATCCCCAACGTTTAGTACCCCACTTCTCTAGAAGAAAAGAGAGCATGTTGGAAATATTTGCAACTTTTTAGGAATTTGTACCTTGCAGAAAAATGGATAGTTCGAGGTGATTTTAACACCAATGGAAAAATCTGGGAGATGTAGTCATTAAACCATGTTAGATTTTGGTAAATTTGTCTTAGATCTCTGCCTTTGGGATGCTGAACCCAAGGCTGGAAAATTCATCTGGAATATTAGATGCCTTAGAAGATGCTTTATTGCAGAGAGGTTTGATAGATTTGTGGTTAGTCCAAAGTGTTCAAGTTGATAGCATTTTTGACTCATCAATATTTCATAGAGGGGCATAAGATCATTGACCAGTTGATTTAATTGTCAAAACCGATTACATTGCTATCAGAGTTCTTTACAAGTTTGAACTCTGTGGACTTTGAACCCCTCTAACAAGACGTGATCAATTCTTGGTGAAACTCCAACGTTTGGTTTTGCACAAGAGCGTGGAGTCATCAAAGCAAGGCGGGAGGGGAGCATAAGCATCATTGGCCATAGCTTCACCTGGGAAAATGAACGTCAAAACCAATTTGAAAAAGTGCAACTTCAAATTCATCTGTAGAGTTTGGGAAGATGGAGTATGCAACATAGTCTTTTCCTTCAAAAAAGATAGACTCCAGATCCATATGGTTTTCCTATGGGTTTCTTTCAAGAATTCTGGGATATAGGTAAGGAGGCTGTCTGCAAGGTGGTTGAAGAATAAATTAACCAATTTTAGATAGATTTACTTTGTTTTCCTTGCCCTTTGTTTCAAAAATCTTGAGGCTTAGTACTTTGATTCCTATTGACCAATTTTCCTCTGCAATATGATCCAGAAAATAATTTTGAAACTCATCGCCTGCAAAATCAAATCGCTTCTCCCCAAGATTATCTATGTAGAGCAAGGTGGTTTTATTAGGGGTAACAAATCTTGATGGCATTGGTATCGCCCATGAGGTTCTTCATCGACTCAAGGTTAAAATATCGCGATGTATGACTTTTGAGCTTGACATGAACAAGGCTTATGATAGGGTTAATTGCAGATTTTGGACGCTATCCTTGAAAAATTTGGTTTTGGCACTTGTTGGAAAAAGTGGGTCCGAGACTACTATAGTAACTCCTAGATTCTAGGTCTCAGTTAATGAATCTCTTGCTGGTTTCGTCAATGCTATGAAGGGGCTTGGACAAGGGGATCCAACCTCACCTTATCTTTATATTATTTTGGTCGAGGCTTTAAGCATAACTTTAAATGTTGCAAAAAGAGAGGGCAGGTTAAAGGGCCTTCAAATCACTTTAGGAACTGATAATTAACTTTTAGATGGTGGATTATATATGGTCCCTTCCATTGTATTCATAGTTTTTCAGGGGGCGCTTTGAATCTACTTTCATATAATAGTACCATTTGTTCCAGTTGAAACTCCTTGGATCACAAGTTGTGATTGTGCTGGGCCATTTGGCTGCGCTTTTGCACTCCCTGATTCCGATTGCCCATTCGCCATGTCTTCTCTATGCGAGTCAACTCAAGCAACTGGTTTTGCAAGGATTCTTTATCACTGAGCCATGTAATCTTCACAATGTGCAAGCTAGGTAATAGGTATTCCATTGGCATAATGATTTCCATTCCATAGACCAATTGGAATGGAGTTTATCCTGTTGCATGTTTGCAATTGGTCCTATATGCCCACAATATCATCAGGATGCGATGTTCCAAAACATCTCTCTGCACATTGCAAATCTTTGTTAGCATTTTTTCCAATACCTTATTTGATGATTCTGCTTGGTCGTTTCCTTGGGGATCGTATGCATTGTTCTTGTGGTGTGATATCATGAATTCGAATTGGAATGGAGTGTATATTGTCGCGTGTTTGTAATTGGTCCTATATGCCCACAATATCATTGGGATGTGATCTTCCAAAACATCTCTCTGCACATTGCAAATATTTGTTAGCATTTTTTCCAATACCTTATTTGATGATTCCGCTTGGCCGTTTGCTTGGAGATGGTATGCGTTGTTCTTTTGGTGTGATATCATGAATTCCTCTGTTAGGGTATTTATGGTACTATTGAGAAAGTGTGTGCCCCTAACACTAACTTATGAGGGCAACAGAGTCTTGCTATGAAATTTTCAGAAGAATTTCGCATCGTCTTTTGCTCCATAGCTAGGAGACGCAGTTGCCTCAACCCACTTCGTGAAGTAATCCGTCGCAATTATGATATATCAAGCATTGGATCGTTTAGAGGGTGGATTAATGGGCCCTACAAAATCTATCCTCCATTGTTCAAATGGTTGTGCATCAAGAATTGGATTTAGAGGTATCACATCTCTGTGATTTAGTTTATTGATGTGCTGACAAACATTGCAATGCGTAGCACCCTGATGCACATCCTGGAACATTGTAGGCCACCATAATCCACTCTGCAGTATCTTCCTCATAGTCAATTCTCATATGAAATGCCCCCCAACTACCCCTTGGGCTTCATCCAATACCTTTGCTCTTTCATGCTCCAAAGCCACCCTGCAAAGGACGTCATCTTTACGCAGCCTGTAAAGGAATCCATTGATGATATTGAATGGCAAGGCATTTGTTACTAGCTGCTTCTTATCATGCACTATGTAGTGTTTTGGGAATGTACCATGTTGCAATTTTTTTTGATCTTTTCCAATTGTTCCAGGATCGTAGTTACCTTGAACAAATGCGCATCCAAAGATTCTTCTTGCATATCTTTGGGTTTGTCACCTATTTGAATATGACTGAGATGGCTTGGCCCTATGTTCTCTCAAATCGACTTCGCATTGATCTTGAATTGACATTCTTGAAAAAGCATTAACCATCTTGAAATTTTGCCTCCCAACAATCGTTTGTCGACCAAGTATCACAATATCTAATGATATGTGAAAAATTCGAATATAGTAGCTAGTAAGTAATGCTGAAACTTTTGAAGTGTGAACACCATGACCAAGGCTTCTCGTTCCGTTGTGGTATAGTTTTTTTCAGTAGAAGATTGCTTGCGACTTGCGAAATGAATCGGATGATCCAACTCTCCTCCTGGTTGTGCAAGTACAACTTCAATCGCCGACTCATATGCATCCACATGAACATGGAACATTTTGCTTCAATCCACAAAAACCAAATTGAGTTGTGACCAATTGTTGCTTTAGGTCTGTAACACAATTTGGCATTTTGCAGTCCATTCAAACTTGTTATCCTTATGCAACAATTTCTCCTTAGGTGTTGCAATGTTTGCATATCCATGAATGAATTTGCGATAGTATCCTGTGTGGCCAAGAAGTGATCACACTTTGGACGGATTGGTTGGTTCCCTGAGCCCTATGATGACTGTGATCTTGGCTTGATTGACCAAAATACCTTCACTTCATACCACATGTTTGAGGAGCACACCAAACTATGTGAAAAACAAACACCTTTTCAAGTTCAGTATGATTCGCAATGCTTGGCACATTTCCAACATCAGTCGGAACTTCGAAAAGTGTTTTTTAAACAATGAGAATAGTGTCCAATTATCCAAGTATACCTCTAGAAAATTGTGGATGAAATCTTTAAGTAACCATGACTCTAGAAAATACTACTGGTGCATTTTTTTTACATTGAACACATTACACGGTAGGCAAAGGATCCCTGCTCTATTGCAAAAATCATTTTTGCTTGATCCTTTGCTGTGATGGTACCCTGAAAGAATAGATTTCATGCCGTGGGCGGCTTCTAGTACCTCATCAGTGAATGGTGTAGGAAATGGGTCATTGATACAAGCATCGTTGAATGCCCAATAGTCCCAACACATTCTAATATCCCCTATTTTCTTGCTCTACACTACCATGAGGCTTACTCAATCTAAATTTTCAACTAGATAAATGATCCAGGCTTTTGCCATGCAATCGATCTCCTCTTTTACGTTCATTTTCATATTGGGATTCAATATGTAGGGTTGCTTTTTGATCAACAATGTGCATTCTTTGAGCTCAATATGCATTTCCCCTAATGGTGGGTCTGCACCCTTAATGTTACTGAATTTAGTGGGAAAGACATCTTCATAATCTCGCAACAACTGTATAGCCTCTGAAATTTAGACATTGAATGCTTTTAATATTATCCACATCCCTCATGAAAACAATCAAATCGTAGATCCTTTGGTGACATCAGCTGCGAATGTGGCCCCCCTAAACAATTTTGAACTGCACTAGTTCTCAATTGATTTAGTTCCTTGCCCCTCAGTTCCATACAACACCAAAAACTTTCAAGTTTTTGATGATGATCAACACTTTGTCAAGTTCGTGAATAGTTATGGAGCCTTTGATGCACATACTGTCGATGAAAAAGAAAAAGATGACTTTTTGAATGATGATTGTGATAGTGATGGAGTCATGGGCTTGAGAGAAAACCGCATACCCAAGGGTATGATTTTGCCATAGGGGAATTTCGACATGAATAGATTGGCCAAAAATCCCAAACAACCAAAACTCATGAACCATTAGTTCACTGTCCTAAACTTAGGATCGGTCAGTAGACCTCGAAATGTCAACGTTGGTCTGGAGTGCACTGGGTTTGAGATAAGGAAGTTAAGATGAATACTTCTGCAATACTTAGATGTGATCTCTTGGACATACGATGACTTGAAAACCTTTAACCCAAGCATTATAACACACACCATCCCGCAAACAAGGACAAAAGCCATTTAGGCAGAGACAATGACATGTGAATCCTATTCTTGAACCTCTCATTTACAAAGAAGTTAGAAAGTTGCTTACAACCAAAATTAGCTTTCTGGTTCGTCATTCCACTTGGGTGGCCAACTTGGTTATGGTCTGTAAGAAGAGTGTATAAATCAGGGTTTGCATCGATTTCTGGAACTTGAATAGAGCATCAAACAGGGACAATTACCCTCTGCCATCCCTTGTGGAAGTAGTTCAGACAGTTAGCGGTTCCGAGATGATGTCTTTCCTAGACGGATTCTCAGGTTATAGCTTGGTTTTAGTCAACTAAGAAGACAAAGCTTGAACAACGTTCACCATTAAATTGGGTACCTTTCCCTATAAGAGGATGCCTTTCGGTTTGATCAACGCAGGATCTACCTTCTAGTGAGCCATGGATTTCGCTTTTCAAGCTCCTATTGGTAAGTGCATAATTATTTATATGGACAACTTTACGGTTTTCTCCGAACATAGGGCAGATCACATGCTACACTTGCAGAAACTATTCGAAAGATGTAGAAGGTATGGCATCTCGCTAAACCCATAGAAAAGTGTTTTTGGCGTCACCAAAGGTAAACTTCTGGGTCACGTCATCACAAAGGAAGGTATTTCTATTGAACCTGAAAGAGCTAGTGCAATTTTGAGAATACCTCTTCCTAATAATAAAGAAGAATTGAAGTTCTTCTTTGGCAAGATTAATTTGTGCACAAATTTATTTCCGGATTTGCTAAGATTGTTAAGCCCCTAAATGCTATGTTGAAGCAGAATGCAAAGATGGAATGAACATCTCCTACCAAATCAACATTTTAGGACATCAAGAATGTCATCATGCAAGCATTGGTTCTGATCAACCCAAACTTCATGAAAGATTTAAACCTTTAATCTTTTGCCTTAGAACATATCATAGCAACTGTGTTCACACAAAAAGTCAGTGATGAAGGGCATCCCATTGCTTTCATGAGCATAAACCTCAAAGATGCAGAGTTGGAGTATTCAATCCTAGATAAACATGTATACGCATTAGTAAAGGCCAAAAAGAATTTCAGTGATTATATACTTCACAATAAGGTTCGAGCTATTGTACCTTACCCTACAGTAAACTCATGTTGGGCCAGAGTGAACTTGGAGAGTGTAGAGGCAAGTGGATGGCCAAGCTGCAAGAGTATGACATTGAGATTAAACCAACCAAGATGGTCAGAGGCCAAGGCCTTAGCTGATCACGGAAGTCAACACCATGATCACTGTGATACAAATAAATCAAGCTCAGATAGTGTGCGATCAATGGTATGACCATATTATCCATGATCTTTTATATGGGACATGCCCTCCTGAACTCATACGTGAGCAAAGGAGAGCTCTATAGTTGAGGGCGTCCCATTACATGCTGAAGAAAAGAATCATGTATCACAAGAACTATGAAGGGATCTACCTTAGATGGGTAACTAGAGCTGAAGCTGATGAGATCATGATAAACTAGGAAGCGGTCACCCTTCTGGTAATACAACCACCCATAAAGAACTGAGAGTTGGATATTATTGGCCCGCGATTTTTAAGGATGGCCATCATCACGTTAGGATGTGCCATGAATGCCAAGTGTTCATGAAGGAAACCCACACAACTATGCCTTTGCAACTAGTCGTAGAAGGCAGGCTATTTGCCCAATGGGGATTCTTTGGTGTCCTCAACCCCAATTCTTCAAAAGGACACAAATTTGTTCTCACAATGATTGATTACTGCACTAGATGGGCTGAAGTAGTAGCAACCAAAGGCAACTTGACCAAGGATGTGATCATGTTCCCCAAGGAAAACATTATCACAAGGTTTGAAACCCGTTTTGCTCTGGTCTGTGATAATGGATCAACATTCTAGTCAACTGAATTCATTGAATGGGCTTATAACAATAAGATCGTTGTGAAGTTATCTTCAAATTACTAACCCTAAGGAAATGAAGTGGCTTGAATCAATAAACAAGAACCTTATTGATGCCATCAATAAGTTTGCTAGAGAAAAATCAAGGAGTTGGCATTCGTTACTAAAGTATGCTCTGTTGGCTGAGAAAACCAGACATAAACATGCTCTAAAAGCTTCCCCATTCCTCCTTGTATATCGGCAAGAGCCATTGTTTTCCATCACGTTGAAGATCCCCACATATCAATTCATGCAAGCATACACGGGAGAGGACGATCGCATCTAATCAAGATTGCTGAACATGCTCCAAATGGAAGATGCAAGAGATGAAGCGTTGCAAAACTTCAACGGACATCAAGATATAGTAAAGTGATGGTTCGACAAAAGGTCCAAGATTAAAGTTTTCAGAATCTCAGACTTGGGCCTATTGTGGACAAGGCACATGAGAAGAGAGGGCAACGCTCTAAGTTGTGGATCATTTGTGGATCGATCCATATCAGATATTAGAAATTTTGGTACATAATGTTTTTAGGCTAAAGGGTCTGCAAGGAAGTGACCTCACTCTACTTGTGAATGGGGCAGTTCTTGAAGCCCTACTTCTCAGTTGTCCCATCCACATCCATCATTGAGTGATTGTAAGTTTTAGTATGGTAGTGTAGGCTTAGACGAGAGTTAAATTAGTTTCCTTTCAATTTGCGTTTTCTGTTTTTTAAAGCTATCTATTTTTCTTTGTCGTTTTGGTTTTTGTTTCGTTGGTTCTACCTTGTCCTTTTTATCATTGATGGAAGTCCCCACTTAGTCTGTCCCTTGTTATATTTTGATTGTCTGACTCCATACAACCTTGAATATCATAGCATTGAGACTTATGAGCGCCTTCAGATTGGTTGATGAAACAATGAATTCACTAAAAGAGTTAGAATTTTTGAAAGTCTGATTTTATCTTAGATAACCCAAATACGCTAAAAAGAGTTAGAATTTTTGAAAGTCTGATTTTATCTTAGATAACCCAAATAGACCCTGGTAGACAGAATGGGATTGTTGTTTTAAGAAAATGCTTATGAATTTAGAACAATTTTCTTATTGAAAGGAGGTCAACATTGCACTTCTTAGGCCTATGAAATAGTAAAAGAGAAATCTTTTATGACAATAATTTTTTTGAATAATCCCTTTACCTTGGCTTTTCTGGTTCCCAACTCTCGTGGAGTGAGGAAAAACAAGGTTGAAAGAGAAGGGAGGATCTAGATATCAAAAGAATATTAAGAATCTTCTCCCAAAAAAGGGTGATTCAGGTAACCTCCATTGCATGCTTTTTTACCTGGTTGGCAACGGAGCAAGGCCTAGAGTGGAGTCAAAGGTATCTTTGTTAGGGCTATAGACCCCTCGTTGACAATAGAGCAATACCCAAGTTTTCCCATCCTAGCCAACAAAAGAATGTAATGAAGCACCTTTCAGAAGTTCTAGTCATGAGACCTACTCCTATGCTGTATTATAACTCTCAAAGGTAAAGGTATATAAAATCACTCTTCACACGTTGAGTATGTTGTACTTTGAAACTGACCCAAATGTCCCATTCTTCTCTGAAAATATGAAATTTTCTACCATGATGTATTTTGTCTATCTAAAGTCAAACCAAAAATTCTGAGTTCTAAAACACTTGACAATGTTTTCATCGCATAATCACCCTTTGATGTGGCCAACATGCCCCATTCCTTTCTAAATGGAGACCCTGTTAAAATTTGAAATGTTCTTTTATCAAGTGAATGCTAACTCAAATTTGAATTGAAATATGATTTTTATCTTGCATCATCCATTAAATGCTTGAAGTCAATTTTTTGTTCAAAGTTCTCTGCTTCTCCCTCTTGACTTCTAACATTTTGTTCAAGTGCTTTAAATACAGGACATAACCGAACTAAATGAAAACTTAATGTGTTAAATCGTTTTGTGCTTGTGAAATCGAAGACAATAGAAAGTCTCTTCGGAAATTTATTATAACAAGCTTTACTCATTGAATTTCCTTTTAAAAGTTTGATCTCGGGCTTGTCCTCTCATTGTGCTGGCTTGAAGGTTTTGGTCGCAGGCTTTCACATCTATTCATGCCCAATCACATGAGCTTTCACTTGGTCGACTTTTACTTAACAAATGACAAAATATTGGTCACTGACTTTTGGTCTTTGTCACACAAGTTTAAAATACTTTTTCGCACTTATTCACAGTGATTCGTAACTTTCTGGATGGTAACTCAGTCCTTCCAGTCCACATGGCACCTTCTCGCAACTCCACAACAATCAAACTTGGTCTCAGACTTGAAAGACTCAACTGCATTTTGGCCTGTTTGCAGTCATCATCAAGTGCCACTCATCAAGATCCTTGCATACTCACACCTTCGCAGCATCCGACAGAAGTTTGCCAAACTCAAAGTCTTGCGGGCCTACAAAGCAATCAAAGCTCACCACTCGTCATCCGTTCACAACTCTTCGAATTCAAGTTTGGCTCAACTTGACCCCTTCGAGCCACATGGTGCCTTTCCGTATCCTCACAAAAGTTCGTGATCAAGGCTAAAACAAAAAATGCGAAGAATCCGAATTTTCGAGCAATGCCCCATGTCGAGTTTTTGCGAACTCGCATCCCCACGTCTTCCCAAATGCATTTCCGTCAACCAAGGCCTGCGGTAATGCAAAACAATAGTAGCTTGACAAGTGGCAATGTTGTGTTTATTTGCGCCTTTGCAATCTGCCATCGGCATTAGACAAGGGCAGAGAGTGGTGACTTGGCAAGAAGATGCCATGTGAATTGGACCCTGAAGCAGGAAACAAGCTGACATCTAGTTGGCAAGTGCGGTGGCACTTAGGACCACATGGTGGAGTGTCACTCCTTCGCAACATCAGGGTAGCCCACATAATGTTTTGAGGATGATGCCTTTGCAGGGACATGAATCAATTAGTGGGTGCCAAGTGTCGGTGTCATTTTTGCATGGTTTGCAAGGGGAGTGGGATGTATATCCCAACATCCAAAGCGAGAGCTGCGGCTACAAGAGATGTTGCTGCATGGCAAAAATGTATAAAAGAGGGGATACAAAGGCACCCAACAACCAAACCAAGTAATAGTCTTAGCCTTGAACTCAAAAGGGGTTGCAGAAGGCTGATTGAGGGTCTTGACTATACAAAACAACATGTGACAACACTGTCAAATAAGGCAAAGCCCCAGGCCGACTTAGCAACCAAGTCATTCCAGGCACATAAACTTAAATTTGACAGCTGTCACCGCTTGTCAAAATGTCAAATCTGCAGATACAACAACTTCTCGCAGTTCCGATGTTAAAATTTATGGCATTGAAAAATGGACACATTTATCAAGCATGGATTGGCTATGCTAGTCTTGATCGTTGTGTGAGAAATAGGCTTGGATTTGAAAGGAAATTGAACATAGAAAAATGACACATTTATTAGGCATGGAGTGACTATGCTTGCATTGAATTCTTTGTAAGAAAAGAGGTCTGATATAAAAGATCTTTGGGGAAACATTGTAAAAGTGGGGAAGAAATTATAATAGAAGGCAAGGGAGAGAACTGAGAAATTTGAGGGAATGTTCATAAGCTCTTAGTTGTTTTACTTATGTTAAAATTTTGTCAATTCTCAATATGGATCTGGTGAATACGAACTGCTTTGCTGGATATGGTATGAATCTTGCTTAACTTTCCTAGATTTAGTAAGGTTGTGTAAATTACTAACCTTACTGTCTTTTTACATTGGCAATGATAGACCAATCATTTGTAGATGAAGGTGTGCTAACAATTCTTTTGCATCGATTTGTCTTATAAAGCTATGCTAAGAGAACTAGATTCATCAGGGACTTTCCCATAGACTCCCAATCGTGTCTACTCTTGTTTGAGCTCAAGCTAAATTACGTAGATAGGTTATTGTTGGTCAAGTTCAAAAGTGTCCACTAAAGCATTAGTGTCTCCACTAAGTTTGAGAGCCTCCTTTTCTGCTTTACCCTATTCTTCCTTTTTATATTTCTTTTATGAGACCTCCACTATAATCTTGAGTGTCATTGTGAATATTCATCTCAGGGAATTAGTGGGCTTCCAATATATTGCAGAACTTGAATGCAAGATTGATTTCTTTTGGTGGTAACATTCATTTTGCTCATAAAAGTTATTCCAAGTAGACTATGTAGGAGAGTCAAACCCTTCAACTCATGCCCTGGATTGTCTCTGATGATCCAAAAACAAGAGGAATTTTATCCCATTAAATTCCCTTAGGGGTGTGCATAAAACACATATCAACAGTTTCAACAACTAGAATCAACTTCTTTCCACTAACCCAATCACAAGACTAGAGTAGATGATACCCAAGTCAATGTCGCAACAGAGAGGACTATCAGGGCAAGATTCAATCATAGTGGCAACGCTAATACAACTTTGGCCCAAAACAGAGAGTAATTTGACCCAATGATCCAACCAACCAGTGTGCAACTTCTTGTATATGAAAATCATCCAAAGGAAAGCTACATGATTAAAGAAGGCCCATCCCACCATGGCCACAACAAACCATGATTCAAATGAAACCCTCGTCAGCGTTGAAACTCAACTGACCCACTAATCTTCTGATGAGGTTCCTTTTTCATTTTGTGAAATGGTCACCCCTGTTTTTTTTTTTTTTTGGTTCACTGTTTGTAGATATGAAGTGTTTTGCTAATGGTTTTGTGTTTGTTTCATGTATCTTTCATGGGTTTCATTGCATGCATGATATAGATAACATAAAGATAGAAAACTGGAAATGAACTTGCTTTAAATATTGAAAAATTATCTCATAAGTAGTAAATATGACAACTCAAAATCAGATTAATAACAAACATATATCAGACTTGATATTGATCAGTCTAGCCCTGATAAGAGCTTCTAATAGCAGTATATCTGTAGACATCTAAATCTGGCCACCGAAAACCTCCAACTAGGCTTTTGACCAATTTCTACCTAAAATGCACAATTTGGCCTAAAAACACTAAAGCACATTAAAAGCTTTGAATCTGATATAGTCAAGTGTTGATTCTGGGTAGGGTATCCTTAAATGGAGCAATGCAATTTATGGGCTAGCTAACTTTGATTAGATCATTTCGAGTCAAAATGCCAATTTTGCACCTAGGTGCTCTGGATTGCTCTTTCCTATCAAATTTCTTGCACAAGACATGTGCCTTTGTTATTTGTTGTTGACAATATCCCAAATAGGATAATGGATTCAATGCATCTGGCATCGCCTTCCAATCCCAATCCAGTTGAATTTTGGATCAATAACAAGGCATTCTGATCAGTTTGAGTAATTTGTACACAAAGTGCTTAAACATGCTTAATAACTAATTAAACCAAATTAGAGCCTAATCGAGAATTACATGGAAGTTGGTTGAATAATTTGTTTTGAAAATAAATATTGAATATCTGCATCATCAAGTGACCTCATTTCTTGGAAAGACATCCTTAGGCCATAAATCCCACAAATAACAGGATTCATGTCTCCTATGTCTCATCAAAGCCCTCCATGCCTCTTAATTGCTCCTCTATCTCAAATATTGATGAGCCTATTTATCAAATTTAATCGCATAATTGGATTAATCTTTAGCCACACATCTCAATCTTGAGATGGACGGTTCAGGGTGATTCTAATCAATCTCAAAAATCTATAAAAAGGTCTTACCACATCAGTTCTAAGCTATTTTGGTGCAAAGTTATTATGCTGAAATATCTTCAAAACACATGATTATGCAAAGTTATAATGCAGAATTGATTACAAAGCTTCATGCAACTAGTGTTATCATGCCAAATTGATTTCAAGCCAAGCCACAAGCCAAAGGTGTTAAGGAGAGATAGAGACAAACAAGTTTCCATTGCTAAGGACTTCATGAGCACAAAGCCGAGCAAGCCACTACTACAAAGGCATTTGGAGCATCCAAGGAAGGTGAATGAATTCTTGTTGTTTTTCCTTCCTTTTTAGTTGTGTTTGTTATTTATTTTTGTTACTAAGCTCACCTTAGTAACTATGCATGAAGATGTTAGCTTAGTGTGTTTTTGATTTGGTTTCATTCACTAACACAATACTAATCTCCTCTTCTTAGTCAAATTCTTAGTTCACATAATGGCACGCCTGGTGGGACCAGACGCATCCCACACATGAAGAAAATCATTATGCAACTTTAAAATCTTCATTTAGGTCATTAAAACTCTCGAAATTTGATTTTCTAACTTTGTTTTGCCATTTTTCTTTGTCACGGGTTTACATAGTAATCGTCGTCGGTTAGTAAAACCGTCGTCGGTTAGTAAGTGTAACCGATGTTGGTTATAGAACCGACGTCGGTCATTGTGTTTTCTTAAAAACACAAACCCAAGAGCTAATAGGCCATTTTAAAATGCTTGGTTTGGGGTCATACGGACTCCGTTTTAGATGATTTTTTTTTTTAAAACCACGTGTTTTCTCCTAAATTTTCATTATTTGACAGTAGTTTAGATTTAAGTTTCATAGATTTTTCACAAAATTTTGAAAAACTATTTAAAATGTTTCTAATCTAACATATTTGCTTTTGGGGTGATGCCTTAAGGGTAGACAGGGGACTAACGGATTTCAAGTTTGACAAATTATGTTTTAAAACATATTTTGCATGTTTTAAAATGAATTAAGAACATTATTTTGGTGCTTAAAGTAACATTTAAGGTGCTTAAATAAGTGTTTTTAGCATTAATTTTCAAAGTTACAACTAAGACAAAGGGGTCAAATGAACATCACCTCATTTTTCGAATTTGGGCTCAAAAATGAACTCACATTTCCAAGTTTTTTGTATTTATTTAGTTGTTTAAGTTAAATTTTTGTTTGACAAAAAGAGGGATGTTGTGTGTATGCTCTTCCATTTGTCTGTGCCATTCTTATTGAAAATAGTCTAATCCAAGGCTTAGAAAGAAAGTCGTCTAAAACACTCTCAAAAAACTCGTCAAAGTTTGGGTGACCTTGAAAACGACCTTAAAGTCTTTCTATTTTAGTCTTTTCTTTTGATGTAAATTTGGCTTGCGAGGAGGACGTCATTACCTCCTGCGAGTTCTTTAGAGAAGCTTTGATCCGGGGTTTTACCTCCCGGCATTGACTTCACTTACTCTTTTGGAGTTGCACATGGGATTGCACTACATTGAATGAACAACAGGATGTAGTGGTTGTAAAAAGGACTAGACCTTTTTACAACTAGCCAATGCCGCGGTCACCCAATTTCCGTGCTTGTTTTTTGCATCGTTTGATGTGAAAGTCATTGTGCAATTGATTTCCTAGAAATGTTCAAAAGCTTGCTAGTTTAGTCAACCCTACATTGCCATACCCTTGCTAGGATTTGGATGATTATACTCAGTGTATTTTGGTCATTTTTGCTTGGTATGTTTTGAGACTAAAACTTGTCTGGGTGTTCATAAAGCCATGTCAAAATCAATTTGTCTATACGTCACTCTTTTGTCTAAAGAGGTGTTATGTTGGCTGTTTTACACCACACTTGTGCTTTGAAAATTTTGCTAAACTTGTTTGTGTGTCTTTTGAGTTGCAAAGGGTAGTGTTATGCTATCCAAATCATGTCAAAACATTTTGAGCCCTTTTGAGTCTTTGAAACATAACATAGATCACATCATTCGAGCATGCTTACGCCGTTAGGTTGCTGGAATTTGTTTCAAGACTTGTTTCACCTTGTGCCAAAAATTATTGTTTCACACCATGTCACATAAGCCGTTTGGACCTCGTTTATGTGCCGCCATACTATCCAATCTTGTTTATCCTGTTTGGTCAAATCTTAGTTTTCATCATTGAATTTTCAATTAGCCTTCTCAAGTTTGGATTCAAACATTGATTTATTTTTATTTAGGCCTTAATTCGTGAGGTTAATACACCGATCTTTCTTTTTTGGGTTGCATAACTTCGGTTAATCGATTACCTAAATTTAAAAACTATTGATGGTTTGTTTGTTTAAAGCCTATCCTCATCATTGTTTGTGCCTTTATTTGAGGGAAACATGGATTTTTTCAAAGAGCTTTTTGTTTTATGCCTTATGCCAACTGATCATGTTTATGTCTGATTCCGTGTGCCGGGTCTATGTCAAAGTTGTTTCCAAACTTGTTAGATTAAATCAAATCACATCAGCGTTTGTTTCAAGTCTAGTTTTTTATGCCGTTTGGCCAAAAGTCCTAGCGTATGTTTGTTTGCTTGAGCCTAGCTTTTGACTCCGTGTTTGAACAAAAGACCTAGCAACTCAACTTTTTTCTTTCTTAGTTTAGACCTTGTTTGGAACACTTTGACCTAGACCTTTGACATGCCAGTTTTTATTCAGATGCTTGACCTTTTGCGCGTATGACATTTGACATTAGACATTTGATGTTAGGTTGTTTTATGCCAAGTCTTAGCACAAATCATTTTGAAAATACAACTCTACTTTCAGACCACATTGGAGATACAACTCCACCTTTTGACCAAGTTAGATTAAGCTCGAACCATTTATCCTTTGGACATAGTTTTTCAGAGTTTGTAGAACTCTTAAGCCTTTTTGTTTCGAAGCTTTCATCATTTACAAGATGTAGAGAGGATTACAAAGCAAGTTAGTCAAATGTTAGTTCATAAATCATGAAAAATGCATAAAAAACTAAGCATATCTATTCTTATGAGAATTACAAAGGATAGCAAGAAACAAATGAAAGAAAGCAAACATCATATCACTTTTCCAAATGGATTCACCATACCCATGCAGTTCAAAAGCATGTTCTCCCGTGATCAAACATTCTTGTCTTTGTCAACAAAGGTGGCAAACTCCTCCAATGTCTCAAGAACACTCCATAAAACCTAGGCTCATGATTCCAAATTACTAAACTAGCCTATCAATGAAGCTTGCAAACAAAATCAATGATCAAATGCAATTGATTGTGGAAACAATTCAACATTATAACTTTGCAATATTCAAGCTTTTTTCTTCATGTCCATGGCCTCACTATTTATAGATTTTTGAGATTGGTCAGGGTCAACTATGACCATCCATCTCAAGATTGAGATGTGTGGCCGTGGATAATCTTAATATTTCGAATTAAACTCATAAATATCTTCAAGATAAATAAGCATTAAAGAGACATGGGAGGCATTAACTAGGCATGGGTGACCCATAATCTTGATATTTTATGTACCTATGGCTTGATGGATGCCACCCAATAGATGATGTCATTAGGTGATGTAGATATTCAAAATCAATTTCCAATAATGAGATATTCAAAAAGATCTATGGAATTTTTACTTAAGCTCTTAAATTGGTCAGTCCAGACCTGATAAGAGCTTCTAATAGCTATATTTCCACTTCAAACTTGCATCATTCAACACAAATGAGATAGCCAACAAACCCCCTTTGAATACCAGGGCCAACATCTAGCTACACGAACTCCAACAAGGCAGAAAAGTGGCCTATACAACAGCAGGCCTAGAAAACAGAAAATCACCCCCAAACAGGGTGGCACCATATGGCGATCTGCCCTAGAAAATCAGTTTGCAACCAATAAATACAAACAAATACCTAAAAAGGGGCGCCTTGGAGTGAGGGAACCAATGCACCAATACCCAAAATGATGTGCCAGACACGGTCAGAGCTACAAATAGATTTGTTCTTCAGCCACTGGAAAAATCAGAGTTTCCAGAACTTCTGATAAAGCATTTCAGACCTGAGAAAACACACCAAAACGCCTACCAAATATCACCAAAATGATCCAAACTCCAAATTCCAAACACACCAACAAATCAAAATCAAAATACCACAAAAATCTTCATCCTTCACCATCCAAAACTCAGAAAATCAGACTTCTGTTGAAGCACTGTGTGATCCTTGGGTCGAACAACTCAAATCCAGTTAGGGTGGATCTTCACCACCGAAACCAGCCCAAAATGGTGAGGGTTTTCGTCCTCAACACACAGCCAAAACTTTCTGGAGTCATTCCAACAGCATCTTGTTAAGTTGCCAATTCAAAGATCCCCAAAATGAGAGCCAAAATGAAGCTTTATAGAGAGTGAGAGGGAAATTTGGGCAACTTTAGGGTTTGAAATGCTTTTCCCTCCCAAAATCCAACGCCCCCCTTATGAGCCTTATAAAATTTAATAAATTAAACACCTTATACCTCCCTTGGGCGTCCATGCTCATAAGGAAACTATTTCGCTTTGTCTGCCTTCTAAAACAACTTTATCACATTAGGCTCCAAGGTACTTTTACAATGACCACCAACCCTTTCACTTAAGTTATAAAGTTATTTTATAAAAACAACTTAAGTGACTGGAAAAGGCAAATATTAAATAATCCAACCTTAGACTTTCCAACGCCACCTTAGGATTAACACTGCAGAAATCAAATGGCCCTGGGACTAGTTACCCGAAATAGACTTACTATAAATAGCACTACTAAAAATAGTAAGTTCTCCAAACACCACCTGGCGCAAAACTGAAGATCATTGAGATGCCCTGTGGTTTACTATAAATAGTAAACACTGCTAACTGGCCACTACTATAATTAGAAAGTCTTGCCAAAAACCAACACTGAGCCCAAAGCTGGCACTGAGTCCCCTAACCACCTCCAACTAGCCTACAGGAACTCTGGAATAGGCTAATGGGAAAACTCCACTGCTCAAGAGCTAGAAGGGGACATTACATTTTGCAAGGTAAATTATGTTTTCAGATTTATATTTTGGGGCAGTCACTCCCATTATTGTATCCAAAATTTCACACTGCTCCCAAAGATAATGTTCTTGGTAATAGAGACGTCAGTTTTTGTAGTTTATGTTCCAAAAGGACTTGCATCCGATTATGATAGGCTAGCTTTTCTCTTGGCTTGTGGTTTTTGTGATTTTTGATTCTGTATTTTACTTTCATACAGATCTGAGTCTGCTTTATGGATCTACTCTTTTTTATTAATATATATTTTACCTTTATGAAAAAAGTCAATTTCTGAAGAAAATACATTTCTTTAACCTTTTTCCAAAATGTAGCCACTCAATTTAAAAATAAAATAATTTTCCCAAGGAATTGTAGGGTTTCCACATCACCTCTATGACACTCTTAAATGCCAACCCAATGCTTGTGTCACCTTTATGACACTTCTGACACAGCCATGTCATCATGATTCTACGCCATCCTTCACTTGAGAGGGTAAAGGGTCAAATATTCAATTACTTTTAACATAGTCGTGTATTAAAATGAAAAGTAAGTGTATCACCACTATGACACATGATACCTCCTGTTATACCTTTTACTTTGATGTGCATGTCAAAATGGCTCCTTAAGCTCAATTTGCCCCTATTAACTACTTATCTATTGAACTTCACTGGATGTCATGGACCCCTGTATCCTGTGTATCATTAAATAGTGCAACTCAGCAAAGCATTACTTTCAAAAAACATGCACTAGTCACATTAATATCTGAAATAATGCCATCAAACATGTGTTAGGCCCACTAGTCATAATAAGAAATTATTTAAATCTTCAAATAAAACAAAGTATCATTTAACCACATAATAATCACATAGTCCTCAAAACAGTCGCAACAAATAGTGAATCACCTTGATGAGCATGCAACTCATATATTCAAAACATTACATCACATGTCTAATCAAATACATACCCCTAATAATTGAAATAATTTTGGATAACATGGCAAAATATACAAGAAGGGTTCCACCAGATGGCATTATATTAGGGAGAATTTACTCGCGGCGCAAAAAAAAAAAAAAGAGAAGCAACAAACATTCTAACACGAGTGAACTCCAGTGTGAAATTGGGGATTGGGTCTTCCCTTTATTCTAACCATATAAACAAGCTTCTCTAAAGCAACACAAGGGTCACAAACTTTTGCCTATATTTTATGGTCCCTAGAAGATCCTCCGAATAATTGGAGCAATGGCTTACAAATCAAAGCTATCACCATCTTCATGGATTCAACTGGTGTTTCATGCCTCTTTCCATTACATGATCGTTGGGCAACAAATTCCAAAACTGACACAGCTTCCTGAGATTGACTAGGAAGGCAATCTTATTTTGGAACTCAAAGCAGTTCTTTGTCAACGTGTGAAGCAGTTGTGCAACAAGGCAATCATAGAATGTCTCATCAAGTGGAAGAACCTGCTGATTGAAAATGCTACCTGGGGGGGATGAACAGTTCATGTAGAAACATCTGCATCTCTCAAGCATTGAGGACTATGTTTTTTTAAAGGTGGAACTCATCTAACCTTACAGGTGTCTTTATTGTAGTATATATCAGTGGATTTTGGAGTAGTTGGCATGTGGCATTCATAACCCTTGAGTAATCTTTTAATACATTCTTATGATTTTTATTTCTTGTTAAGTTGGCCTAATTACGGGCTTATGGGTTGCCCTAACCTTATTATGGTTATGTAAGTAGGAAATAGGACTTCATTTGAGGTCTTTGTGGTGGATTTTTTCTCTTGGATTAATGTATTTGAAGGTTGCCGCTTGACGTGGCTCAGCTTTTCGGCATTTCATTTTTTCACATTTTGGATCTCTTCGCTATTGATGCTGCTATTGTTCATCCGCTCTATTTGGCCATTATTGTATGGAATTAGTTTGCTGTTTCATTGGATCTCTGCAATTTCACTTACTATATATATGCCATTACAAGCTGGCTTGCATATGAGCTGTGGTCATGGTTCAACTATTGATTAATTTAACAATCCTTTTCTTTACTTCGAAGGATTATTTTTTGTGTGAATATCTTTCGACTTTCGTGTTTTGGGTCTACCATTTAGTAGTTTGTTTAATTGAGTAGATAGTATGCTCATTTATCCTTTGTTACTGTGACTAATCACGATATGGATCACCCGTTGTGGGACACATTCTTTCGATATGGATGAATTTTTTAAAAGCTACTATATGAACATCAAAGACACATCCACTATGGCACTCAATTGATGCTTGCACAGTGGCATGGAGGATGTTCCTTGAATGAAAGCGATAGTAAAACCCTGTAAACAATTTGTAAAGGCATAAATTTTTTTTCTTATAACATGGTTGTTTCCAGCATAAGGATATTCTTCTGAAGCAAACATGCTTTGCCATGATTTGATTTTCTAGTTTTTTTAATTGAGTAGATAGTATGCTCATTTATCCTTTGTTACTGTGACTAATAACAATCTGGATCACATGTTGTGAGACACGTTCTCGATATGGATGAACTTTTGAAATGCTACTATATGAACGTCAAAGACATCCACTATGACACTCAATTGATGCTTGCACAGCGGCATGGAGGATGTTACTTGAATGAAAGTGATAGTAAAACCCCGTAAACAATTTGTAAAGGAATAAAAACTCTTTTCTTATAACATGATTGTTTCCAGCATAAGGATATTCTTATGAAGCAAACATGCTTTGGCATGATTTGATTTTCTGAATAAGGTAATGTGATGGCAGTCCAGTCATGGATTATAGCTACATTGCATGAAGAGATTGTTGGCATACATTCAAAATCAGATGAGTGTTTGTGTCATTGTGCGGGAAGTATGTGGGCAGTTGTTTTGTCACCTTGCTACTGATTTATTTATTTGATGCATTGAATATGGGAACAGTAGTGGTTTTTTCTGTTTGAACATTTTCTATGGAGGCTAGATACTCCCCATGTATCCTTTGCGAGGTGACGCTTGAAGGAAAATTCTTAATAGGTACAATCCAAATGGTGGATTGACAGAGCATGTGCTGATGGTTTGGAAGAGCCAGTGTAGGAGTTTCAAGATAAGCTACTTCAAAAGTTTTAACGAGCTTTGTTGACATTCAATCGCTGCACCAAGGACAGTGCTCTTTTGATGGCAATCTTACACTTTTTAAAACAGTCCCAGGATTGTTAACCCAAATACTCTTGCTTTCACCAAACACTTTTAGTTCTTTACACCTTTTCAAGACAAAAGAGTATCTTTTATACTGGTCTTAAAAGACCAAAGATTTTATCTTGATCTCTATTCCTTTGATGGGCTTGAATCTATGCATTCTTAATCAGCAGATATTTTCGAAGCACCTTTGAAACTATTCCTTGACAAAATACTGTAAACAGGGTTTGCACAGGACAGTCACTTAACTCACAGATTATTAGATTTGAATAAGACCTTTCTTCAATCCTTGTTGCATTCATATGTACATTATTAATTTTACAAAACCATGAGATTCTTTCTATATGTTACTCAGATGTCTCTAATCATGAGGCAATTCCACGTCACTCTTGACAATTTAGCTTACCATAGGCCTGTAGGTCTAGTTTTGCTTGTGAAAGATTACACTCAAGCTTCAAAATGTAAAATCCTGTATCAATCTCTCCTGATCAGGTTGGACAACAACATATACACCTTATACAAGTGTAAGACTCCAACTTCCATAACCCAAACAGATTTAAACTCTCAAATATCTTACTAATAATTCCAACTGATAAACTCAGAATTCTGTTACTATACAGCCAGTTCTTTTTAATCTTTGTTCAAGTCTATCGCATAATCAATGGAACTTTGTTGACATCTTCTATGGTTGCAAAGAGTTTAAGTTACTCTTAGTTACTATCCTTTGAATAAAATTGATAACTTTCTCAGTCCTCATACAAGCATGATGATTATCAAACAGGACTTTGAATGAGTAAATACAGGCGTATTGACTAATCACTCGCCCTTCTCCCTTTACAATGATGTTATTTATCACAAAACACTTAAAATACTTTCCAAGGACCATAGTAAACATCCATATAAAGTTTGAGTTCAACCAAAATGATCAGCGCTGCAGTCATACAATGAATATCTTCACCAACAAATAATATCAATTATATTGATCTGGCTCAGACATTTAAATTTCCCAGGTACATTATAAAAAATATCAGACCTGAAATATCTCTACAGCTAATGGTGGTTGGGCTTGATTAAGTTAATAAAAGGACACGTTGGTAGATATTAGAGGACGGGTTTTTAGAAGTTCCTCAGACTCTGAGATTATCACAAATACTCTTTCCAATAAATTTGAATACCACGTAACAATTACTCTTCAACCAAACGGTATAAATAACACACTGTTTGAAAGGTGAAATTTGTTCTAAATCTCACTCTTATCAATTGTGGATTCTCACAAATCATATCAGAAAGTCGTAATCCTTTTTTGATGTATAGACATTCTCATAGGAATATATCACGACTTGTCTGTTTACTATTTATATAAACTGTATTTGTGAACCTGAGAAGCTTATTAATGTTTATTTATGCGGATCTGATCCTCTTAGTTTATACTAACACTTGTCACAAGGATTTAATAGATTTCCTTAATATCTCCGAACTTATATTGAAGATCGTATATAGAAAAACACGTGGAATCAAATGATTGTGCATGACTGTTGATGCAAAAATGAGGATTTTCTGAGTTTCTGACCACCAAGATCTTGACATTAATGCAGAAACATTCCCAAAATCATTGAAATATATTTCATTCACTTGAATACAACATGAATCAATAAATCAAACACAAATTTCTTTATTTATGCAAGCAAATGCATTACTACACACACAGATTACTGTATCCTCAATGGCAGATTATCATATACAGACCTTGAGATCTTGTTTTCAAACTTACTAACCAGAATTCACTCAAAATTCATTAACTAGACTTCAATAATAATAAAGCACATAAACTTACTCCTTTATAACGTTGAAGAAGTCATAGAAGCACAGTCTTGTTCTTCTCATTGATCGATCTTCATATACAGCCATACAGTTATTCAGGCTAAAGGCCTTTTTCCTTTTCTCCATCGCTCACTCCTCTCCATCTTGCTCCCTCAAGGCTACTTAAATTCGATCTTATACATGTTTTTTGCTTTATTGAGCTTCTTCCATGATTCGAGCTTATCATTTTACGATCTTGAGCTCATGTTACTCAAATTAGACTTAACCATTATAAGTTTTGACATGCTTAACTTGGTATTTCATCCCAAGATGGTCTCCACTTAGCTCTCTATGCTAAAATAGGTCTTCAACGTAGGAGATCACCTATCTAGAAGGTGATAAGGTATTTACATAGGTAAATAAGCCATATAACTAAGCCTATTACACAAAGCAAACAAAGCTCGCTAAGCTTCTTATTAGCCTTCTAATACACCTCTAGGATCTTATTACGTCACAACTCATCTTATTTACATGATTTACAAGTTTAATCATGATGCTCCTGCATCATCTTTTCAGGTGGAACACATAAGACATCTATGGAAAGCAAATTTAGTATGCTGTATTTTGGTATCATCTTCATAATGTGAAATAGGAATCTAATGAAATAAATTTGTATCATGGGATGGGATTAACCCATCTGGCTTAGTGTGAATGATATGTTCTATTTGGTTTTGGCCAAGGGTCTTGTACTCATCAATATTGTAATAACACAGAAGCAATTAATAGTAGATTACGGTTGAATTGCTCTAGGACAGTAAGGTACTTGACATGGACTAGAAACATATTCATTGAATTTTCATGTATTAGGTGTCAAAGGCAGTATATGGGATGTTGACCCAACAGTAACAGCAAAAATTTCGAACTAATTTGCCTAAAATAGAATATTCCCTTCCTTTTAGAGTTATGTTCTTATTTTGTCATCCACAACAAATTGTAGATTCTTATTGAATGGAAGGTTCTCTTTTCCTAATTCTGGAATGCAAGAAATGGAATAAATTGGTGGTGTTTGATAGGTCTTTAACTATTTTGAAGATAAAAAGCTATCTTTGCACAGGACTCTCATTTACTTTTACAGGCTTCTCTCTTTTATTATGGGGAGGAGGATATGAGGGGATCATGGTATGAGGCTCAAATATGGCACTGGGAGCTATCTATCATTGTGTTTGCATTGTGGGTTAGAACCTAAGTCGCAAGGTTTGAGTTTGAGTTCATGTTTGACGAGGATAAAGTTTGGTTCAAGTTCACCAATGGATAAAGTTTGGGGGAAAAAAAAAACGTTTTTAAGTTTGAACAATTTGTTTTTCTAAAAAAATGCATAAATATGTTAAGAGGGATAGAGTGGAGAGAGCTTCCCATCGTCTGTTTTTAGTTGGTATATGTATATATAGACACATCTTTATAAAATAATGCAAAAGCATGTCGAAAAGTTCCATGTAAAAGTAATTGATAAAGTTTATGTTCGTGTTCGACGAGGATAAAGTTCGGTGAAGTTTGAACTTTTTCCATAAATTTCGGTGTACTTTGTGACATAGGCTAGAACCAAGAAGCCAAATCGTAAACCTATAGTGTGAAGTACATAATGAAGAGGCCAAGGTCTAGGACTCCGTGCTAGCTGTTTGCAAAAGAAATGATAAGAGTGGTCTATCTTTAAGATGCAATCCTTCAGAAATGTGGGCACACATTTTATTAATTGTAAATTCTCTTTTCTTTTGTGGTTTAGTTACACGTCTTGTGCCTCGGTAATTTTATTTGATTGTTTTATTTTCACTGCAACTATGACAATAGATGCAAATATAGCAGACACACATGTAGGTGTTGTATGCCTCACGTTTTACTTGGAGTCTCAAATGTCTTCTGAGTAGGGAGTCTGTGTTTGTGGCGGGAAATATGGATTGCTAGTACTAGTTCAAACTTCATATACAATGTAATGCAAGTAGAATTGTAACCCCATGAACTACTATCTATTATATTGTGTATATATATGTGCTGTTGTTGTGGAATTAGTGAAGTGACGGGAATCTAGAATGGTGAATGTGTGAGAAACTTTTAGAATTTGTAAATAAACTGAGTAGTGTGTGTTGTAGACATGTAACATATTACCAGTGGCTGAGTTAAATTAAATGAAGTTTGCATAAGCTTGTGAATAAAACTGAGGGAATGAACAACATCAAGACATACATACTCCTTGGTCTTTCAACTTAATTCCACTTTGCAATTTTTATAACTTGAAATATGTTATAGGAATCAAGAGAATGTGTATCTGTTGAAGGAAAAATAGGAGTTGGAAGTGTCTAAAGTTAGAAGCATGGAGTTCACAATGACACGACCAGATGACTGGCATCTTCACCTTCGAGATGGAGACCTCCTTGAATCTGTTATTGCTCACAGGTAAAGATGAAAAATGTTTACATGGGGCAGCTTAAAACTTTTTAAATTTGTTGCTAATAAATAATTTTGCGGTTCAACTTGTGTTAAATAATATTCCTTGCTGCAAATATTTCGGTTCACGTTAATGTATTTTTTTGGTTGATATGTTAGTGCAACTATATTTGGGCGAGCTATTGTAATGCCAAACTTAAAGCCCCCTATCACCACTGTGGCTGATGCTGTTTCCTATCGGGAAAGAATATTAAAGGCTTTACCGTCTGACAGCAAGTTCACTCCTCTCATGACTCTCTACCTCACGGATAACATGAACCACAACGAGATCAAGCTTGCAAGTGAGTCCATGGTACCGGTTTTCAGTTTAGAATTTTCACAATTTATGCATATGGAAGTTCAGATCTCTGGGTTATTATTATTACTAGAGAGACTGATGATGTCTAATGATAAAAAAATTTAGTCTGAGACGATGATGTGTGAAATGGTTAACATTTGTAGTACATTCATAGAGTTGACTGTACTTTTTCACAATTATTCCAACAGATTTTGAATGAACAAGTTAGTACAGATTTGTTGTGATAGGTCTGGGATATTGTTTCTGATACTCTGATTATGTTGAATCCTTCTTGAGCCAGGGGACAGTGGAGTGGTTTTTGGAGTGAAGTTGTATCCTGCAGGGGCAACTACAAACTCTCAGGATGGTGTGACAGATCTTTTTGGAAAATGCATGCCTGTCCTTAAAGAGATGATGGAATGTGGATTGCCGTTGCTGGTATATTTTTAAAAGTATTAAAAATAATACGGAACATTTTTTGATAGTCATAAATTATAAAATCGGGGTCTTGTACACTGGTCCAGGATAAAATCTTTTGATTTTTTCAGATTGAGTTGGGAGAAGTTTTGAATTTCATATTTTGGTGAAAGAAAATGAGGATTTTGATTTCCTTTGCGGTGTCTAAACAGTGCACACTGATTTGACAAATACTAGTTTAACTCTACTGTAACATTTTTCTAGGTTCATGGAGAGGTAACAGATCCAAATATTGATGTCTTTGATCGGGAAAAGGTCTTTATTGACACTATATTAAAACCATTGGTCAAGAAATTACCACATCTTAAAATTGTGATGGAGCACATCACAACGAGCGATGCTGTAAACTTTGTCCAATCATGTGTCGAAGGTAATATTTTCTTTTATCTTTCAAATTCAATACTCCTGTGAAGCTTTTGTGTTTTTTCTGTATTCTTTCACCCTTTATTTCAGCTTTCGTTCAGTGTAATCTTTGTTAGAATTCAGAATCTAGATTTCAAGTTACCATGGTCGGTTTGGGAACAAAACAAGCCATTGATAGTTTTTATTTTGTCATGCTTTTTCTGGGCAGGTCTTGTGGCTGCCACAGTGACACCACAGCATCTTATTTTAAATAGAAATGCTTTATTTCAGGGTGGACTACAACCACACAACTATTGCCTTCCTGTCCTTAAACGAGAGATTCATCGTATGTTTCTATCTGGGTTACTTTCTCATGTATAAGACTATATGCGGACCTTTTTAATCGCCATAAGCATAACAGTTTGTCTTTTTATATTCTCAATTATCAGTAAGGTGCATTCCAAACACTATTATATAAACTCCTTATTATCGTTTCAGACCTGTCTATAGGATTTTCCAGCAACAAGAGGACATTTAAGTTGCATGACAGGGATACAAGGATGGAAATGCATAACATTTAAATTTTTGGGAAATGGTGAGATAGTTATGTTATTGGAGGAGATGAAAATGTTACAACATTCACTAATGAATCTCAACACAAACAGCATGTCTTACTAAAAAAGAATTAAATAACCTTAATGGATAAGGATTTAAGCTATCCATTGCAAATCATTGCAGTTATGTAGAACAGTAGAAGCATGCTCATGCTCTGCATATAGTCGAGTCTAATCAAATGGAAAGATGTTCCCATTGTATGTATTTAAACAAAGGTTCACAGTGCCTTTTCTTTAATAAAACGCATCTGCATGCGTTCGTCATGTAGAACCCAAATGTTTTTTCTTGCATATGCAATGCTGTTACCTCCATTTTGGAACATGTATGATTTGAGTGACTGCACCTGTCTTGCTGAAATTGCTTAGGAAATTTTCTTGGAAAAGTTGAAATCAAATTGGGATGAAGCCTGCTTTGTTATTATGTTTACTTAAAGTACACTTGCAAATATTTTTGTGACAAACCCACTTGCATCCTTAGAGTGTCCTTCAAAAAGGTTTATATCTTCTTTGTTCTTGTATTTCTCTTGTGCTTTTTGTCGGGTTATTAATATTTCATCACGTCATGCAGGACAAGCAATTGTTTCTGCTGTTACAAGTGGAAGTAAGCGATTCTTTATAGGCACCGACAGTGCTCCTCATGAGAGGCACCAGAAAGAACGTTCCTGTGGATGTGCTGGCATATATAGTGCCCCAGTCGCCTTGCCTCTCTATGCAATGGTTTTTGAAAAGGTAAAATATTAGGAAATATATCTAGACCTTTCAGATTGGTCTTATTTGAGAAAATTATTGCCAAACCAAGTATAAGCTTCCTTTTTATTGTCACCAGTAAAAACAATTAGTTATACTTGTGAGAAAATATTGAAACCCTTGAATTAAAAGGGTCATTTATACCTTTCATAAATGATATGTGAGAAAATATTGAAACCCTTGAATTAAAAGGGTCATTTATACCTTTCATAAATGATATTCTATCATCTTTTGATTTCCTTCATATGCTGTTCAACTTCAGATATTGATAAGGACCTATGTAGGTTTGCTATTGAAATAATTGACTATGATTAAATCAACTTTGACTTCAAGCTATACTGGATAGCATTGGGCCTGCAATAAAAGTCATCTTGTATGGTGGTAATGGGCCCATCTAAGATGCACTTTGCAACCCTGTCAAACGTCTTCATGAGCATGTTTTCTGTAATCTACTTCTTTGGTTCAGCTAATGTATGAAGATGTTTGAGAGCAAGGTGTTCTTCCTTCTCCTGTGGGGGCTGTATTGGGTTCCATATGTGAAAGTTCTCCATCAGTCCAGGGGATGGGAAAGCCCTCTTTTTGTAAATCTGTCATCTCAGCAATGAGACCGTTAAGTCTGGCGACGGTTTTTGTAATTTCTATTTTGGTTTGGGCACTTTCTTCAAGTTTCTTGTCTATGACATGGGCACCATTTACTAGTGCTGTTTTGCTGGGAAGTCCATTCTGTAACTAAAATGCATATGGGGCTCTCCAGCACCTGGGTCTTTGAGAGCTCACCACTTGTTGCATTGAAGTGCTTGCGGCATAGTTTTGTTGCACTTCCTTTAGGAGTGTCTCTCTCAGATTAAAGGAGAATTCCTCCACGGATGAGGAATCCCATAATTCTTTTTCCAACCAGCTTTGTTGATTTTATATTTTCTAGAATGGTCCATGGGACTTGCCTTTAGCGTGCATATGGACTTCCATGTAAATCTCTTCCTCCAAAATTTTATTTGAAGGGTGCAAGGATTGCACATGAAGAACTCTTTAATGCGGTCTTTATGACATCTAAGGAGGTTTTCAAATTTGCTTATTTTTCTCTTAACTCTTTCCTCCTATATTTAAGCTCTGCCTTCTGATCATTAATTTTATCTTCCATTATCTTAGTGCGTGTTCATGTAACTTGGCGCTTTGACTAGCAGTCATCTAAGAAACATCAAAACTAGATGTCTTTGTTTCAAAATTTTGTTGGGCGGATTAATTCTGAGGTTATCTCCCCTTGGAAGTGACCCACGTGACTATGAGATTCTGCTGCTTGTATTGAAGCTTCACCTACAACCCCATCAGGGGCTCATCTTCATTAGTGTCTAAGGAAATCAAGGCATTGCTATCAGATGTAATCTCATATGTGAATGCCTTGTTTTTTGCATTCCTTGGGTTCATCGTTGTCTGTCATTCTTCTGCTTCTTCTATTTGTTTGAGTCACCTCTGCTTAGGGAGTTTTCTTTTACCTGTCTTATCATCTCCATCACCATCTTGGTCATTGTCCCCACCTCCTCTGATGGAAGGATCTGTATATCTCACAGTGATTTGGAGTTCCTGTGGCAGTGGTGGATTGGTGGTGCCCTGTTTTGTAGATGGGTCAAGGGTTGGCCCTGACTATGACGTTTTTTCCTTGGAGCTACAGATGTCCGTGGGCTGGTTGAAGCTTCTCTTTGCACTGTTTGTGATTGCATAGACTGCCTTGTACATACCTGCAAGATTACACGAGGATGTTGCTGACAAATTAAGGACGGTGACTAGATTTTGACAGCAAGAGATTGCTCAAAAAGCTGAGTATTATGGATTGAAGCTTATTGCAGTAGATGCATTTGTAAAACAGCTGCAACAGAAGGATTTCAAAACTGCAGCTCAAAATTTCAAATTAAAAACAGAGTAGCACAATTAGAGGATTTGGTGGAAAAGTCAAAAGCAAGAGTTTAAAGTATTCTTGATTGAATGGAGATTGAAATCTATGACTTTATAGATGGAACTCACCAAGTAGCATGCTGAAGTGTCATAAACTGCATGTCTTTGGAAAAGTTGACCATCTAGAAAAACAAAAACCAGAATTAGATTCCAGGATTGTGCATGTACAGGCTGAATCCAAGGCTGACAAAGAGACCACTAAGAAGGCAATTGAAGCTGCTGAAAAAGTATACAAAGCTTACAAGAGATTAGAATTTTATTTATAAGCTGTTGTAGGGCCCCACAGAAGGGGTTACTGCACATTCCATCTCAGCTTCACTGAAGGTCAAGTCAACATCACCAACAGGTCCCTTAGGCATCCACTTCCTTGGTCGCATCTGATCCTACTCCTTTATATGGATCCAATAGTTCTCATTGTTAGGGATGCTGACCAAACTAAAGAGGAGAATAGATGTAGATAGAGTTCTTGCGTTACGGGGTTTCATCTTTGTACATATGCACAATCATGAATAAAGAATGTTTTAAATAAAGGAAAAGATCATGAGATGTGGCCTACATACGGCACCTATTCTGATTTTTGGTTTAGTGATGGTTATTGTAGAGTTACATGTCTACTGTTGTGGTCAACTGACATACGTAATAAGTTCTCTGACACAGTTTCTATTGAGATCTTTGTATATGAATCGAGCATGAATATGTCGGACATCACATAATTGCAGTCATGATCGATGAAGATTTTCCTATTCTTCCAATATTGTGCCATGTTCATTTCTACATATGATTCCATATATGTTATACAGAGTAGTTACATGTGCATATGCAATGTGATTTTAGTTAACACTGGTTAACTTGCTGTTGTATATATACCATAGCAATGGCATTACATAGAGCTTAGCCCCTAAGGGTTTTATCAACACAGCTAGATTATGGGTCCAAAAGGTTCCACCATCAGACCTCAATTACAGATCAGATCTTAGCGTTGAATGGTTCCATCGTTATGACATAGGTACAGATCAAAGATGAGCTCTGAAGGGTTTCAACTTTCATCACCAGAGCTCAATACAAACCAGAGGTTAGCTCCAAAGGGTTCTATCATCACAGCTCAATTGTAGATCAAAGCTTAGCTCCACAGGATTCCATTATCACATCAAGGATATATCCATACAAAATAAAGTTGTAGTTGATCCATATAAACTACACCAGCATTTAATTCATAGAAATTAAAGCAAAATTGAATCCATAGAAAGCACATCAGTATTTAATCCATAAAAAATTCAACATATTTAATGAAAGTAAACAACAGATTTAGGCCATTTAGTATAGTCAATTAACTTTCAAATCAGCCAATAATATTTATTACTGGTCAAGGATCCTTTAGATTGGTCAAATTCAGTTAAACAGTTGATACATAGTCCACATGCCTCAATGATGTGAGCAATTAACAAAAGTCAAATAACAGTCAAGCACAGACCTTCATGAGGAGGACAATTGTATTTTAAGAGCCACGTCGAAGCAACTCGTGCTCAAAGCCAAAGTTACTCCATCAACTATATCATTAAAAAAGCATAAGCTACCAAAGTTCATTGGTGACGGATCAAAAGATCCAATATGGCATTGCATGACATTCATTACCGTCTGGACCACTGTTCCAAATATCGGTTGTTTCTTGCCGTTTCTTGTGATATGACTACCAGTTGAGAAATCGTTCCATTTCTCGCGAGATGAGAAACCTTGATTTCTCGGCAATTTTCACCAAGTAATATTGGCGATTACTCGGTTAAAATCGCCAAGAAATCCCCGTCATCTTGGCATTGGAAAGTTGCAGTGTAGAAACAAAGTCGACTCTAGGGCACGAGAAAGTGTAGACACGGTGTTTATTGCGATTTCGTGATTTGCAGATGTGTTGACAAAGATTGTGATGAGTTGCAAGGAGAAGAATGGAGCGAAGGAGGATGTGTTGTAGGCCAGATTGTGATTTGAAGGAGAAATGCGACGGGTGTAGTCGATGAAGGATTTGCAGACCACATATCAGACATAAAACACAAGAAATGTGCGAGGAAGAATCGATTGCAGACTTGAACAATTTGTGATTCACAATTTCCACCAATGTAGACCAAAAGATGAGTTTGCAAGATGAATTTGTAGACTAGAAGGTTGCAGACCAAAGATGCAACTACAGATTAGCACATGGATTTTGCAAACTATTGCGATTTTCCAGTCGTTAAGGTTGTGACCACCACAGGGAATATTTGCACAAATCACTAGGGCATGAGCAAAGGAAAAAAAATCACAATTTGCAGTGATTTGCACACATTTTTGTGCAAGACCATATTATCCATAGTTTGATCTTCGTGTTGAAGGTCAAAAATAATGGCCAATAATCAAAATTAATCTCATGTCATTTAACAATGTTTTACATGTAATTTAAGTTTATTTTATGAATTTACATGTTTTTTAAAGTAGCGATAAAGTTGTCGAGAAATTCTTGAGATCCGAGATCCGGTTCAAATTTTGCCCTCTCGAGAAATCACCGAGAACAAGATTTTGAACTATGATCTGGACTACCAATGGGCACACACATGAGCATCTTTGGTTGCGATGCTTTCCAATTACACTTCAGGGAGTAGCTATTGATTGGTTCACAGATGCACTAAGTACTGATAAGGCAACTTCGGACAAACTACGGAAAGAATTTGACAAGGAATTCAAGCTCCACAAAGACGATAATGAGATTGTCACCAAAATCTATTATACTTGACAAGGTAAACATGAAAATATATGAGCCTACAATAGGAGGCCTAAAAAACCGCTCAAGAAACTTGAAAAAGATCTAGTGGATGACTTGCAGAAGAGATGATTCATTGAAGGTCTTGTTGTACCCTTATTTTGTAGGAAGATGAAGGTGGTCCCACCTGTGTCTTATGAAGACACATAGAACTGAGCAATGGATATTGAAAGTGAGAATGCGACATCCTCGCACTTAAGGAGCAAGATGACTCTTAACTCCAAGATCGGTGAACGAGCTTCAAAGGGACATGCTCTAAATGATGAGGGAGCTTAAGGGAGACTAAGAATGAAGCCAAGGATCTTTGATGTATTAACAAGGTAGAATGTCACACCAAGGTGAATTGCCTAAAGAAAATGTTTAGTGAGATTTGTTAACCTATAGGGCATTTAATCAAGTATTGCTTATACAATTTCTGAAAGAAGAGCACCAAGTACTTTTGACACAAGGAGAACAATCAACACGACTCACCACATTGCCAAAGAATTACTGACATCAGAATAATAGTGGTGGTAGGAGTCGGATTCAATACGACTCCCAAGGACAACAAATTGTATAGTGTTAGAAGTGCAATGAGGTTACCAATGAAAACAAGATTGGACTTTTCTGTAGATAGTGTGGGCTCAAAGACCATAATGATGACAATTTTCAAAAGCAAATGAACGTCAACATGATTGACTTAGCTGAGGTCAGGGTTTGGTGATCACTAGGGCACAAGCAAAACAAGCTAACTACCCCAACCCACATACGTAGTAGGAAAGACTGACTAACACAAGGGTGGAAGTTGAGATGGCAATGGTTGAAGAACAATGACTATCAGATGAACACACATGTATAGTGACAAGTAAACTTGACTTAGACAAAGCTATTGCATTACAAGACTTGCAAGCCATTGTACCTATAAAGGTAATTTATCTCTTACATAGCATTTTGGAATGCAAGAATGCCATAACTATTACTGTACAAGGCATTGGCCTTGACATGGAGAGTACAATGGTGCATCTAGCGTCAAATGGTGTAGCATCAGGTGATAAGGAGAGAAAGAAGCATAATAATGAACCCCTAGTCGAACCCCCATTGTCAGGGAATCAAGTGATTAATCCTATGCTCTTGATGATGAATATATCTTGACAACCAATAGTCATGCATGTGAAAATCCTCCAGATAAATACCTTTATTGACAACGAGTCCGGTGTGAATGTTCTTCTAGAGAGGACTTGGAAAAGTCTTGGGAAACCCATTGTATGCCATTGACTTTCTAATTGGTGGGAGCCAATCACCATGGTACGAAGGTGTTGGGAGTTCTTATGGCTTAAAAGGTAATTATTGGTAGCCAACCTATATGCTAAATTTCGTAGTAATCTCATTGAATAAGGAGGCCTATGATGTACTTTTGGGTTGGGGTGGTTGATAGCAACCAATGCCGACCACAGCTGGATAAATAATATGCTCTCCATTTAAATTTTTGTACTCATCTCATTGAATGAGGATGCCTATGATGTTCTATTGGGTTGGGCTGGTTGATAGCAACCATTGCTGACCATATCTGGATAAATAATATGCTCTCCATTGAAAACAAAGGCCGCACGTATATCATAGATTTGAAGAATCAAGACATCAGTGAAGAAGCAACCTCAGCTGACTCATTGGATTCAAACTCCAAAGAAGAATGCTTGGTAGATGGAAACCAAGGTATGGAGTTGAACAATGAAGGGGTCCTAGAGTTGCAGCCATGCTTTGAAGGTGAGACGAAGTCCCTCGATGGGTTGTTCCATTGCTTGATGGAAGACTATGAGGTGTTCCATTCAGATTGCAATAGAATTGAAGCTATGGAGATACATGAAGGTCGCTTGTAAAGAGATGGCTAAAACCAAAAGTTGGTGAAGCCAAGTTCGCCGAATGGTTAATGTCCACCTGAGTTCACAAAGTACAATGTCGGGGATGCGAATTTCGTTGATAAGTTGGTCCACCAGTTTGAAACTATAGCCGAAATTAAATTCAAAGAGTCTACTGCAGCGAACGTGACTACAAGGTCTAAGAATAAAAATTTAATAGAAGGGAAAGCATGGCCTTATGAAGCATGAAATAGTTCTAAAGTATGGTGTGAAGCCAAAATGCTCACCTTGGATGAATAGAGACTCATGGCACTTTGGCTGACCAAGGCTATAACGAGGAAGAGGAAGTGTTGCTGTAACCAATATGCGGTGCATAAGTTTTAAATTGAAAGCACTTGTGTTAAAGAGACGGAGCAAGTACAAGTATGATAAGTATTTGAGGAACACAAATTTGGAGCCCGGGGCACTTATACTAAAAAATAATGGTAGAGGAAAAATAAAGATGAGAATATTTAAAGTACTTTGGCTATGGCCATTTGAAATCTATGAAGTAATGAATAATGGGGTAGTGCAACTAAAGCATTTTAGATGGTATGATATGTGAAGAAGCAGTGAACAGGTCCAAATCCACTTATCTAGACTTCGGATAGATGCCATTGAAGAACGAATAATAAAGTTGAAGGTACAAGTATTAATGGGTTGGAAATACACGGTAAGCAAATTAAAGATTTAAAAAATAAATGTATTTGTATAAATAAGAATTGGGGAGAAATATGAAATAAAAATAAAAGTCAACATACTTTAAGGGGTGAAATATTAAAAAATAAAGCGACAGACAAATATAAAGGTGTGTACGTCCAAGCAAGAGAAAGGTTTTCATGGAATATCCATGCTACAGACCTGTATGCCCTTGAAGCAGACCATCCATACTTCCTTGCAGTAGAGCATATGTATGGTAAACTGGCATTTATTTTGTACGACCCTGTTGCTCATTCATCATACACCTGGGGTTTTGTTTATATCTTGATTATATGGTCGTCTACACACTTGCTGTTGTACATCCCGTTTCACACACCCAACTGTACATTCATGGTGATAGTTTGCAATCATATGTCCTGAGAAAAACATTAGCGTATGCACCAGCTAGAAAGGTCACACTGTATGGGAAAATTCTGCCATCCATCTGCAAGATTGTATGGCCTCTTGCCACATGGCCACCCTCAAAACATCCAGCCATATGTTGCTAAGCGTACGCCTTGGATTTGACTGAATATGCTACCCTCAACTCATCTATTGCACCGTACAACCCACCTCACGGAGCTCCATACATCCAAGCTGAACCATACAACCAAATTGAGCAGAAACGACATGTCGTATGCCCTTGCTGCAGATCATAGGCTCTATTTTCTGACCGTATGCTGAGCCTTGTTGCCAACAACAGACTGTACACCCTCTGCTGCTAGGTCGTACAGCCCTTTTGTCGTTTTGCATCGCAGTGTGCCTGACCGTGTTTGCACTACACCTAATTTGCATTCAGCATCTGAGGAAAGCTTGTTGGAAAAAATGCTTTCTTCCTGGAGCAGAGAAGTTTGAGAAAGGAGCAAGCCTTGCTAGAGTTTTCTGTGGTCAATCTGACATCAGCCAATGGACAGGTTGACAAGTGCTTCAGGCTAAAAACAAAAGAAAAAAAACACAAGCAAGCAAGGGTATCCGGAAGTTTCTGCAGCAGCAATCTCTCTATCTACAGCAACAATCTCTCCGTCAGCAACAGCTCCTCCATGAACGTTTTTTCTCTTCCTTTTTCCTCCATCTCATTTTTATCATGTTGTATTTGGCTTGTGTCGGAAGGGCCTCCGACTTGTTTTTTTGGGAGGTGGGGTTGGAGAGGGGTAATGTAGACCGTCATGTTAGCATTGTCATCAACATATTATTAATTACATGTTTTAATATCCGACATTGTTATTTTGTTAATGAGGCTTTGGGCAATTTTGTAACAAGTTTTTTGGTGTGTTTCTAGTGGACAGTTTTTCTTGTCATACAAATAGCATGATGTACGTTAGGGTAAGGGCCGTGTGTATCAGGTGGTCCCTACACCAAACAACTTGTATCGTGCACTACCTATATAATATAAATCTATTATTACTCTAATGTTCTCTTATGATACATTGTGGTATGTATTTACTATTCTATAATTGATGTTCCTTTGAAAGTGTAGTTTGTATAACAAACATGATCCTCCCCTGTGCTATGGATTTCTTTCAAAACATTCTTAAAGCAAGTCCTCTCTTAACAGCAAGACCAACGATCACTTCCATCTAATATTCCCAAGAATATTGAAGAAGAGGATAGCAATGATATTATGTAACCGTTCAAGGAAGAACTGACAACCATTGTGCTCTCTTTCAACCTTGACAAGGCCATGGGCCTGAAGGATTCTCTGTCCTTTTCTACCAAATATTTTGGGACCTGATCAAATCTGAATTAGCAAATCTCATTGAGGAATCAAGGGAAAAACAAACAAATGCTAAAATAAATGGACTGCACAAAGCTTGTTTTGATCCCAAATACATCCCATGCCCACAAGATGGATCAGGATGGGCCAATTATGCTTTGCAACATGGAATACAAAATCGTATCAAAACTTATTGCCTCAAGATTGAAACCCCTCCTGACAAAGTTGGTCTCAACAACCCAAACAGCTTTTGTGCCTGGGAGACAAGTAAGTTAATTACAAACAACATTATTGCGATTCAAGAAATCATGCTGTCTCTAAAAGCCTAGAAAAGGCTAGGAATAATGATCAAGCTTGATATTTCTAAGGCATTTGATAAATGCTACTGGGACCTAATTGAACAAACTGTCAAAGCCTACGGATTCAATAAGCAGGTGACTGATTGGATAAATAGCTGTATCCACACCCCATCCTATACGGTTTGTCTCAATGGTCAAATATGAGATCTTTTCACCCCCACCAGAGGACCTAGATAGGGAGACCCTCTCAGTCCAAGCCTCTTCATTGTGATGACAGAAGTGTTTGTAGAATTTTACAAATAGCTAAAGAGCAAGGAAGTTTTTATGGAATTTCAACAAAATGAGGCACAATATATTTTGACTTCAATTTTTCGGACAACACTGCATTTTACAATCTTGATGCAAAGTGAAATTGTCCAACTAAACAGGATTCTAGATATCTATCAAAGGGCATCAGGGCAGCAAATAATAAAAATAAAATAAAACATTTTCTTTCTCAACATCCTGGCAACAAAGAAAAGGACAAATACTCAGAAGTACATAATTAAAAGAAGAAAAAATTCCTAACAACATTTTTGGGATTCGCTTTGCACTTTCATAAAAAAATCAGTTTTATGGGACAGTACCAATGTGAAAATGCAAATCAAATTTTTAAAATGGACAAACAAATGGCTTAGTTATGATGGAAGAACCCAGATGGTCAAAGCAGTTTTGTAGGCTGTTCCTATCTATCTCCTATCTTTTTTTCCTGTTCCAAAAATACTAAAAGGCAAATAATAAACATTCAAAGAAATTTTTTTTGTAGAGGAACGTAAGAAAGCTTCAAGCACCCGTTAGTTGCTTTGTCAATGACCACCACTCCAAAAAACAAAGGGGGTCTCAATATTAAGAATACTCATTCTTTCAACCAAGCTCTGGCAATGAAAACAGCATGAAGTTTCCAAAACACCAACACTAACTCCATGCCATGGAGTTCCATTCCATGTGAAAAATATCAAATTGACAAATCCACAGGTTTCATCTACTCCAACATGAGTCAACAAATGGCTGCCACTTTCAAACACATCAAAAGCGGAATGACAAATCTCGAACATATAAGCTGGCACATAGGAAAGGGAGACAAAAATAGTCGATGCACCCAAAGTTGGGAAGGAAATACCCCCCTCTCTCAATTAATGTCCAAAGATCTGCAAGAACATCTGGAGATACGGGGCTACACATCAGTTGCTGATTAGTGATTACTGTACTCAAAATGAACAAGAAATTTCGAAATGGAACTCACCTATTTTAGAAAAAATTGAAGGAATTTTTCAGCCAATTAGTGAAACAACTAAGAGAACTAAATGGAAGACAAGTATTTTTATCTTCAGCATAAGATAAGGGTAGTTGGCCACGTACTACTGATGGTGAAGTGACAGTTTCTCCAGCCTATCATGTCCTCAATAGTAATTTTCAAAACATCAGAAAAGATGGAACGAGATATGGGACAGCCATAATTGACCAAAAATTGAGGCCTTCCTATGGTTAGTGACACATAGCAGAATTCTAACTGATGATAATTTATGGAAAAGAGGGATTATTGTTCCTTCTATTTGTCCAAATTGTAAGGCGAATGTGAAATCTATCCATCATCTCTTCATCAATTAAGTTCTTGCCGAATTATTATGGAAAGAATTTGAGACTCTTCAAGGCAACAAAGGTGGGAATGTCACTACAATTGAAAAAGCTGTACAAAAATGGAACAAACAACAGCAGAAATGAACATCCTCATTCACATTGCCCGAATGGGTCCAAGCCATATCATATGGCAAATAGGGAAGGAAAGGATGATATAATCTTCAATAAATAAAAAAACCCAGCCCAAACAATCATTCTGGCTAATCAAACATACGAAGCACTAATTTGATTCTTCATAGGAAGAAAGATGGGGAATTGAACTCTTCAAGCATGCAGGATTGCCAAATAGCTCATAATTGAAATATTCCATTCCACTACAAAATCCAATGGGTATCAATAAAACCTTGAGAAAAATCTGCTCCACCTCTAGAAGGATGGCACAAACTCAAATTTGACGGAGCTCAAAAAATAACCCTGGACAAGCTAGAATAAGAGGCATCATAAGGAATGACCAGGGAGAATTTAAGCTTGCTCATCTCAAAGAAGTTTCGAAAACAAACCAACAATATCGTAGAATTGCAGGCTTGTTTCTATGGGATTCGGAAGGCTAACAACACAGAAATACAAAGATTTTAAGTTGCAGGAGATTCCAAAATTATAATAAATTTGATAAATCAAGTTTACAACCATGACCTTATTCTTGAAAATCAAGCTCATATACCAGCTAACTTGCAAATGCAAAATATCATTATTCATATTGGTAATACTTATAAAGTTTCAGGATTGCAGAATATGCCAAAAGACCAAGGCTGGAAAAAAAGGTCGATTCAGTGGTAACAACACCTTCCAAGACAGAGTTCTGCAATTGTACAAGAATATATACCTCTTTTTTTGACCATCTAGATCAGGAATTGTATTAATAATAATCTGCATCAGGTGCTACTTTAAGAAGTAGGAGTCTGAAATCAAAGCCTGAAATGGGAGTAACTATTCAAAGTGTATGCTTCCTAGTTTCTGTATGCTCACCAAGTAGAACTGCTGTGTTTTCAAACTTGATATCTCTCTCATGACTTGAAATTGTTGAGTCAGTAATTTTGCTTCTTTGGTCTCTGTATATTTTCATTCAAAACTTAGAAACTATAGATATTGATACTGTTCTTTATTTGAGTCAACAATGCAAATATAAAAGTTTTATAGATCTTATAGGAGTATGGATAAGAACATCACTCTGAGTGTTCACTTCATAAATGATTTATAAGAATTGTCAGTTTTTTCTTAATCTATTTCTATTTCTAAAATGGGTCTCTTAGGTGGGAGCACTTGATAAATTTGAGGCATTTACCAGTTTCAATGGACCTGATTTCTATGGCCTTCCTCGTAATACATCTGAGATCACCATGCGGAAGGTTTCTTGGCAAGTACCGGAGGAATATAATTTTAGTTTCGGGACAATTGTCCCAATGTTCAGTGGCCAGACATTGGAATGGTGTGCAGTTGATTAATCAGGTCAGCACATTCCTAACATATGTACTTGTTGCTTTTCAGTTGTCATGTGTGGAAACAGATATTGATGTAAGTTAATGCCCATTTTAGAACACAGTATAGCTATCAAGGTATATTTGAAATCTGGAGTTCTATTAGCTTTTCATTTATTAGAGTTGTGCCAACGTCCTAGTGCATAAATAAGGGCTATTTGTTTATTAGATCAAAGGGAGCATAACCAAAACTTCTCATGAAAAATGTAGAGAGCCAAAATATTTCTGGTTTTTATCAGAATGAAGAATCAATTGCCAGGTTAGGGCTTATTGTGGTATCGATATTATTAATGTAATGGAGTATTACAAATAAGAAATGATCACGATTTCTAAGATATTATTACTTTGGTATAGACTTGATGGCAAATCAATAGTTGATCAGGTATGACTAGGGACTTGATTGGGCATATTGGAAAGTTGGCAAGTATAATTATTCTCTAAAATCACTAGCAGACTATTATTTGAATATATCGGATGCATGTTTTGCTTGCAGGTATTTCGACATCTAAATGAAAGATTGTACCCTGTTTTTTTGATAAGAGACAATAGTTGTATTAAAGTAAAAAGGTGGGTAGAACAGACAGATTTTTGCTAGAACAAAAAGTAGAAATCTGTTACCAACTCCAGATTTCTGAAGGATTGTCTGTTGAATAAAACTGATCTAGAGCAGGACAAGTTTAGGAAGGATGAGGCCGTGGTTAAGTCAGAGGCTATGGTGAAGTTTGAGGAAAACAATGACAAGTGCAATGCATCTACTCAATTACTAGAGGGTAAATTAATGAATACGTTTTCTTTTCGACACTCAAAGCAAGGAAAGGAGTATGGAACTTCCCAAACTTAATATTTCTCTGTGGTTGTAGTCATATGGATAGGTTTGGAGATAAATCTTTGTATTTATTAAAATTTGGGTTTGAATTTGATGTCTTCTTTGCGCTATCATATTTTTTCGTTGCTTTGTTTGATTCATTTTCTGGCTAAGCATTTAACTTGCAGTGCAGATATATGGTATATGCAGGCTGTCGTTCGCTCCATATGCTTTTTATCTTTTGGCTGCTTTGTAGTCATGTGGGATCTCTTGGGTGGAGTGGTATTGCTTACTCATGTCCTCCAATTTGCATAACATCAAATGCTGAACATTGTAAATTTTTAATGTTTATTTGACATTTATGCATAACCCTATTGGAGGGTTTTACACTCAGCAATATGCACTTTAAAATAAACACACATGTAGTATTGATCACATCACATAACATAATAATAATCTTCATGATGTACATTGTGATCTCTAGGACCAAACTATGATGGACGTTGATGGAAGTCCATCTCGAGTCCGATGTATCCAACACAACTATGGACCATTCTCCACGAGGAGTTGCAACGGTTGGGAAAACTGACAACATACAAAACCAACTTAACAAAAAGTGTAACAACTCATACTCTAAATACATTCTCATAACATATGATTCTTTTGCTAATTTCAAATGTAAGCCCTTATTCTTAACTATGTACAATGCATACTTTTTTAATACATTTATGCCCCCTTAAGATTAGTTGTCACTATTGATGGTTGGCACATTTGGAATTGGGAGATGACATGGTAATGGTGCCTTTCTTTATTTGCTCCAAAAGTCAAGTTCGAACTAGGAGGGAAATGTTACGAGTTTATGCAGGTGTAAATCAATGGAAGACTGCATTTTATTAATCAAAGGAAAGCGTACATAATATGAATATTTATGTTTTTACCATCTTTCTCATACAAGCTTAAATAAGCTTTTCATACGGGACCCAATGGTCGAAACTACTTACTAAGCTCTTATCTATACAATTACTACACTCTTAACATTTTTAACATGAGTAATTAAAAATTAACATTAATTACTACCTAATACTAAAGTAAAGCAAATTTAATTAACACAAAAAGGGGTGTCTCTCAGAGGAGATGCATATCTCAAACTAAATGTAAACAAACTAACAATGTTTGGATCACAAAACCTAACAAACCCCCTTGATCCAAATGGGACCAAAAGATGTATCCCAGAGTGAACAACACTACTGTTAATGAAACCACTGCAACTTGAAAATTGTACCTTATTCTGATCAACTTGTGTCGACGCTTTCACCGCAATCCCTACAATTTAAACCTCATGTACTTGTGCCTATCACAATCCCGACAATCTTTTGATACCCTTGACACGGTGAAGAGCATCATCTTGAAAATACTCATCCTTGTAATCATTTGTGTGTGTACTATAATATAAGCATCATCTTAAGAATACTTAAACTACATTGATCTCTATCTAAATGATTCTTGTGTAGTTTATGTATGAAATATTTTTCATTGATGTTCCTACAACTCTAAGTGCTTTGTAAATACTACTAGTGCTTACAACCCTTGTTAGCATGCAAAATCACCTTAGAGGTATCTAAACACTCTCCCTCCTTTATCAGTCGAGAGATGAGAAGTCCATGCAGCGTTAGATCACCAACTTGTTCCACATTGTCAAAAAAAATTAAAAAACAACTGAAAAAATTACTAACACAAAAAACTCGAACAAAACAGAGAAAACTAAAATTGCCATTAAACCATCATACGTATTGTTGAGCCAACAACTAACTCAAGATGGGTCTCTGCAAGGCTTTATTAGCTAGGTTGATATTGAGGACCTTGCAAACCCTACAATGCAACTTCTTTTTCTTTGATAGTGTCGGTGACATGAATGTTTATAGTTACATCCTCTCTTTTTTTTTAAAGCTTTAGGCAAATTTTCAACTCTCCAAGATGATTTGTAGCGCCCCAAGTTGTAGTTTATTACTACTTAGGTTTCAATTATCACACATTTCCTGATCTAACACTTTTCATGCAATTTTCCAAATCAAGGACACACTTCAACAATATTTAGTTAGTAAAATAAAAAAAAAACCAACAATTTTCGATGTGTTTACAAGCAAATGATGCTTTAGATAAGTTTCAACATCTTCCAAAACATTAGGTGGTTTTGATGCTCTAGGAAATTTACCAATGCTTAAATGCTTCAAACGCTCCTCTGGGGTGAACTTTCATGCCCCTATGCTGAAATAAATCCAATAAAACACCCAGGCAAATAAACATCAATTTATAAATTCCTAAAAAACATTGATGGAAATCATTAAAAACTCTCATCTCCTTCACGACCCTTCCATGGCTTCCTCATTGATCTATTGACATAAACGTTGATATCATTGCTATGAATTTATGCAAAGATAAACAAATGGAAGACTACATTTTATAATCAGAGGAAAGCTTACATGATATGAATATTCAATTTTTTACCTTGTTTCTCATACAAGCTTAAATAAGCTTTCCATATGGGACCTCAACGGTCCAAATTACTATTTAATTTCTTACCCATAGGACTACTACACTAACATTATTAACACAAATAATTAATGACTATTATTATCTACTTGGTGCTAAAATAAAATAAATATAAATAACACAAAAGAGGTTCTCTCACTTGAGATGCATGCCGAGAACTAATCACAAACTAACAAACAATGTTTGGGTCACAAAACCTAACTGGGAAGTTGAAGTAGTCGTCTTATAATATCACAAGTTCCAAGAGTTTTGGAAGATGATGGTAATACCAAAGCTTTTTCCCCTTATCCTTCCCCAACTCCCTTTTCGCTATAAACGTTTGTGATTTCCAAGTGTGCATTTGCAAGGAGCTTGGTAGTCTACCTCTCAATTTATGCCCATGCTACACCCTAAAAGTATTGCATTCATTGTCCTTCAACAATTTTTCCAATTCTACTTGATGAAAATTTGTGGTTATATCTACTTCTTGATGGAAATTTGTGGCTAAATCCAACTTGAACTTTGTTGCTCTGTTAGAATTCGATTTTCCTTTCTTCTTCTCTTGCTCTTCTTGGTTCTTGGCATTTTGTATTACTCTTTGATCCTTGTAGTTCATATTCATTGAGTTTCCCAAAAATCTTCTTCTATGAAACATATTGCATACGAGTCATTTTTTATTTCCTTTTTCCCAAAAACTCACACCAAAATGACTTCCAAATCAAACTCCTTTGATACTTCAAGTTGTTGACCTGGTAGAGAATTAATAAGTCAATCCGCCCTCTCACAAGGAAATAACTATGCTTGATGAATCACAACTGCGTTGGCCCAAAAAAGGACTTGAGCATGGTCACAACCACAATGAACTCCTACACATTTTGTAAGCCAAAACCTAGTAGTTCTAGTATGAGGGTAGGCCTATTTAGAGAGGCACCATTTGGCATTCATTACTATGAACACATTACTAATTTGGGACCCCAACTGACTTACCTCAACCATCTAGCCCAAAACCAATATATTACATAATTCATTTGACAATCACAATGCCTCATAATAGTTCATGCACTGCAATAGGCAATAACATTTTTTTGGAAAAAGTTCAGTGTATTGATAGTCGATTAGACACTAAGCTTTGGAATTCAATTTATGAAAAGCATATGATGCATTTTTTAAAAAATTGACGCACTGCATAATGCGATTATCCAAGGGTACAAGTGTGGAGCATCTATATTAGGTTTGACACACCATATGGTGGTAAAGGTCATTATAGTTTTCAAATCGCTCGTTGTGGTGGTGGTAAAAGAAGACATAAATTTAGGGATTCAAATTGTATATGGTGCTTTGTTTCAATTTCAATCTATAAATAAATACAATTATGCCAATTTCACTTTACGTGCCAATTGTTTCTAGATTTCTATTGAGGACGAGGAATCATGATTAGTACTAGGAAGCTCTTTCTAAATATGGGAGAGAAGAAGATACATGTTTGTTGTTCTAGGTATGAAATGCTTCAAATGGGCTGGTAAGTGAATATTATTGTCTTGAGAATAGTTAGACAACTTCTTTGTACTCAAAAGTTTACTCTTCAAGGCATATGTCAGAGCGAAAAGTGTTTGGGGGTGGGTGTGCTTAGAGAGTTCTAGATAGGAAACCATTTCATTTGCGGTTGCAAATATTTTGGCCCCTTATGATAATCCCTATACATTTATTTGGAATCTTCTATTCCAAGTACCACAAGTCAACAATTTTACCTCATTGGATACCCCAAACATGATTATCAACTTTTCATTCTGATTGGATTTGTTGAACTTTTTCTATTGATCAATGTCTACAACAGGGCGAGTGAAGGTACCATTAGCAATTGACCAAATATCCTCAAATTCCAGGTGTGTTTTTACCTTAGTTTTCAATGTAGCACAATTGTCACCATGAATAATTTGTGTATTTGGTAGAATAAATCTTGGTCAGTTTCCGGCCATTTGAACAAACTATATGTGGGTGATGGTTTGGTGCCTTATCACTCCATAAGGTTTCCCTTTCTATATATTATTAGTTCGATATACCAAACCTATTGATATACACACCCTTCCTATAAACTCATTGGTACATGGAATAGACTCATCATTTTTATATACTCGATGATACATGAAAGAGATGTTAATGCATGTGAGAGAGAGTGGTATAGGGTACATATATAGCACGCAAAAGTGATTCATAATATTAGACATTTTATAAGAAGGAAATCCTTGTACGTGGGCATAACTTCCCTACATACTCAATTTGTTTTACGTCGAATGATAGTGGTGAATGGGTAATAGAGGGAATGGTAAATGAAACAAAAATTTGAACTTTATTTGCCTTTGACGATTCATATGGATGATGCCATTGATGGCATTGTTGCAACTATGCTAGGTGATAGATGTAGTAATTCAAAGTACGATGAATTTACTCGTAAACATGAACCAAATACATCATTAATACCGAACACTATGATTGTGCAAAATGTCTATTTTGTAGTTTATAAATTTTCCTAATTTGTTATGTTATGCCTTTAAAAAACATCAAAACAATTAATCTAAAAATATATAAGGTCAAGAATAAAATTATTTTAAAGAGTGGTTTCATAGACAATTTCACACAATGCAACAAAGTTTTGGCTTCTAGGTAAGCATTTTTTTAATTTCAGGGATTCTTAAAGGTAATAATTATGATTATTCTAAAATTTAAGTTTTTAAAAAGTATAAGAGCTATACTTTGAAAGTATTTATGTTATAAGTTTAGACATTACGAAACAAAGTTTTGGCTCCTAGGTAAGCATTTTTTTAATTTCAGGGATTCTTAAAGGTAATAATTATTATTATTCTAAAATTTAAATTTTTAAAAATAAGTTTAGACATTATTGAAAATGTTTAGGTAACAATTCGATTTGGAGCTCTATATATCACATTATTACGACTCTACGCAAGTTTTGTGAAAAATATTTAAATTGGAAAATATATAATATTTATAAAAAATTATTTTAAAGGGTTTTTCAAGATTGACAATAGAGACATCCATCCAATTTTTTGGGTTCCAGGGCTTTACGATTTTTCAGATCTTGAATTTCTTGGCTTCTCATATTCTCTTAAGGCATTTTTTTAATAAATTTTCTAAAGTTTCAATTGGTGAACTTTATAAAATAAAAAATAAAAAATAAAAAATATTTTAACTGCCCTAGTTTTTAATAAAGTAATTTTGCTAGGAACTTTCATAAATTTCTTAGTCAATAGGATTTCTCCTATGCATCCTAGCTTTTGTGGCACTTTAAGGCAAGAAATGACATCCTATAGGTTGGATGGCGCTCCTTGTGGGAAACTTTTTTTGATTTTGTTTCTTCTGCAAAATAGAAAGAAACATAATGCTTTTGCATCTATGTTTCTTATTTGCTTTAATGAAGCTTCACTTTTTTGAAGGTGGTGTGAAGCTTCTTCTTTGACTTCTACCTTTGTTGTTTCTTCTTTGTTTTGATAAAACTTCACTTGCTTGAAGGTGGTGTAAAACTTTTCTGTTGTTTCTTCTTTACTTCGATGAAGCTTCACTTTTTAGATCAATGCCTTATAGAAAATAATAATAATAATGAAATCTTCTTAAAAGAAATGAATGCTTCTTTTTATGTGATTAGAAAATAAATAAAGTTTTCTTATGCTGCGTTGATGCTTGCACATAGAATGTTTGAGGCTTCTCTCAATTTCTTCTTCTTTCTTAACCTCTCCATACTAATTTAAAGCAATCTTCTTAGATATCAAATTTTTGGCAAAACACAATAGAATTTTTTTCATGTTGAAAAATATAATGATTTTTTTTGTTATTTATACAAACTAACAATTATTCCTATGATTAAGGAGAAAAAATCTAACAACTTACTAAAAATAGTTATAACTAATCCTATTCTATGGGACTTTGTTAATATCTTAACAAACTCATAACAATATTCTAAAAATGGAAATGTAGGTTTCAAACACCTCACTTACATAGTATTCTCTAAGATGAATTAACTATTAAATCTAATTAATCTAACAAATTAGAAGACAAGGGATCTATAGGCACATAAGAAATATGACATGGTTGTATAAGGTGTGTTTCAACTAGGACAATGAGGTCAATAGCTTGAGGAATAGTAATTCCACTTAGGGATTATATCATGACTACAAGAATCTAAATCAAAGTCTCTTAAGTAGAAAAAGAATGCCATACCTAATAGGGGTCTGAATTCTGTTGGAATCCTCTCCCATGCCTTATTAAACCTAAGATTGAAGTCTGAAACATGCTCCATGGATGTTATTTTGAAGGCATTGAGATGTTATATTAGGGAAAAAAAACATCCACATTTTCCTTGAACCAATTGTGAAGTTTCCCACCAAGCTTATCTAAACTTGAGATCGATTAAGAAGCCAATCCTTCAAATTAGTCTAGGTATTTTCCTTTGAGGGATACAACAAGCAGTTTAAGGGATACATCTAGATTTATGATATGATGGGCTACACATTTTTTTGCCACATCTTGGATGTGGTCTATTTGGCTTACATAACTATCTCCATTAAAGATAGGAAGTGCTCTTAAATAAAATTTAAGAAGGTAAATTCCATTGTTATAGATGTAAGGGAGTACCAAAATTCTACAAAACAAAAGGCAAAGCTCTTCGGTTAGCCATAAAACTTTGATTTAATTATAATGTAAGTAACTAAAAAGGGGCAAGGTTTGTTCCCTTTGAATATGGGTTCTTTGATTGGTAGAGTCACTAGGTGATTGAGAAAATGCTTCAAAAAGCAAGAGGGTTTAAGGTTCTTACCAAAACCTCAGACAAATATATGAATCAACAAGATTTGTTTGATGATTAAGAAAACTCATCTCCCATTAGGTGTTCCAAAAACCATTGGTGGTTTCAAATTTCTAATTTAATACAACTTACATTTTAGTCATAAATGAGATGTCTTATTAGTGTGGGATTGCTTATTTAAGATAACCTCCATAGATAGTTGGTTTTGTTTCCAATCCTAACACTAATTTACTTAAACTAATAGTGAATCTAACACTTGTAGGGGAAAAGGAAGAAAAAAACCAGAAAATAAAAGTGTGCTAATGCACCAGGATGGAAATGGATATACTTGGGCTCCTCCTCTACTTGAATATGACACAAAACTTATGAACATGCAAGATAGATTGAATTAAAATATATGAGAAAATGTAGGAAGTAATAAAAAACTCAAATATGGGCATGGAGTTGTTATAGTCAGAATAAAGCCAAACGTTAGACAAAAAACACTAGAAAAGCTTTTATCAATTACAATAAAAAATACATAGTTTTAAATATGACACATAAGGGTCTGTCTTATATACATAGAAAAAATTGAGAACATGGCACCATAAAACACAATGAGGCCCAAGTAAGAGCCACCACCAAAAACCTTTACAATGAGAGAGCTAGGCCATTTATAGAATGGAAAGAGAAAGAAAAGGGGAAGGAGAGTTGAAACCCCAACTACCAAATGCCATAAGTAAAGGCGATTTTAATACAATTTTTTATTTTTTTTTCATAACTTTATCTAGCTCTGTATATTTTGGATGCTGCAACTTCTTTTCAAAATTTCCATGATGCCCATGTTGCATTACTTGTTATAAATGTTTCATCTTTAACTCTAGATTTATTATATATTATTAAACAAGGGCACAAAACACCAAGTCCCTGTGGGAGGAATGAGAAGTAGTTTTGAGGATAGTGTAAAAGTTGATCTTAATAACATGTTTAACAATATAAAAGCTTTAAGACAAATGGTTTTTTAAGACATCAGGGAAGAATCAAGTTGAAAAATTCACCAAGGTGTTTCAGTATTGATCAGTACCAAAAGAGGGACTATTATATAATCATGGCAACATCCGATAGAATTGTTGCTTAATACATATATATGTGCAAAATGCACCTCAAAAACATAACCCCAAAGACAAGTAATTTTATTTTCTAGACTTGAGTTATAAACATGAAACAATGTTTATGTTAATGCAAGATACACTTTATTCTAATGACTATTTTCAATGGTTCTATGCTCTCATATTATGTGGTTTTGTTTTCAATGGCTCTATGCTCTCATATTCCAAATTATTTTTAAGTGTAGATTAGAGCCCGTACTGCAATTGAGAGTATATACTAGAACAAAGTATCACTTGCATCAGAGACAAACTATGGTTTCAAGATAAACAATTACTCAAAGGCATCATCATCTTTTGGAAGAGGTTGAGCTGTTTTTGTTACAAATTATGCCTCGTATCTAACCAAAAAAAAATCAGAAGCAAAAAAATTAATGAAAATACTAGATCAATTCTACAAACTCTCCCAAAATAGATTAAACAAAGAGCATCTAAATGTTCTACTCACTATTGTTGAGTTGCTCAAAACTATACTTGTGGTTTTTCTTTTTGTGAAAAGTAACTTGCTTGGCTTTCACTTAGAACAATGGGGATGTTTTCACACTGCCACTTGCAAAAAGATATTAACATTTTACATTACAAAATTAATTAACTTGAAATTAATAATACTAATACTATACATATAAAAAAATATAGAGAATAAAGATATATAAATAAATTTAGAAACAAATATAGAGCATGTGGGGAGAGATACCAACCCAGATGGTCACTCGATTAGAAATCCCAGGGTGGGATATCACGGTGATGCTAATAAGGGATGCCCCTAAGTTGATCAACTAGATGCCCTAGTATTGAGAAGGGAGTGGCTCAAGTGATGGGTCTAGACATGTGGTAATTGTCTAGAAGGTGACTACTTGATAAGATATAGTTGATTTTAAAAATATGATAGGTTCGAGCCGATGATGTGTCTGGTAACAAGGACACATGCTATGAGAGACTCGCAAAGGGATGTCAGTGGACATTTGTTGATAAAGAGCCACTTTTCGTAAAGTTCAGGGCTTTAAAATGATTAATGATACAACCATTTACAAGATAGTGATAGGGGATAAATGATTGTTGAGTGATTCTTGGGCATTGATAATGAAGCCCAATGATGTTGATGGGGGCCGAATATGGCCCAAGCCGATATGGTTCAGGATATGACATATCGAGGATTTTAATGGTGACGGGCCTTGCATGCCCCTGGATGTTAGTAATGGGCTTGTAGAATGATGAAATTAGTTTTCATGAATAGATGGATAATGGGGGTGTTAATAGGGGTTGGGGGTGGGTGGGTGCAATTTTGTCATATAGGCCAAAATGTCCATTTTGGGTTTCATTTGCACCCTTTGCTATTGGAGATCAGAGTTTTGGAGAAAAGACATGAATAGGATTTCACGAGCTTCCCATCGTGGTGAGAGGGTTCAAGAGCACCAGAGAGATGTTGATGATGGACCTCTAGTGAGAAACTAATCCCTAGCTCAATCAATTTTATGATTTTGATTAATTTTTGTAGATTTTTAGATAGATTTATGTAGAAAAAGATGTCGATCATTGCGTCCTGATAATCTCACAACTAGGAATTATGCCCATAGTCATAGGGTTGTTGACACGACTGACAAGAACATTGGGGGTAGTGGCAGGGTTGTGATCCCACAATGAGGAAATGGTAGGATTGCAATCTCGCTTCTAGGGAATCATGAGATTGTAATCCCATGAGTTGAGAATGGTGGGATTGCAATCTTGCTAAAGGGACTGACGGGATTACAATCCCACATGTAAGAGTTACAAGATTGCAATCCTACAAGATAGGAATAGCGGGATTGTGGCATAGTGTTAAAAATGCTAAGTTTGGGAGTAAATGATTTTAAATTAGGTAGTTGATAGGATAGGGGATTAGATGAGGGGGGGTTAAAAGGGGGGTTGAGTTAATTAGGGATAGTGGTTTTTCAGGTTAGTTACTCAGGATTAAATGAGGGGTGAGTTAGATAGGTTGTGGAAAGGGAACTTGGACTTAGGATGGTTAGGGATAGATAGAGGGTAAGGTAAGGTGGGCTTGGGTAGAGTAGGTGAGTGATGAGGATAAAGTGTTTGGGTGATGGAAATAATAATAGGTAGTTGATTTGGTTGGTGCAGGAGTGTTTAGGGATATTAGCATCACGATCACAACACCCAGAGATTTTGCATGAGATGTGGTGTGTGATACCATAGGAGTATGATGTACTAGAATTGGTCAGCCTATATGATGTGGTGATGATGCCACATATCCAGATTGATCAAGCATTGATTATCATGCTAGTGGAGAGATGGCACTCAGAGATGAGTCCCTTTCATTTTGTGATCTATGAGATGATAGTGACGCTCGAGGATGTCTACAGGATATTTCATCTACCGATGATGGGTGCTAAGATATATTGGAGATCTCGAACCTTGATGTGGAATTTGCAATGATTAGGTGATATTTTACAGATAGGACTATGAGATGGTTGCGTGGATTTGGATTTATGTCGACGGGAGGGGACTTTAGATAGATTAATTTTGGTGATGATGGATCTTGTGTTTGATATTCTATTGCCAGACAAGAGTGGGTGATGGTTCCACTTAGGTTTGGGAGATGTGATCGTGGACATGGTTCATGACCATCGAGTATTTGCTTGGGGCCCTGTAGTTTTGGCATACCTATATAGAGAGTTACACTTGGGGGCGTATAAGACGGCACAAATTTTTGAACTGTTCCTATTATTATAGATATGAAGTTGGGAGCACATTCCAATCTAATGACCATTGGGCACTCTAGCAAGATTAGAGCCAAGGCAACCGATGGTTTATAGATGGCAGATGGTGTTGGGGGTTTTACTCAGGGGACATGCATTATTACCAAGAGGCCTTTGATAGCTTGCACCTTGAGCACATTACATGGATGCCCTATAAAGGGATTAGATTTAGCTGGGTAGCACTCAATTTATGTTGACACCATGTTATGTGACAGGCTAGAGAGATTATATCATTGAGAGATACATAACTGATTGAGTGCAGTGCCAGTTCGGTTTTGTTTAGGATGTGCCAGCCCCAGAGCATCTATTTGCTCACAACGAGGAGCAGAGACCACATTGGGGGTGACCCATGATTAGACTAGATTCTATTTTTGATTATAATCGGATGGTATCGAGGCAATGGGACTTTTACACATCGATGCCAGATCTAGGGGTTATAGTGACATACATGATATGGTGGCAACCATGAGTCCCTATTCGCTTGACTCGACCTCATGTGGTAGTAAGGAGGGGTGCAGTGTGGTGAGTACTGGAGGCTTATGTGAGGATTCAAAGGAGGATACACTGGAGGTGGCAGGTGCCAGTGCAGGAGGCACAAGATGGAGGAGGAGATCAAGATGCGATGGAGGTGGATGGAGATGATGGTTAGGGTGGGGCTACAGGTGCACATGGACAATGATAGGGGGAGCCCAAGCACAGGCTCCATAGATTACCTAGGTTTAGGCAGTAGCACAAAAAGTGCCTCAGGTACATATACTATAGGCACCACATGTACCATAAGCACCACAAGTAAAAATAGGTGATGATGGGGGTGCATGTCTATCACGACCTCCTATATCAACAGAGGATGAGGCCTTAGTGTCCCAATTATAGATAGAGATCTAGATATGGCTATTAGAGATTTTAGGTATTACTCGAGAGAGGGACTGACTTCATGCTTGCCTATAGACCTTGAGGACTCAGGGAGATGGTTGATTGGCACAAGCGTGGGGGGAGAGTGCAGTATTACAGGCCCACATCATTTAGAGAGACATGGAGGTGACCCAAATGTAGTCATAGGTGGATACTCTATAGGCACAAGTGTAGCAGAGGAATATTCATATTATTTCCCTTCAATCACAGATCATTTAGAGGGATACATAGCTAAGCCAGACATATATACAAATTTTGGATTTATAGAGCTAGGTTGATGGATTACCTAGGCAAGATTGCACAGCAATAGTCTTGCATCTAGGCCTTGATCAGGTAGTTAGCGGTATCAAAGAGAGCTAGGGATGCCATAGATGAGGGATTGAGAGGGTAGGGGATAATGGGTATGATGGACCAGATCATGTTGTTTACCTAAGAGGCCCAGCATTATAGGACCCTATATGAGGCCATAGTTCTAGATGGGTAGCGTGCAGGCTCATTATGTGTTAGTCAGTTGTCTGTGCGACAACCTTTCAGATGTGGTAGTGGAGCACTGAGGCCACCACCAACACCACAACCATGATTAGTTGTATATGTATAGGGTTTTTTTGTATTCTAGCTCATTCTTTTCCCATGGGCTCATGTAAGTGTATTATATCTTTGGTCATGGATCCCATGTGGACGTTGTATCTTGGACATTACATAGATATATGATGATGATTCATGGTTACGTGTATATGTGGATGTATTTTATTTCTTTATGGATATGTGATGCTTTGATGTTGTTTATGATATTGCCATGTGATGGTTAACTTTCTAATGTTATGGATTATTGCTTTATCATGATGTATGATAGATGTTAGTGATGTTTTTATTTATGGATTGTGCATATGATTATATGAGATTATGGGATGTGTATGATTACACTTGATTAGATGTTTATGTTATTTTGAATTCTTATGAGTAGAGATAGATTAATCCCCTGTTAAGCTTAGCTAGTGCCCAAAACAGGAATCCTCCTGTACCATAGAGGTGGGTGGGTAGTTGGATGGGTTAGATGTTGGCTTAGGATAAGGGTAGATATGAAAGGGGTTGGCTAAGGATAGGATTGGCCCTTTTGTGGATGATTTGTCAAGGCATGAGTTCATGCAATCCTTTTCAATGTTGCATCTTTATACAATGTGCCAAGGTCATGACAAGGCCTTGGCATTATAGCAAAGATGCATGGGGGGAACTCTATTTTAAGGGATGACCCTTTTTGTAAATGAACTTCCAAGGGTCATCTAAGCCATCATCATTCCCATAAGAAACTATCAAAATGCAAAAAAGACACACATATATGGATTAAAAAAACACCTTCATTATATACATACATACACACACACAACACACACATACACATATATGCATACATATAATCATAGAAGAGAAATGATAAGGAATGGGAATGGGATAGGATGGGTAGACGAAGGGATAGGATGATGCAGAGGGTGGCTGAGCTATCCTTGGTCATGAAAATGTGACCAAGTGATGCCTACATAGTCTGTATAGACCTCAGGCCAATGTAGTTCTAGATAGAGGATGAGGATGATGATGATGATGATTAGTGATTAGAAAGTGATGATGATGAGGGTGACTAGATTAGAGATTAGGAAGTGATGAGGAAGATGGCAATGATGCAAGCAAAAATTGGATAGGGATGGACTCAAGGCTTTGTGATAGTAAGGAATGAGAAAGTGTGTTGTGGACTAGTTGAGGCTAAAAAGGAGACGTGCCTATTAAAGAAGACTTGTGGAGGTATAACGGGGATGACATGGATAAGGATGGGACTTGGGGATATATATATGCCAAGTATGGATAAATGACTTAAGAAGATCTCTTCAATAAATGGATTTTGTCTAGCCCTATCTTCTCCACTTTGCTAAAGTAATGATATTGCCTTGCTATGATGTTCTTGATAGATTCCCACTATTGAGACCAGGGTCAGGGTGATTTTACCATGATGCCAGAAATTGGTTTTCATCATGGTACTTTCCCAAGGCACCAACGAGCTAGTTTTCACCATTTGATGGATTTTTTTTGTATTGATTTTGAAGGGTGATGAATAGATGGAGTGGATGGAGGATGTCCTATAGATGGAGGATGCAAATATCAGGACTAGGTGTAAAAGTGCTTGAGATGCATGATATTCATGGGATCATCTAATTCATCTCCCTTAAGCATAGCCAACTTGTATGCTCTTGATTCAAACTTAGCTATAATGACATAGGGGCCTAACCAATTGGCTTCAAACTTCCCTTTCTTGTCTCACTCTGTATTGGTGTTCTTTTGGTTCTCTTTGAGGACCAAATCACCCACTTCGAACTCTCTGGCCTGAATCTTTTTATGATATTGATTCTTGAGCTTGTTCAGATATGCTCGGACGTGATTCAAGTCCCTTTGTCTCTTTTCATACAAGAGATCTAATTATTATAGTCATTGTTACCTGAGATTGTGATTAGTGATTATTCCTCCTAATGAAAGTCAAAGAGAAGGGAATTCCACTTCCATTGGTAATATAACTTTGGCTCGATAAACCAAGGCATATGGAGTAGCCCTTGTTGGTGTGCAGACACTGGTTTGGTAAGACCATATGCTAATTATAGATGAGTATGCCAATTACATCTAGCTTGATTGATAGTCCTCTTCAAGTTTAACAAGAGTCTTGTTTGTTGCTTCTGCCTATTCGTTGCCTTGGGGATAATACGGGGAAGAGAAATGCTATGTGATGTGATATTTTTGACATAAGGCCTTGAATTCTTGATTCTTGAAGAAATTGCCATTATTGGAAATGATGTTGGTAGGGATACCAAAGTGACAAATGATTTGATTAAGGATGAATTTTGATATTTGGAGCCCTATTGTATAGGTCAACAACATTGCATCTACCCACTTAGTGAAATACTCCATAGCCATGATTATAAACTTATGTCCATCAGAGGAAGTAGGATTAATTTTTCCATTCAAATCAAGGCCCCATATAGAAAAAGGCCATGGACTCATGATAGGTTGTAACTCTTGCACTAGTGCATGGATCAGATTCCCATGTTTTTGGTAGGCCACACATTTGTGCACGTATTGACAAGCATCCTGTTCCATAGTTGACCAGTAATATCTTGTTTGAAGGAGCTTCTTGGCTAAGGCCATTCCATTGATGTGCCCTCTACATATACCATCATGGACCTCTCTGATTGCTTGAGTCACCTCATCTAATGTTAAACATCTCAATAAGGTCCCATCATAACCCTATCGATAGAGCATGCTATCGAGGATGGTGTATCGAGCGGTGCGATGGATGAAGGCTTTATGCTTATGGCAGTTAAGGTTAGGGGGAATGATGTTAGCATGAAGCTACTAATAAATATCATGGTACCAGGGAAGACTGGGATTGTCAATAGCACAGATTTGAAGAGGATCCATCGACTGATGGGTTGAGATAATTAGATGCTCAATCAGAAAATTACCCTCCAGGACATCTTCAAGAAGGTCAATAAGCGAGCCTAAAATGGCCATAGAATCAACTACCTTATTGCTTCCTCATGGTACCTATTCAAATGTGATAGAGTAAAAATTTGACTTTAACTGATCTACCAATTATTTTTAGGGAAGTAATTTCTCATCCTTCATTTGGAACTCCTCGTTGACCTGTTTCATAATCAATTGCAAGCCCTTGAATACTTATAAGTGCTAGATATTCCATTGGATAGCAAGATGGAGTCCTGCTATTAGGGCTTCATATTTTGAAATGTTATTTGTACATGGGAAGGCAAGGCAAAATGCTTTGGGAATAAGATCACCTTGAGGGGTGATCGAGAGGATTCCTGCCCCAGATCCATGTGTGGTGAACGATCCATCAAAATATAATTTCCAGCTATCTGTTTGTGAAGCATTCATGATGGACTCATCTAGGAAGGTGGATACAATCAACTTAGTTTATTCTAATGGTGATTCAGTGAATTGATCTGCTATGACCTACCCTTTGATAGTTTTCTGATTGATATATTCAATATCGAATTCGTTGAGAAACATGATCTATTTTGCCACTCATCTTGTTATTGCTGATTTGGATAGTAGATATTTTAGGGGATCAATTATGGCAATTATCTGAACTTAGTTGTTGAGCATATAGTTCTAAAGTTTTTGTGATGCAAAAACTATGGCTAAGCATTCCCTTTTGACAAGTGTAGAGTTTAGCTCATATGATATTAGTGTTCGACTGAGATAATATATAGCTTGCTCCTTTCCTTGGTCAATGTTGGGCTAAGAGAGCACCAATAGCACATGGTGTAGCTGAAATATAAAGGAGCAAAGGTTTTCCTAGAACTGGTGGAGATAAGACAGGTGGATTTTCCAAATACTATTTTAGACTTTTAAAATCTTGTTGGCATTCTTCATTCCAATGGAAGGTATCCCCTTTCTTTAGTAGGTGATTAAAGGGGTGGAATTTATCAACGAGCTATGAAATGAATCACTGGATGGCCTGAAGCTTTCCTTGGAGACTACGGAGCTGCTTGAGATTACGAGGGGGTGGCATTTTTCTTATCGCTTTAACTTTGGCTAGGTCTACTTTGATACACCTTCTTGAGACAATGAACCCTAGCAATTTTCCTAATGTGACACCAAAAACACACTTTTTGGGTTTAGCCTTACTTTATATTCTCGCAATCTCTCAAAAATTCTTCTAAGAAAGACATGGTGCTTGGACTGTAAGAGATACTTCCCTAAAATACCATCAACATAATCATCTATAATGTCATGCATCATGTCCTGGAAAATAATGTCATGGCCCGTTGATATGTTGCCCCTACTTTTTTGAGGCCAAATGGCATGACTTGATAGCAGAATGTACCCCATGGACTAATAAATGTTGTTTTATGTTGATCTTTAGGGGCTATTTTGATTTGATTGTACCCCAAAAATCCATCCATGAGGGAAAGAATATCATAGCCAACTATTGAATTAATGATCATGTCGATATTCAGAAGTGGGAAGTCATCTTTTGGACATGCCTTATTGATGTTATGAAAATTGGTGCAAATTCAAATTCTGCCTTGGGTTTTGTGACAAGAACAATATTTGATATCCAATCTAAATAATCGATAGGGCGAATGAATCTTGCTTTTGATAATTTTTGTAGTTCCTCTTTAACTAGTAATGCCACCTTTAAATGCATCTTACATAATTTTAATTTAATTGGTTTAGCATTTGGGTACGCAACAAGGTGGTGTACCACTAGTGAAGGGTCCAATCCTAACATGTCAACGTAGTTCCTTGCAAATATTGATAAATTCTTTAAATAAATCAATAAGTATTTCACGTTTTGATGTGGTAAGAGATGCCCCCAATTTCACTATTTTAGGATTTTCCTCAGTTCCAATATTTTCTTCTATCACATCCTCAATGAGCGAGGGCGATTGATCTTGTAAATAAGGGGATAAGTTTGTTTTGGGTACATCAAAGGTGAAATCATCTGGTAGTTCAATGTTAATATCTAGGTAATCCTCTGATATAAAGGGGTTGGATGGGATTTTTTCTGATTCTTGGGAGGTTTCTTCTTCTTCTGAATATTACTCTTCATCTTGGATATGGGATTGTTCTTGTTCTCCGATATTCACAAAGATTGATGGAAAATCCCCTTTTGTGATCTCTGGATGGCATGAAATATCTTGCCCCCATGTATTCAAGAATGGCCTCATCATTTTGGAATGTGTCGAAGGTAGGCTCCTGCTTGGAATTCTAGTCTATGAGGGAAGGGTAATAGAGGGAGACATTGATAGTGGATATAGTGGTGTTGAGGAAAAGGTTCATGACAACAAGCTCTTCAAAATGATTATAGACAACCTATTTCAATGTCCTCATTGGGGATTGGTGGCTCATTGGTTAGGATATAATCCACAATGATATTGGTCAGATCATTATCATATGGTTTGTACCCTCGACCAAAGTTTGATGAATTCTCTTGAACAATAATAGGTTTTATTCAGCTTTGTTCTTCTTTTCCTAGTCTTCTTTTGTAGCTCATATTCTCCATCGTATCCTGAACTTTGGGATAATTTTGCTTGGGTGAGATGAGAACCTCATCATCTAGCAATAGCCAGGAATCATCCCCATCTTCAATGTACTCATTAGACAAAAACCCTACACTTTCAAAAGCTGTTGGTCCAAATTGATATTAAATGAGATTGCTCTTCTTCATACTCGAGGACCCATAACTGCATGGAAATAAAGGAAGATGGCCAATGCAAAGCATCTTATATTCATATTCTCTACAACCAATGGATGTGATTTTTAGCTTGGTGAGATCAAGTGTTCGGGTAGATGTGGATTCAAGTTAATAGAAAGAGATATATTTGGCAACCTTTGAACTAAGGATGGAGTTTTTATTGTTGAGGTATGACGATGGGGGTATGGATTGATCCATTTGACAACTGTAACGATCAATGATTCCTAGAATGGTGACTTCCATTTCTGAATGAGGGAACTTCAAACATTGATGGAGGGTGGATGGGATGGATTGCATCTCATGAATCCATGGCCTCTTGAGTAACATATTATATGGTAGATCCACATTCACCATGTGTACCAAAGTTTGATGAGTTACAGGTCACACAATGATAGGAAGATAGATAGTCCCTACTGATGACCTTTCATTGTCATCATATGCCTTTATCATTACCAGGGTGGGCCCAAGCGATGATTCAAAATATCCTAGTTTCTTTAGGAGGTCCAAATTACATAAATTAAGGATAGATCCTCCATCTATTAAGACACAAGAGACACAGTGATGGACGATAACGACTTCAATATACAATGGATAGATGTGATGTGGGCCAACCAAAGGTAGATCCCTAGTGCTAAAAATAATTTGCTAAGAGGGGGATAGATGTGCTGATAGTGCTTGAAATTGATTTGTATCTAGGTCACTAGGCATTTTCAAATCATTGAGTACTTGATTTAATATTTCCCTATACAAGGCATATGTTATAAGGAGTTTCATTAGGGAAATTTGAGAAGGGGTCTTTTCTAACTGTTGAATAATATCATAATATTTATCTAACCTACTTGAGGCTTTCTTATAATTATTCCCCTGAGGTGCAATAGATGATGTAGAAGGTTATTGTGATGGGGCTGTGGGAATGACTATTTTGTTACGTCGGGTGGTAATTGTACAATCAACAGTGGCCCGATTAATTTTTAAAATAGGGGATGAAGGTGAAGTGGGTTCATAGATTTTATGGATTTTGATGATGTTGATATAATGGTATGGGACATTATGGAAATTGACACAGTTGGAGGAGGACGCCTGACCCTGGTCTTAGTGTGGTTTTTGGTTCTTATGGTCATGCCTTGGAAGTGGATCTTTATAGATACCAGGTTTTCTATTGCCTGACTGACTTGAAGTAGGCTCACCTTCTAGTTTTATATCTCCTGTTCAAATTAAGTCTTGGACATACTGTTTGAACAACATACATTGCTTGGTATTGTGTCCCTTTCCTTTGTGGTATTTATAGAACTCATCATCATGATACCAGTCTAGCTTGGGTTGGCGATTATCTATAGGCCTGATTTTAGGCAAGGTGATCATGTTTGCAGTAATTAATTATTCCAAGATGGTTTCCAATGGAATCCGCAAGCTTGTTAGAGGTATTTTGCCTATACGAGGTTTTGGCTTGCCTCAAGGGACCTTGATAGAAGAGAAATTAGGGCGTTGTGTAGGGCCCTTTATTTGGATGGTTTGGACATGTTATTGTTTTTTGGATTTTGTCACCCCATCACCCATAACATTATTATTTTTATTAAAGACCTTAGGCTTATTTAAAAAGGAGTTCTCTGTATTTGAAGAGTGTTCATTGCAAGAAAATAGTTTGATAGTTCCCTTTTCGATAAGGGATTTTTTGATTTGCATCCCTTTTTGTATGATCTCATCAAAAGTTTTAGCACACTATGGTTTCAATTGATACTTTTATTCTATAGTGAGGTTGTCTACAAAGATCTTGGCTAATTCCTTTTCAAGTGCACTGCACCTCAACTGGCTTGCCAAACTGTGCCATCTTTGCAAAAAGTACACAAAGATCTCCCCATTCTATTATTTTGTGTTATAAAGATCAATGATTGAGATGTCATGCTCTATATTTAAAGAGAAATGTTTGACAATTTTCTTAGTTAATTTGCCAAAGTTTGAGATTGATCCTTTGGGAAGATGCATAAACCCTTCTAATGTCAGCCCTGTTAAACTCTTGGGGAATAGCCTCAATAGATAGACATCCTCTTAAGCTACTTCATGTTAAGCTACATGAACTCTTGCACATGGTCTCTTGGATCTCCCTTTCCCCAATATTTCTTGAATTTTGGTACCTCAAAATGGGAGGGGAAGGGAATTTACAAAATGCTGATGTTCAAAGGTGATGAGTAGAAATCCTCATATCCATATTTGAGGGTTTGGGATCGAGGATCCATCCGTTGGAGGGTCTCTTTCATCATCTTCCATTTTTGGGCGAAGGTAGGATCCCCAAGAGGATTGGTAGTCTGATTGTGGCTACCTTGTGGAATATGAGTGTGATGGGTATTGTTGACGATGTTGTTAGTATGGCCAAGGTTATTGGTGTTATTGGCATTATCGAGATTATTGGCATTGGTGGTGGTATTAGCATTATTTTTTCATGGTGATGGTGGTCGTTGATTACGAAGGAGGAGGTTGATCTGTTATGTGAGTTGATCTAGGTGATCTTCGATGATAGCTTGTCTCCTATTAGCCTTAGTATGGTTTTTAATAAGGGGTGGTTGGTGTTCCTCTTCATCTATGAATCCATGGTCTACTTCTATTTCTTCTCAAGGATTATGACAATCATGTTGGTGAGGTGAATTTAGTCTTGTTGGGTGGATCATATTATTTAAGAGGATGTCGTCGAAGGTAGGTGGTAAGGTGCCCCTATTTATATGGTTTGTGCTAGAATTTGATCACAATTTTCATACGAGTATCGGTATATAAGATTTTGAACATCATTATTGTGGAGGGGGTTGTATCTCTCATTTTTTGCCTGAGGTGTATGCATGTCACTCTGGTTCTCATCATATTCCTAAGTAGGATCCATCATTTGTCTTAGGGTCTTGTTATCTTGACTAGAGCCTTGTCTAAGGCAGAGTTGAGCTCAGGTTTGGATGACCATGATGAGAGGTTGAGAGGATGAAATGTGATGAAGTTGGGGGTTTTCAAATACTTGTTTGGGCTAAAAGTTAGACTAGTAGTGGTCAAAGATGAAGATGTAGATGAGGTGACTAAAAATTACCAAAAGACAAAGTCTTTTAAGAAACTAATCTAACAAAGATGAGAAAGGATGATGGGATCAAATAAATTTGTCAACTATCAAATGAACAAGTGGATGGGTGTTAGATGACAAAGGTATCTAATAGAGATGAGGATAGTCATAGGTGCTAGATTGATATCTTATAGGGCTATGTATAATGACAATTTTAAGTCAAAGAAAGATGCATGATTAATGTTTTGAGAAAGATGGGTGACCATTAAAAGTTTAGATTTTAGAAAAAAGCTAGTATTTGAAAGAAGATGGGAGAAATGGATGATGAGGAGGTGTGATAAGTATGAAATGAGATGTGAGAATTTGGACAACGACAACCACTCAATATAAATGAATGAATGAGGTGGACTTGGATGAGATTAGTTTCCCAATAGGGATGGACAAAGATAAAATGGATGAAGGATGACTATAGATGTTTTATGAAAGGATGGATATATACAAGTGATGAGAAGAAAATATACAAGATCGGCTATAGACTAATAAATGGGATGGAGAGTTATTAGAATAGACATGGAAGTTTCAAAAGCCTTCAATCAAAATGGTATGGAACAATATATACATAAGCTAATTTATTAAATATATGTGAAAGCATGATGGGATTGATAACTGAATGGGGTGAGATGTAAGAAGAATGGAGTTTCAAAAGATATAGAGGGTAATATGGATAGTGGATAGATATGGTGAGTTATATGGATAGAATAATCGGATGAGAGGGGAATATATTGGAGGATATAAAATATGGAAGAAATGGACTATATGGATGATAGGATGATATATGGACAAATGGGGTGAACTAATACGTATTAATGTGTGAAAGATAGACTAATTAAAATGAGATGGATTATGGAGATATTATAAGATGATGGATAAATGGGGGAGTGATAGTCAAATGATTAAATGAGTAGATGAGTGGACACTAAATATGAGAGATGGGTTAATATGTGATTAGGATGGATGAAATATGGACTTTGTGAATGAACTATTTATAATGGGGTATGATGATACAAGGATAAAATAAGTGAATTATGTGCATACATTGGATGGTTGGATGTAAATGACGAATTATGGATATGTAAATGATAGTTATAAAAGGTGGACTTATATGGATAGGGTAATGTGGGGATAAAATAAATGGATGAATGGATAAAAGATGGACTAGAGGGAATAAAATAATTACAAGAGGATATGAAGAAGTGATGACCAAATGGATGGATGAATAGACTACATGGACAAGGTAATTATAAAAGGGATGGGATGATATAGATGGGATGAATATCTAGACGTAGGGGATGTACTATATGAAGATGATAGATTATTATAATGATGTGAGGGTAATATGGGTGAAGTGTAGGATAGGTGGGTGATGTGGGTAAGGAGATATGATAATATAATTACAAGATATGGTGGAGGGATGAATAATGGAATGTGAGGAATAGATTATAACAAAATGTGATGATATAAGAATAAAAAGGAAGAATAATATATGGACTATGAGGACAAAAAGAAGTGAGGGGATGGGATGATATATAAATATTTTGATAGGGGGATAGGTGGATGGTTGGTGTAAAAGAGGGGTTATGGAGATAGAATAAAAACAATAAGATGTGATGAAAGGTGGATGTGATGTAAGAGGGATGTTAACCTACAAAAGGGGGAAGGATGATAATTATATGAGATGATGGATGTAAGTAAATATTTGGTCTAATATGGTGTGTGTGTTATGAGAAGAGAGTATAGATATGAGATGGAAAGAAAAATGGATGATGAAGAGAATGGATAGCAAGTGGATAGACACTAAAAGAGGATGGCCAATACAAGACAAATGGAGAAGGGAAGTGTTATGAAATGGATATGATGTAATCAAATAGATAATGCTATGAAATGTATAAGATGTAGGTATAAAAACACTATGAAATGGAAATAGATGAGAGAATGTGTGTAGGATGGATGAAAATACTATAAGGATCTAATTATAACACACAAGGAGGGATGTGAAGAGATGATGGTGTTTAAGTGTGATGGGTTGTATGAGTTATGGGTATGATGAAGAAGTGAGAATGATATAAATAGAAAGGGGATGGGGAAGTGTGATCGTCAAAGGGATGTGACAAAAGGTAATGTATACTAAGTGTTATACAAAAGGCACTATGGGCTATGATAGGATGATGGAATGATACAGTGTGAATATGGGGAGGTATGTGATGGTCAAAAGATTGGTCAAAATCGCCAAGGAAAAAGGATGATATTAGGATGAATGTGTAAAGTTATAAGGAATGAAAAAGGTGTGGACTAAGGTGAAATGTTATGGAGTGATGATAGGATATGGATAGTCAAGATGAAAAGATGATGGAATGATAGAAGTGATCCTATAAAGTTTTCTAAGGTATGCACATAAAAATTGTGGGTGTGTCTAACTCGGCTATCAAACAAAATAGGTATAGGCACAACACAAACAACATGTAAAAATACAATCCTAATTTAATAAACTGGATGGGAGTGTAACACGATGCCCACACCATCCAATGACTACACAAGTAAGGCTATAGGCTAGTGACCCATTATGGAATTGATCGAACCTTCTTGACCTTACTTGCACTCGATGACTACTTCAGTGCTAATACTCATGCCTATAGTGGAATACCTATTACTGTCATTGTTCCCTACTCTAAGGTTTACAAAAGGATCTAGGGGAGTCCTTGATATAAATGATGGTATGTTAGGGCCCAAGTTCATGTAGGAGGCTATCTAACTACCCTAGGTATATGGGCTTGATCGCCACTCACTCCATGGAACCCTTTATGGGGAATTCCACTTAGGCCATAACAACTCTCCTTATATTTATACTCCATTGAAACATGGAGTTTAGTTAGAGTGTGGTAGTGAAATCCACAACACTAACCCCTATAGATTGAACCATGTGCGTGGTGATGAAATCCATGTCACGTGCTATCCTAAGGGAGGACTCAATAAACAAGCAAATACACGATACAATTAATTAACTGCTTCTAATAACCTATGTGATCTTTTGCATGATATGAAAAATTATTTACAAATCAACAATCAATAAACAAGTATTTACAAGCAACTAAAGAAGACAATGACCTTCAATTCTTCAAATATAATGAAGCCTAAAGCAAAAATGACAAAATGTCACCCGTCCCTATAATCACAAAGGTTAGGTATCCAATTTGGGTGCCAAAATCTTCAAAGAACCTGCAAGAAAATGGTTAGCAACCCAAGTTCTGTAATCCCACGAGTACACAAGGTAATCTCATGACTAGAATGTACAATCTCGCGACTGAGAGGTCAATATCGCAAGAAGCTAATGGTGAGATTGTCAACTAACTACTATGATTACTGTGATGGTCAGATAGTATCACTACTCTGACTAATAAAGTTGTAACTAAGAAATAGATCCTAATATCGATATTGCAAGGCTAAACTAAGCTATCCTAAACTGATAAAAAGTCTAATAGATTAAAAATAGTTACAAGGCTTTATTTTTTAAATACAATTATCGATAACAAAAATATTACTAAAGTCTACCACTAGCCCTAACTATGTTATACTACAAAGCCGTGACTCAGGATGATAATCCCGCTAGTTGTAGGGTAATCCCACGACTGAGGGAGTAGCGGTATTGCAAGATGGGGCTAAACCAACCTATATGATAATTCATGAACAATATTCTTTGCTCCTATGCTTTAGTAAGACCCTACAAGACAAAAAACACCCCTTATAAATAGACTTTCTTCAGATATAAAAGAAGGTCAAATTGATTAGATGGAGGATTGCTTGCAAGAAAAGTTTTTAGCTAAAAGAAATTTTCTCAAACTTGTAGTTCACAAACCCTTACCTTCCTACTAATCATAACCTAATAACTATATAAATGACATATTAAAAGAAATATGGGTAGTGTTTTACTAGTTCTTGATGATTGTGCAATACTGTGAATGCGAATGACAACCTTACGATTACCAAATCAATTTTGCCACTAAGGGAGTCACGGGTTTGTCAAATGTGTGCAAAATTATTCTTCATGTCACTATAACTCTAAAACAAGACAAACAAAAGACCAAAGGGGCAAAAACTTATCCTTTTACCTAGTCAAAATACCCCTTAATGATGACTCTTAATAGTCTCAATATTAGAACAACAATGCTATTGAAGAAGTGACGGGATGAAGAGGAAAAGAGGTGATTACCAGAGCTCAGAATGAGTCCTCCTTCTGTCCTGCACATAGACTCAAGAAAAAGAGGCAAACAACCTACAGAGGCATAACATTATCAAAGGCAATCTATATTATGGATTGAGCTATTAAATTAAACAATACCAGTATTGGGATCTATAATGTCGCTATTACCAGGACAAACTCACTATTTGGGGAGTCACAGGATTGTTGAATATGTCTAGTTAGCTTGATTTTGGGAGAATTGACTTTTGTCCTACACATAGAAAAACACACACCTAAAGTACAATAGATAGTCACTACAAGAGGCAGTAGAATCTAAAGCTTCTTATGGGATTCCACAATATCTCCACTAGAAACATCAATCTCACGACTACCAGGGCAATCCCATGACTGTCAGAGTCACGGTATTGTCAAAACCTAAAATCCTACTAGACCCCTAACTGCTAACATCATAGCTAACAATATCGTTACTCAAAATGATGATGTCATGACTCTAATATCACCACTAATAGTGCAATCTCGCTACTTGGTTGGAACACATCAAAAAGTAAAAATTTGACCTTATTTTGACGTCTAGTTGGTCCTGAAAATCATCTAAAATGCTTCCAGCAAGAGTGTTAGCCTAAATAAGGGAGGTGCTCCCACTATTGTCGCAAAAAATGTGTACTAAAATTTGGATTCAAGCAATATTATCAAAATGACAATAAAATCCAAAATCCTGATAAACACCAATAAGAAAGGATAGAGAAGATAAATCAAAGTAAATAGAATGTTCTCACCATCCTCTTTACCTTCTCATAGCTTTATTCCAAGATTTGAACTCATGTGATTGAGCTTTGAAAACTTTGATTGTTAGATTGCTTGTGATTGCTTAACAATGGCTTCCAAAAGGGACATGGATGTGGATAATGGCTTTTGTGAATCCTTGAAGGCTAGTATGGATGCTTGATAAGAGAGCTTAATGGCTTGCTTAGGATATTTTTCATTAGTCTTGACGGTGGAGGGGAGGTTCATTTTTATAGGCATATGGAGGGAAGATCTATGATACAAATTTAAATTTGGGCCATCAAGATCTATGGTTGATGAATTTCCATGGAATTTTTAATTCCATGGAAATCTCTAGAATAGGAAAATTCTAGAGGAAAGGGCTAAGTTGGAGAAGATTTATAGAATCCTCCAATTCTAGAAATCCCTCCAAAGGGTTTAGGGGTTTAGGAAGGGCTAGTGTAGAGTGGTAGGTAGGTAGTTAGCTTATTTTTGAATTTTAAATTGGCTAGTGGATTAGGAGGGTAGGTTAGTAGGTAATAGAGCTTATTATGGGTTTAATGATGTGATTAATTGATTTAGGGATAGGATAAAGGTTGTGTGGGATGTAGAAATAGGGTATGAGTATTAGGCCAAAGGTTAATATAGCTAAGAAATACAAGAATTATACTAAATTAGCAGTAAGTATTAAAATTAGTGGGATGAGCATATTTTAATGCATACAGTTACCAATTATGCCTCGTATCTAACAACAAAAGTTAATCAGAAGTAAAAAAATTAATGAAAATAATAGATCGAATGTACAAACTCTCCAAAAATAGATTAAACAAAGAGCGTCTAAATGCTCTACTCACTATTATTGAGTTGCTCAAAACTATACTTGTGGTTTTTCCTTTTGTGAGAAGTAAGTTGCTTGGATTTCACTTAGAACAATGGGGATGTTTTCACACTGCCACTTGCAAAAGATATTAACATTTTACATTACAAAATTAATTAACTTGAAATTAATAATACTAATACTATACATATAAAAAAATATAGAGAATAAAGATATATAAATAAATTTAGGAACTATTAATAGAAATAATCCAAGTAAAATGAACTAAAATAATGAAACTACATAAAATATAGAAACAAAATACTACCCATTTACATATACATGTGCTCTATCAAAGTTGCTTTGTGTTATGTATTTCACTTCTTCAAGGCATTGTACAATGTTATAAACATTTGTCTGCACGCATACCCAATAAAGTATTGTAAACAATTATGCCCTTATTCCACCTCTCTTCTTTTATTTTGGCTTTACCAAAAATCTTAATAAGGCAAGTTGCAGTTATTTGATTAGGACTCGGTTAAACATCGGTCATCTCTTTAAACAACTCTTTAGCTGTAGATGGTTTTCCTACCTTCACTAGACCACAAAACATTGTATTAGATGCAACCACATCAGGTTTGACCCCCAAAGCTTTCATATTTTGGAAAGCTTTAAGTAGACCATCAGGATCCCCAACAATGGCATACACTTTTAACAAGGTAGTAAATTCTTTAATATTAGGAACCCAACTATCTGCCCTTCCTTGCTTAAACAAATTCAAGACCTCCAATTATGACAGTGGAATATGTTGTGTTATTAGGATTAATCCATCAAGCAAGCATGTCCTGCAACAAATCCTCTACTCTATCTCATTGTCTTCCCCTTCTTAGAACCTTCATGATTACAATGTAGACAAAACAACTCATCTCAAATTCCTCATTTTTGTTGAGCCATTGGAAACCTTTTCACTAATTATATTAGCAAGTAGAGGAATTGAAGTAATGCAACAATTTATAAGGCAAGCCATTTATTCACAAGATCCAATCAGTCTTTATAGTGGATGGATAATTTGTCTTTTAGGGTTAGCATTGCCTGGGAGCTTTGATTTTAAGGGTTTACTAGGTGAAATATTTCTTAATCATGTTTCCTTTTGTGCCTTGTTAATAGACGATGTGATACCACTATCTAGTTGAGCTTACCTATGTTTATTTGATGGTCTCATATTGTTCTTAACCCCTTGCATGGTAACTACCTTTTGAGTAGATATAAAGCTAGAATCTGAATTTGCCCCATAATTAGTAATCTTCGTCCCAATCTTTTGTGACTTTGTAGATGTTTATGGAATTTGTAGCAATTATTAATCACTTTTCAAAATATAATCTTACATTCAAAAAATAGATATAAACCTGTAAATAGTAACTTTATGACATTATCAATAATGCAATGGGAAAATGTAACTGGAGGATAAATGATGCAATGGGAAAATTCAATGTTCATTTTGCATTTATGAAACAACTCAAAAGTTATATTTAGTAAACTAATTTATGAAAAGCATGGAGTAGAATTTTTTTTGTTCTATACTTAGGTCGATGCTACTAACTATAAAATGTGGCTTAAAAAGTGACTCAAGTTAAATATCTGATTGCTTTACATAGTTCCAGTTTTTAATGGATAAGCATTTTGCAGAGATGGCTCACTTGGCACAACATGTTCCACATGCTCTCATGCAATGGGAATTTAGAGATGACACCTTACATCTACTTATGTAAGCAGTCTGCAAAGAGACCCACAAAAAAAAATTTAACTTAAACTTAGAACAAATAGAAACTACTAATGCTTATGTTGATTATGCAGACTAGCTACTAGTAGAAACTAATAAGAATAATATGTGTATCATGTCATATTCGAAATCAGGATTTTATAATATACTTGGATAAGAGTGTACTAGGATGACATGGCCACACTATGGACCTATTTATTGTATGCAAAACTGTCCAAGTTTACTTTGTAGATGATTTTTTAGCCTAGGTGCATATGATCATCAGAGATGCATTGTTGATAAACTGCGAAGGTTGACACGCTTAATACCTACAAAATACAAAATCCTAGTCTTGCACATGCACTAGATAATAAGTAGATAACAAAGGGAATAAAAATAGGTTAGTAAGGATAACCGAGCTAACTTTAGAAAATCCCTTATTGCTGACCGTTACTTACATAAGCCAAATGGGCCTTAAATCGATGTCGTTCTCCCTCTAGAGTGATTGTGTGATATGTGATTATACAACTAGAATGCTTTAACTAGATGATTAAATAAAATGCTTGATAATATATGCCTTTGACCTGTAATAAACAATATTCAGACTTAGCTATTGATCGTTAGAAAGCAACAAAATCAGAATAGGAGAAAATAGTACTTTTTTTATTAATGTGCAATGCTTATTGTGAGGTCATTTTAGATGAAGTATTGAGTAATCTTGATGTGCTTTTATAGGGAGATCTTTTAAATTCTTTTGCCAACTGACCTTTCCAAAAGAGTAGGAGAGTTGTTATGAACCGTTTCAAATTCAAAAAGTAGTTGTTGGAGCTCACTGGATAGGAGTGCATTAGGGGATAGGGCTATAGCTTGCGATTGTTTGCATAGTGCAGCCTTATCTTAGAAGGTTAGAAACACCTAAATCTTGCTGACAAGGATATGTGAGCAAACTATGGATGATTAGAGCTGAAATAAAGATATATGTATGATATTTTTAATGTTTGCAAGACAAAGAAGACTCTCATATTAATTATGAATAAATAAAATGCCAAATAAATTGATAATGAATAATGATGTCAAGAATAAACATTGTCAAACATCTAATAATTAATTTTATTTGTTTACTTTAATCAACAAACAATTTGAATACTTTAACATTAAGATTTTAACATTCTTTTCTTAAATATAATTTATAAATATACCCTTCATTTAGTATTTGAATACAAAAAACCTCTTATAATGTTATTTTATAAAAGGCAACTCTTCAATTTTACAAAATTCCATTAATGTTTTGAATACGGAGGTTCACAGTGTGAATCTTTAAAAAAAAAAATCATTTTTTTTATAAAAAATTTTCCACGTGTAACCTAACCAAACACCCTGAACTCACAAAGAAATCTTTTCAGAAAAGGTTATGATAGAACGCCCACTTTTACTGCTTGCACAAGATTTTTTGATATCTAAAATTTGTTTTTGGGTACATACGAGCATTTTAATTTGGTGTTTAACTTCACTATCACAATGAAGAATTGTAAAATAAAAATATGACTGATTCGACCATTCTATGAACCCCACCCACTTTGCTCAAACTACTTCGACAAATATAAATTCTGTGTCATTCCTCACCACATTCTTAGCTGCCATTTGTTTCTGTTATTCTTTTTAGCACTGAACCTCCCTCCTTACACAGGAGGGACCAATCTGTCTTTCCTTACACAGGAGGGACCAATCTGCCAATCTAGGATATTTTTTTTTAAGTTTCAGACAAATGGAAGTAGCTTTCACGGTTGTTTTATCTGTTAAACTTTCTTTATTTTTTATTGAATAACACATTTTCATTAATAAAATAAAATACAATATATCGTTAATCATGTAAACATTACAAATGATATGATAAAGTATCTTTTTTTTGACAGTGCATTCTTAAAATGCATGCTGTATTTACACGTTGGTCAAATTGTTTTTGATATTACCGTGGGGAGCAATGCCACTCGAAGAGTCAACTACCACTGGCAAGGGAGACTCGAACATGGAATGTAGTGAGTGAAGCCCACCTTCTTTACTGTTGAGTCACCACCACAAAGGCCTAAAAGTAGACTGTGTTTGTAATTGTTTTTTTAATTAATAAATATATTATAAACATTATTTATTAGAAGTATAATATTTATTTAAAATTTTAATATATTTTTATTTATTATGTTTTCAATATAAATTTTTAGTTTAATATATTTTATAATTTAAATTAGTATATTTATTTTAAATAAATTTATGTAAAAAATATCATTATAAACATTTTTCGAATAATTTTTTTTTTACATCTTTTACATATTATATTAATTTGATTATTTATTTTGGTTTATATTATTATGATTTTTTAATGTAGTATATCTACTTATTTTTGTTTAGTAAGAAAAAAATATAAATTATTTAATTAAGTTTTATTTTTCAATTATATTTACTCAATAAATGGGGTTTGAATATTATTTTTGTATATTCTACATATAATTGTGTTTTTATATAATTTTAAACTAATAGATATAAAAAATATTGCTTTAAGCACATCCATTCAAAAAAACTGATAAGGATATATTTAGTATTAAACCATTCTCTCTATTAATAGTCTTTTATATTAATAGATATTTAAATATATTTTAAGACAGAGTGAAAATAAGTCTCATCTTGAGAACTCATTAACGTGTTTTATTTGTCAAGAATTTAAGTGTAATTAACTTCTTTTTTTGTCAAGAATTTAAGTGTAATTAACCATTTTTTACCAAGTATAATTATAGAGCACTTTTAACTGAAAGATGAATTTAGAATTTGCATCTAAAATATTTTAGATCTTTGAATTTTATTATTATTGTGTTCATAAGGTTCCTGCATATTTATTTCGGAGGAAGCCTTGGCAGAGAGCAGGGGGCTCCTCGAACCCGAGGTGGCAAGGTGATAGGCCCCCAACCCTTCCACTACACCCCAACCCGTGGCTCTTTTTTTTTTTTTTTTTTTGTGCAAGCCCCAAAGTATGTACAGAGTTCCCATGAAAAATGAAATGGTGAATTTAATTATTCATTTTATTCCAAACATTTAACAAACTATTGAAACTGTAACATATGACAAAAATATCCTTTCCATGGATTTTAAGGTCTAAAATACAATAACGTGATTGCCCTCATCTTTATGCATGCCATTGTAATTTGCAGTCTAGTGCAGACCAACAATGAACCAGTACCAGATCGATGTCACTTTGCCCACCATGTACAACATTGTTGAGAGAGGAGGATGAAATAAAAGTGTCTCAGCATGTATGTCTGTAATGGTGTTCATTGTAGTGACTCTGTTCGAGTAGGGATTTGGTGAATTGTTTGTATCTTGCGGTGCAAGGGGAAACAAAGGAGGTGCTAGATATTCAGTGAGTGGGGATAGGGGCCTCTGGTAGTGTTTTGTTTGTGACGCTTTCCATCATTCACCAATTTTTTTTTTTAAAAAGTGGTATTATAAATCTAATATAGAAATATAAAATAAGAACTTATTTTTTATAAGAATTAATAGTCCACTTTATATTCATTGTATTTAGGTGATGTTCACTACTATAAAGTTTCCTCCAAGATTAAGTCCATTTAGCTTGCTATCCCATTTGCATGGTGTAAGCATCAGCTAGATGCAATGAGTGTTAAGTGGACCATTCATTCTCATGAAAGATGGGTTCGTGTGAATCACTACTCATGAACATGAATCAATGAGTTTGACTCAAAAACTACACAATTAAAATCTTCATAACAATATCATAATTTAACTCGCTATGGAAAAAATATTAATTTAATATTTATATAATAATATTTAATAATTGTAAATTTTTATATTAATAAATTAAAATTTAATAATAATTAAATATTTTTAATTAATTATTATACTAATAAATATTCATATAATAACATTCCGATTCTTATAATGTAATAGCGTGAAAATGTTAGCAAAGACATTTTTCTCTTTAAATATAGAGCATGACATCTCAATCATTGATCTTTATAAATAACACAAAACAATAGAATGGGGAGAGCTTTGTGTATTTTTTTTTTGCAGAAAACAACTCCAACGCCATCTGTAGGCAAACAAAAAATTAGATTATTTTTTCTCTATTTTTTTCAAAAAAAAATTGAGCATCACAAATTTAATACCTGCAAAATTGAGGTCTTTCAAAAGCCTGTAATTCTATGAAAATTTATGGCATCGGATATTTAATATCACGAATATCTAAATATTTCAAAAGTCCTTTTTAATGGAAAATTAGGGTATCGAATATATAATATAATGAATATTTAAGTATTTTAGATTTTTTTTAATGAAAAATTAGGGCATAACAAATTTAATATGATAAATATTTAAATTAATATATATATATAATTATTTGCATGCTGTATGATTTGTAATTATGATGATAAAAATATAAATAGAATTTTATATATAACATAAAGAAAATTATATTATTTTAAAACTTTTTTATATTTTAATAATTATAATTAATTTAATATATATAAAATTATTTGCATGCTGTATGATTTGTAATTATGATGATAAAAATATAAATAGAATTTTATATATAACATAAAGAAAACTATATTATTTTAAAATTTTCTTATATTTTAATAATTATCGGAAACCCTGATCAAGATCTTATTTTCTATTTGTGTACAGAAAATATTTTAAATAATTTTTTTATTTAGTGTAATTATCTCATTTTTATTTGTAATTATAAGCAATTTTTGTTTCAGATATGTATTGATAAAATTAATTATCCCTCTGTGTATAGAACATATTTGTTTGTTCTCCATTTATGAATTAATGTTCATAAAATGGAATAACTAATTTATTAATGATTATTTTCAGTGAAATTTTATTTTATTTTTATTTTTAAAAATATGATATTTAAATATTTAATTAAATATCATAATAAGGTTATGCTTTTTATATCATTGTATGAGTTTTACAATATATATATATGTTAATAGAAAATTTATTTAATAAATATATAGGGAATATGGCTTGACGAAAAATGTAGTTTGAAAATGAATAGTAGAAAAAAGGATATGAAGAACAAAAGCGAGAACGTCGAAGAGAATACTCTTGAGAATACTAAAGACAAAAATGACAATTACCAATGACAGACGAGGATAGAATAAATAAAAATGAATATGAAAGACAACGACGCACAAAACGTAGCGCTTAATTGCCAATTGAAAAGCTATAAGGACAAATGAGAGAACATGCAGAATATATGATAACACATCGTGCACAAACTTTTCAACAAGACCAAGTTGTGTTACGAAGAAGATTACAAAGATCAATGCGTGTAGATAAAATGACTGATGCAGAAAGAGAATTATTACAACAACAAAATCGAGTCAGAATACAAAGACATCATCTTGCAAATAATAATGTCGATGTGGATGGTAATGATGAGGTTTCAATGGCTAGAGAAGCAGAACATATGATGAAATTTATTGAAAGCCCTATTCATGAAAATGAAAGTGGAACATAATGTGTACCATAAACTCCACAAGAAAGATTGATAGAGCCATTGGAATTCAATTTTGCTAATATTGATGATGATATACAAGGGCTTATGAAGAATCAAATAAAAGCAACCACTGTCAAAATAAGAAATAATAAAAATAATTTTAAAATTATTGAACAAAAAAGGCCAAGTGAAATGCAAGTATCCCAGAGAAATCGAGAACAATCAAATATTAATATAACCAAAAATGTTGGCATAGATTTCAAGACTATACATTTGTTGTTTCAATGTGAGTTAGATAAACTTGCTTCGCCACATATGTGTTATATTTGTCAAGAGAGTTACCCTAGTATGATTATTCGTCGAGCTCTTGAAGGACCTGTTTGTAGCAGATGTCATCAAGAGAAAAGTGTGCACCAATTTTTTGAAGCAAATAACATGGATCCTGGGCCCCAACCACATGAATTGGCAAACTTCACCCAAGCGGAAGAGATGTTGATCACTCGTGTGAATCCAATTCTTCAGGTGACCCATGCAATAGGAGGGCAATACAAATACAAAGGGCATAGTATTTGTTTTCCACACGAAGTTAAGGAAATTGCCAAAAAATTACCACATCATATTTCACATCTTCCAATTATCATAGTGCGAAGAAAGCAACAATGTGGAACTACATACAACTTTACTGTGAATAAAGATTGTGTATATAATGCACTTAAATATAAGATTGAACATGATAATTCCTTTAAAGATGTCAAGATTGATGAAAAAACATTGAAGGATCTCCTAACCAATAAGACTACAAATGTGTTTGAAAAATTAAACTCAATTAACATGGAAATTGATATAGATTTCAATGAATATGTTTTTTTAGGTCTTATATTTGAGACAGATGAAGGTAATATTGTAGATCACACATCATCAATAGTAACACCCAATGCCCTGAGAGAGATGGAAGTGATTTGAGCTTGGGTAAACAATCCAAATGTTGATCCACGTGAACTAATAGCTTGGCAATAAATCGGTACATCTCTATTGAATGAGTATGTGACAAAAGGTTTATTAGACATGGCTTTCCCAACTCTATTCCCTGATGGAAGGTGTAATTGGTTAGAACCACGACTAAAACATGTACATCTGCATGAATATGTGAAACATCTGATTCGATATCGAGATAATCATTTTAGAACACACCCTCGATTTAGGTATCTTGCCATGAATAGGATAATGCAAAATTGAGCACAAAATTCGTCAGCAATATTTGCAAAGAAAAGCCTTCAAGAACTACCAATTACAATTGATGAATTACGTGAACACATGGATAATATGCCAAAATCTCACCTTGTAGATCGGTTGATGCGATATGGAACTACATTATGAGGCACATGTTCTTATTGGACAAAGTGTCGTGCGGAGTTAATTGACCTATTGCATCAAATCAAAATGCCAACTTGATGAGGGTCCTTGGGGAAGTCCAACACTATGAGCACACTAACCCATTTTCCCCATAATCACTCCAAGAGTGAAGAGCTAGGGTTTGATCATTTAACAAAGAACGATAAACTATGTGTATGATCTGAAGACATAAGAAGAAAGGCAATAAAAAATCCAAAAGGCTCTAGTTGGTCACATTTGGATCTAGTCAATATTTCGTGAAAGACACTTGCAGTAGGATTAAACACCTGGGTTGACGTAACTGTCCAAATTTGATGCAAGCATCTAAGGCCGCAAAAATAATATTCATTTAATCTGATGACTGTTCCCAAATCACCTTTTAATCCACTTCCAACCTATTCTAGATCAAATCCACATACACATAGTAAACCAACTAAGTATCATTTGTTTCCAATTCATTGCTATATCTATTATTAACTTTTAGTGATCTTAGTTGTATAAATATATACTATTATTTATTTGAATTTTTTATTAATTGGCCTGCTCATTAGGTTAGTTCACCACCTTTGTGTAAAAGCTATTCTAACTCCCTTAATCCTAGATAATCACACATATCTAAATTTAGAGTTAAACATGGTCCACCTCATCCTTAACTGATTTTAAAGAATGTCTTAGTTTGTTTATAGGTAAGAAAGTGATGGAGATGTTTTGACATTTCAAGATCCTTGTAATCTTATTAGATACTCTTTTAATGTATGGTAAGAAGGCTATTAGACATGTTATCAAGGTATCAATTTTAGGTTGCCTCATGTGACCTTCCCTTCCTTGTTTAAACGCTCTTGATATTTACTTTTCTTTGTAACCATTTTTATTAAAAACTTCTTTCAAGTGGTCTAATTCGTATTTTAAGTTGTTTTCATCACAAACCCTAAAAGCTCTAGTGGTCAGTGTCTTCAATACTCCTTTTTGGGTCGGATGATGGTGAGAAATGACATGTAAATAAAGGTTTATGTGTGCTTTTTCGGTACACTTTGCGAACCAAATAACCATTTTCATTGCAAGAAAGGAGGACATCTAAGAAATGTAAGTTTCCCTTTAGTTCCAAATTCTTAGTGAATTGAATACTCAAAACCAAATTGTTGAGACGTGTGTGGAATTTTTCCAGGGTGTCCCTACCATGCTGCCAACACAAATTTGTGTCATCAACATATTTCTTCCACTATTTGGGTTTTAAGGAAAGGAGTAGAGAGCGCTCTCTTCAAATTTTTCTATATACAAATTAGCCACTATTGGAGAAAGGGAAGAGCCCATCGCCATCCCTTTCGTTTGTTCATAAATGACCCCTTTGATAGAGAAGAAGGTGGACCTAAGACAAAGAGCTAGTAATTTAGTTATTTTTTCATCAATACAAGCTTGAACGACATCAATTGCATCCCTAATTGAAACCTTGGTGTATAGGGACACTACATTGAAGCTAACCAATAATTCATTTTCCTTCAATTTTTTAATTTTGATGAAGTTGACAAATTTGTAGAATCTCGAATAAAGAAAAAAGTTTTTCCTACTAAGAGTTTCAACTTCAAAACTAAAAAATCGTAAAATTATAGGTGGAAGAGTCCATGGTACCCACGATTGGTCTAAGAGGTATGCTAAATTTATGAATTTTAAGGGCCTCATAAATTCTAGGGGTTACTTCTTTTTTGGGAAGTAGCTTCTTCTTAAACACATCTTCTAAATAAAATTCTTACATGATTTTTGTAACCTTTATATTTATTCTTGAAACAAAATTACATGTAAGTTTTTGATAACCTCCGCTATTATTTCGATGATCTACCATTTTAATATCCTAATATAAAAAATCTGATATCGATAAAAAAATAAATGAAAATATCTTAATATTCCAAACTCTTTATCCATTAAAGTGCTTGATCTTCTAGACGTCACTAAAATCTTTCATTTAATTTCATTCATTACCACTGTTGCATTCCCCTTATCCGCCTTTAAATACCTTTTTATACCTGTTAAATCTTATATCCGAGTTTAAACGGTCCAGGCTTGTTTCTCCATGCCCTCAAGAAGCATCATTTCTGTCTTTAACGTCTAAAGATCTAGATGCATCAATCAAATCGATCTTCGCCAGCTTGACTTCTAATCCGAGCCGTCCGTTGCCTTATTCATTTCCCATCACCTATTCTTTATACATCCGAAATCCGCGAAGACTTGATTTTAATAAAACCGCTGTCTCAGAGGATAATCAATTCATATGCTCGAACAAATTTCTGTGGTTTTTACCTCTACTTGAGTCAAATTGTTGATACAAAAGAGGAAATTTTATAGAATTTGTGAGAGTTTTATAAAATTGGAAGCTGAAGAAGGAAAATGGGGAAGGAAACAGTAGTGCTTCTCCTCAACTTTCTTCACTATGAATAGGAACCTTTACAAGTCTTTACAATAACACTAACCATATTTAATACAGGGAAACCCCCCCAAAATTCAGAAACATGGAGTTGTTAAATTCTTTTCAACACAGAACATCATCTATACCAGCTTCTTGTATGAATAAATTACAGACAGATAGATGCATAGTTCAGAGCAGAAGAAGAATTGTGAAAACCTCGAAATCCCGGGGAAATGTCCAGGTGGCAGGCGTGGCAGCAAGACCCTTACAGGTGGACATACCAGCGTCAGATACGTCAGCAGAGGGGAGCATTAAATGGGGACATACAAGGGTGCAAGGTCCAAGGACAGAGATGGAGGATGATATAGTGTTGCGAGTGGAGGACGAAGAGCTCAATGGATTCACTTATGCTGCGGTCTTTGATGGACATGCTGGGTTCTCTTCCGTTAAATTCTTAAAGTAGGCTTCAGTATTCTAACCCCTGTTTTTTGATAAATTTGACGCCATGTTTTTATTTTCTTTTTTTAAACAATTAGTATTGATAAATTAGATGCTATGCTCTGAGAAACTTGAAACATGTCAACGATGATTTTGAAAATTTCCATGGAACAGCTAGGATTTGAGCCTAGGACCTTTCCATGCCCATCGTCAACATGCTGGGGTGCTCTACGACTCTAGCTGTCCCTTTGTAGTTGGGGGTGTGGTTTGTTTTCTTTCCACAGGATTCATCTCAAAGTTAGTTAACACAACATGTTTTAAGCACTTTCATAGATAGGTAGATGATAGTTAGTTAGATGGATAGATGGACAAGCATGCATGCATACATACAGATAGATAGATAGAAATTTTAATAACGTCCACGAGACCAAAAACAGTCTATGGGACCACCAAACCGAAAATCAAAATCCAAAGTAGTGAATAAGTCATGAGAAAAGGAGAGCTTTTCTGACTTTAGTTCCCCAGTTTGCTGCTGTTCTGCCTTTGAAGGTTCACTCTCCTACTATGGATCCTGATCAAGAATTCCCCGTTTCTATCAATGTTCTCACCCTCAAATATAGTAAGCATAGAAACTCCCTGTAAGCTGCCCATGTATTTAGCTCGGATGTCATCATATGCAGAGCATTCCATGAGATAATGCCATTCTATCTCAACCATGCTTGAAGTGCACATAGGACATATTCTCTCTTCCCACTTTTATTTTGGGATCTTCCACCTACCTGTCTCACATCGAAGTTGATGTGACCCCGTTCTCAAATGTCCTATGAGCATCTTCGTTCTCCATTTAATTTTTGCCTCTATGTAGGTTTTTTGGTCATGCTCATAATTAGGGTTGAACTTGTCATGTAGTACTGCTTTTTCCTCCCTATTTGCTTTGTCCACATGTTTATTTTAAACTTCTCCCTGACATATCTCTTTATCTCTTGATTGGTCTCCGGGCACACGTGAATGTTAATGTCCCACTTATCCATCCAGACCTTGTTTTGCTTCATCTATGTCATTTTTCGCTTGTTCAACTCTTCTTTTATTACTAACTCTGGCCACCTATCCTCCTTCATGCCCTCTACTTTCTTTATGTACCCTAGGAGACACGTCATAGCTACAACTTCTATTGGGAAACTCCTTGTTTCTGCTAGAATTATCTCGTATGGAATTGAAGCTTTAAACTTAAAGGTACTTGTGATTAAACGTTTTTGAATTCTCTCAAATTGCCTCCACTTTAACCTTGACATACTGCTGGCCCAAACCTCACACCCATATAGTACCACTGGAACTACTAGTAGCTTGAACAAGACCCTGGTGGTCTTCCAATCCCACAAATTAGTATCTTTGCACCTGTCTTGAAGAGAGTACAACGCTCTCCATCCTCCTTGAATTCTTTTCATTATGCATGCATCCCAACTAAGCTTGTTGGTGAAATCCAACCCTACATATTTGTATTCTGAGACTATCTCTATTGGGCTCCCCTCAAACATGAAGCTTGCATGTCTTTTTTATTTTCGATGCGTGAAGATCAGAATCTTAGTTTTGCTAGTATTGACTTGCATCCCGACCTTTTTACAAAAGAGCTCTAAAGCTTTCAAATGCTCCCTTAAGCTTTGGGCTGTATTTGTAGTCAAAATAAGATCATCAACATATAGAAGGAGTTTGATCACATAACTCGCTATGTGGACTCCGCCACCCCCTAGTTTGTCTATCCATTTTTCCAACTTGTCAATATAGAGTTTTAACAGAGTTGGAGATAAAGGACATCCTTGTTTAACCCCTATGTCACTACTGAAACTTTCTAAAAAACCTGTATGTAATCTGATCTTGGCTGTAACCTGCTCGTATAGCCGATGCACTGCTGCCTTGTACTCTTTTGGAACTCCAAGTTCCTCTATCCGGCTCCATAACTTATCTCTAGGGACTATGTCAAAGGCTTTCCTAAAATCCACGAAGCAACATAAGGCTTCTTCATCTTTGTCTTCCCATACTTTTTCAATTAAATGTCTTAGAGTGATACAGTCATCTGTAGTTGAATGCGTTGGCCTAAAGCCCGCTTGTCCTTTTGTTCTCTTTCCTTGTTTTTCAGCCCATTCACTGATTTTATGTTCAACCATGCTTCCAAACAATTTTGCCATGAGAGGATTAACCATAATAGTTATGCAGTTGGATGGGTTATTGACCTCCCCACTTTTGAAGAGAGGTATGACTAGGCTAGTGGTCCATTCCATGGGGAAAGCATCCCGAGTGATGTTGTCGAAGATGTTCCTTATGTGAGGTGTCAAGATATTTATCCCCAATTTTAAATGTTTGGCCTGTAGACCATCTACATCTTGTGCTTTATTGCTTGCCAGCCTGTTGATTCCTTTTGTTACCTTCTTTGTGGTAAACAATTTCCCATTGGGGGACTGTCCTTGTCTTCTCCGCGTTCATATAATAGCTTCGCATACTCTAACCATTGCATTGGTGTAATATTGTTCTTTGTTTTCTTTTTACTTGTTTGGAGCTCTTTCCAAAAACGTTCAGTGTCATGTTTTCCAAGCCAAATCAACTCTTCTTGCCTTGTTTTCATGTATTTCTCCTTTTTTTTACCAATTGCATGTACGCTTTTTTGTCTGCTTTCTTTCCAATTTTCTTGAGATTCTTCGTTGCTGCCTTACATTATTCGTCGAACCAAACATTTGTTAGGAAACTGACTTTTCTCATTTTCTTGGGCTTAGATCTTTTGCACTTGTTTAATGCTTCTTGGATTGCACCCATTAACTTGCTGCTGTTGATGTGACTCCTGTGAGGCCCATATTGTCCCCTTCCTACCTCCTGTAGGCTGACTTTCAGAGCTGACTTTTAGAGAGATTTTAATAATATCCCTCACATCAAAATTGTCCATGATAACCATAAGTACCAGGAGACAGTTACAAGTATGAAAAGACGGACGGGTACGCCATTTTCAGAAAAATAAGATACATGTACTTAGAGACTATATATATATAATTTAAAGGAAAAAATATTATACAGCCCAATATAGTCCAAGAAAAATATGAATAACATTTTAAAGTAATGAAATTGAACATCTACAAAAGACGAGTGATTAGATTGATATTTTTCTTTGATATCTCATCATATTTAGGGTCAAGAGTACAAAATATATGAAAATAAGAAAAGCACTTGTGCGAGTCTTCGAGATGAGTACCATTCTCCTAAATGCGTCTTTGGTGGTAGGAGATGAATCTCTGTGCAACACTGATTGTAACATAAGAGTGCAAAACGTTGCTGAAGAAGTGAGAAACTGCTGAAAGAAGGGATAGGGTTTGAGTTTGTGTCTCCACTGTTGCTATTTCATGAGTGTTGATCTTCCTACTGTTTATTTTGATTAAAAGTCCCCCACTTTTCTCTGTTCTTGGGTTTTACAAATTTTCAAGAGGGTATACGTAGAGCCCCCATCCAAGTTGCTGAATGCCATCAGAGGTGGTGCATTCCATGATATAATGTTGCTCTGTCTCTACAACTCTAGGAGTACAAAATAGACATATTCTCTCTTCCTACTCTTCGTTTAGGGTCTTCCGTCTACCATAGTCTTCCTATAGGCTTCTAAATAATCCCATTATTTCTTGAACTTGCGGTTACATCTTTTTCTTCTTTGGGCTCTATTTAACTTCTAACCATATTATGATGCATATACTGGTATAAAAAATATGAATACGGAACACCCTTGTATGCAGTCACCTGATACCATGTCCTAATATGAGCCGATGAAGATGTTTTAATGAAGGCAAGACATCTTCTAGATAAACCGCCTACTATTATTTAGGATTGACATGTAAAGGCACTTTTTTGTGATCCTGATGACGGGTCAAAAAGCGTGACTTGAAACATCGATTCCTAAATCTTGGTACACGGTTTTTCCGGAAGGGGGAAGATTTTTTGTTTTAGGTAATTACAGTAGCTGAATTCCAAAGTATCTTAGTTTCTTTAAATTCATTATTCCGTTTCCTTCAAAATTAAGGTAGAGTTTCAATATATATATATATATATATAATTTTGCAGCCCTTGGATTTCAACCTCTTGACCAAGCTTGGGAGCAAACTGAACCTTGCCAATCCACCTACACAGGTCCTATTTACCTCTTGCATTATCTTTACTGTCAAGACTATTTCACCCACTGTATTATTTCAATGAAATCTTGCTCATGCAATATCCCCTAGCATTGTCTTTGCTAGTATAGCATTTTTTTAATCTTGATGGATGCTGTTAGTTATCATAGCTAATATTAAACCATGTGACTAGAAAACCTGTCATAAAACCTTGATTACCCCCCGCCCTCCCCAAATCCAAGTTCACAGGATATCATCCTGGACTGTTTCTCCTGTCACAGATTAGTCTTTTAATCACAGGTTTATGTGGTTCCCATGCCAATTTTGAAATGTGCATTTCTGCTTTAGTTAACCTCACATTATAAAAAAATGATTCTGCTGTTTCCTTAAATAACTGTTTTATTGAATATTCTCATGCATTATCTATATGCTGTTGGTTGAAGTGGTATAGAGATGTCTTTACTTGTATAAATTCTTAAAACATACTCTTTGTTATATCCAGAAAATTTTAAACATTTTTCAATTAGTGGTGGGTAGATGGCACATCTCAATCCTGCATTCCATCCCTTATCAGGAACTAACCTTGATAAAAGCAAGCACAAAATAGAGTGTCTACTTGCCACGAGCTACAAACAACAAGAAATAAACCCAAATCAAACCCCAAGGCTGGAAGTGTAAAATATCAAAAGCAGAGCATCACACTGGGTGTGGTTGCTATGCTCTGCAGTAGTGGGCAGTCGTGGAAACAATATTCTCTAATGATTTTTGAAACTTCATGCCAAGACAGGAGAGTCTGCTTCAACGCGGTGGCTTCCTATAATGTTTCCAATGACTTCAGAATAAATGCATTAATAAAATGCGGGCTTCAGCCACATGGGAAATGGCCTTCCAGTATTTTTATTAGGATCAGTTAGTTTCCTGTTAGCTTCTCTGCACAATTTGGTGTCACGCATATCATTCACATGTGAAAGATTAGTTACATGCATTATACCCTATTTTTATTAGAATTATTGGTCATGCAAGATCTTAACTGCATGTAGAGAATTTCAACCATTTTTTTCCTATTTTAGCCTAAAGTAGACCATACAAATCTTGTCTTTTTTTATTGCAATGCCACATCTCAATCCTGCTTCCCATCCCTTTTCAGGAACTTACAAGAAATAAACCCAAATCAAATCTCAAGCCCGGAAGCGTAAAATATCAAAAGCAGAACATCACACTAGGGGTGGGTTGGTATGCTTCGTAGTAGCGGGCAGTTGTGGAAACAATCTCTCTCATTTTTTTTGAAACTTCATGCCAAGACAGGAGAGCCTGCTTCAAGGGAGTGGCTTCCTATAATGTTTCACATGGGAAATGGCCTTCTGCCATTTTTATTAGGATCAGTTAGTTGCCTGTTAGCTTCTCTGTGCAATTTGGTGTCATGCATATCATTCACATGTGAAATATTAGTTACATGCATTACCCGATCTTTATCAGAATTATTGGTCATGCAAGATCTTACATGCATGCTTAGAAAACTTCAACCATTTTTTTCTATTTGAGCATAAAAAAGACTATGAATCCTGGTCTTATTCATTACAATGGCACATCTCAATCCTGCTTTCCATCCCTTATCAGGAACCAACCTTGAAAAATGTGGCACAAAATGGAGTGTGCTTGCCATGATCTACAAACAACAAGAAATAAGTCAAAATTAAACCTCAAGGCTGGAAGTGTAAACTATCAAAAGAAGAGCATCACATTGGGTGTGGGTTACGATGCTTTGTATTAGTGGGCAGTTTTGGAAACAATATTCTCCCATGATTTTTGAAACTTCATGCCAAGACAGGAGAGTCTGCTTGAAAGGGGTGACTTCCAACAATGTTTCTACTGACTCAGAATATATGCATTAATAAAATGCAGGCTTCAGCCACATGGGAAAGGTCTTCCACCGTTTTTATTAGGATCAATTAGTCACCTGTCAGCTTCTCTGCACGTGAATTATTTGGTGTCATGAACATCATTCACATGGGAAAGATATGTTTTGTGCAAGACTCTATCAGTATTATTGGTCACACAAGATCTTATCTGCATGCTTAGAGAACTTTAACCAATTATTCTGTTTTAGTCTAGAAAAGACGATACAAATCTTGGTCTTATTATTTATGATGGCACATCTCAATCCTGCTTTCCATCCCTTATCAGGAACTAACCTTGACAAAAGTTGCTCAAAACGGAGTGTACTTGCCATGAGCTACAGACAAGTAATAAACCAAAGTAATAAACCAAAATCAAACCTCAAGGCTGGAAGTATAAAATACCAAAAGAAGAGCATCACACTGGGCGTGGGTTGCTATGCTCTGTAGTAGTGGGTAGGCTTGGAGATGATACTCTCCCATGATTTTTGAAACTTAATGCCAAGACACGAGAGTCTGCTTCAAGGGGGTGGTTTCCTATAATGTTTCTGCTGACTACAGAATAAATGCATCAATAAAATTCGTGCTTCAACCACATGGGAAAGGGCCTTCCACAATTTTTATTAGGATTAGTTAGTCGCCTGTTAGCTTCTTTGCACATGAATGATTTGGTGACATGGATATCATTCACATGGAAAAGATTAGTTTCATGCAAGACCCTATCTTTATCAGAATTATTGGTCACACAAGATCTTATCTACATGCTTAGAAAACTTCAACCAATTTTTTCCATTTTAGCCTAGAAAAGACTAAACAAACCTTGGTCTTATTTATTGCAAAACCAAGATTGTTTATTGGAATGTTACCTTTTTGTTTGGTGTCTTTCCGGCACCAGAGGAAGATAAAAACACAACTTTACATGTAATTTATTTATTTCTTGCAGCTATTCCTTATTTTTCACAATCTAGTTCAGTTGCATATTTCCTTTAGTTTTATAGTGGAGATAGTTACATTTTATATGTACGTAGACATACTGATGGAAACAGTTTTTTGATTAGATAGAAACATAGTGGCATAGCAAAGATCTGAAAGGTCTAAAGGAGACGATAAAGAAGTTGCAATGCCAGTCTTGGAAGCAACTAAAGGTGCAATATATATTTAGAAATCATGTAAATCTGAGTTTGCACAAGAGAGTAGAGTGATTGAGAAATCCTAGGCAAAGAAGAAGAGGGGCATTGAGCTTCCAAGGGTCGAAGAGATTTTTGTGAGAATTTAATTGCTTAATGAAAATGTTGAGGGCATTGATCCAATGCATTAAAAACTTATAGATCTAAAGATGATAAATTAATAGAAAGGATGGAAAGAATGAAACCTAAATCCTACCAGAATGTCATTTGCTTTCCTCATCCCTCATTTGCACCCTCGCACTCCCCTCTTTTGCCTTCGTCTCCTCCCTTCTGTGAGCTGATGTTGAGGATGCTGCAGTCCCTTTTGATGACAATGGAATTAATTCTGGTGCCAAGGATTTGGAGTCTGAGTCATTGATTTGCAATTTTAATGGTTTCTGGCTGCACATATCTGATTTCCAGCAGTGGATTTTTCTTTTGGAATGGAAGCTTCAGTCTGAATGTGAATTTTTGCTTCATCCACAAGGGTTTTTATGTTTATATTTGAGGATCCCTTGGACCACGTGTTAGTTTTTCTAGGAGGCCCTGGTTTATTTTGGCATAGGAGTTCTCTCTATGAGATTTTGGCCTGAGGTTTTCTCCCCGAATGTTGAAACTTTTTCTAAAGTTCCAGTTGGGATTCAACTATATGGTCTTCCTATGGAGTTCTGGAAAAGATGCATTTGACCAGATAGGTAAAACCCTAGGGGAATTTCTGGATGTGGTGATGGACATTGAGCTTCAAACCCTAAGAGTTTGTGCCAGGTTGTGTGTTTGTATGGACCTAGACAATGAAGCATTCTATTGATTATGAAAATATCCCTTTTTGATGTCATGTTTGTCACTTTGATGGACACGTCAATTTAAAATGTCCTTACAAGTCTTCTGAAACCCCTGTTGCAAGAAACGTGACGGCTAACTGTCGTTGCGCGTTTTAATGGCCTGAAACGTGGACGCAGCGGAAACAGCGTTTTGGGGCCCTTTTTTTTGGGTTTATAACTGATGTTACATTTCGGGGTCTGCTGCCAGTTTCAGATACAACATCTTCTTCATCCAGGAGGTACACATTCTTCTTCTTCCAGGAGGCTCAGCTTCTGCAGTTTTCAAAATTTTAGGCATTGGGCTTTGGGAATTTCGAAGAAAATAATAGGCTTAATCAATATTGCAAGTCCTGATTTTGTTCACTGTATTTTATATGGTAGCACTTCCCAATATAATTGATGTAAGTTAATATAATCAATATTGCAAGCCTTTGCTGCTGCTCATTTTAACGCGACGACGATTTTGGGGTTTAAATGAATCGATTTAAATTCATGCTAAAACATAATGATAATGCGTTTAGGGCCTTTCCAGATTTATAATAATTATTATTGTTAATTTTTTTTTTATGTATTAATGTTTAAAAATTTTATATTAAAAATTTTAATAATAAAAAATTAAATATTTTAAATTTAAATATTTCAAATTAAAATAGAAAAATAAAATATAATATATATATATATATATATATATATATATGTACAAAATCGTTTCTCATACGCAACGTATTTTTATCTCATTTCTCGTCATGTTTCCATTACAGTCACGTTTCGCTGATTCTCGTTTCTTGTAACATAGTCTGAAACAGCTTCATCCTTTCGTCCTGAGATTGTGTATGACAAGTATTTCTAGAAACCTAAATTTTTTGTCAAGAAATCAGAAAAGTTATTTCAACTAAGCTCCAAGGCTGATGACATCGTTGGAGTTATTGAGGAAGAATCTGCATTTTCAGTCTTGGAAGGAGATGCTGGGGACAACCAGATGAAAGATGGAAAAAGGAATCATTCAGAGGTTCCTGTTCCTTAATCTGCTGAACAATGTCTAGAGGAAAATATGTTCATTCCTCAGGCTCTTACAGCAGATTTATTGAAGGATGGATTCCCAGATTCTCCACAAAAGGTTTCCTCACCTTCCCCTTTGAAAGGATTGCTTTCTTGGGTCAGTTGAACTGATTCCCCCAATTCTGAGGAAAGAAGATATTCAGACGGACTATGAACATGTACCTGGTACTGTAGATGATTCATAAATTTGGCAAAACCAAACCATTACTGTAGAAGAGTTGAAGATCTTCTGCAATGAAGGAGAGATGAACAAATTAAAGCTTTCCGATGTAGAAAAGTCCACAATGGACACAGGATGGATGCAAAAAGGCAGACCACCAAATTCGGAAGCAAAGGAACAAATAAGGCCAGTCTAATATTGGCTCTGGAAACCAAAAACGGATCTTAGAAATTTTGGTCGAAGGAGGGGATATCTTGCAGTCATAATGAAGGTCATCTCCTAGAACGTTAGGGGCCATAATGCTCTTGACAAACATAGAATACTAAGGCAACAAATTTCAGATAATAAAACAGACATTTTACTCTTACAAGAAACACAAGTTTAAACTACCTTTGGATGCATATAAAAATTAAAGTCTGCAGATCATGTTCAATAATAGCAGAAGATTCAAATGGCACCTCTGGTAGAATTGCTATCCTCTGGGACTCCAGAAAGGTAAGAGGCTCTCGTATGTCTTCCTTCTTTATTTGGATCTTTGTAAAATTCAGCAATTTCTACAGTGATAGCAGCACACTTATCCCCAATGTTTACGTCCTCACTTCTCTATAAGGAAAGAGAGCACGTTGGAAATATATGCAACTTTTTAGAAATTTGTACGCCGCAGAAAAATGGATAGTTGGAGGTGATTGTAACGCTGTCCTCATATCAGTGGAAAAATCTGGGAGATGTAGTTTTTAAACCATGCTAGATTTTGGTAAATTTGTCTTAGACCTCTGCCTTTGGGATGCAGAACTCAAGGCTGGAAATTTGATCTGGAATAATGGATGCCTTAGAAGATGCTTTATTGCAGAGAGGTTTGATAGATTCGTGGTTAGCTCGGAGTGGCTTCAAGTTGATAGCATTTTTTACTTGTCAATATTTCATAGAGGGGTGTCAGATCATTGGTCAATTGATTTAACTGACAAAACCGATTACATTGCTATCAGAATTCTCTTCAAGTTTCAACTCATGCGGACTTTGAACCCCTCCTCTAGATAGACTTGATCCATTCTTTGTGAAACGTTAAGATTGATGGATTAGATATATTTGGTTTAGCACAAGAACTTGGAGTTGTCAAAGCAAGATTGGAGGGGAACAAAAGCATTATTGGAAATATCTTTACATGGAAATATGAACTTCAAAACCGAATTGAAAAAGTACAACTTTAAATTCGCTTGTAGAGTTTGGGAAGATGAAGCATGTGAGACAGTCTTTTCCTTCAAAAAAAATAAGGCTCCAGATCCATATGGCTTTCTGATGGGTTTCTTGCAATATTATTGGGATATAGGCAAGGAGTATGTCTGCAAAGTGGTTGAAGAATAACTTAACAAATCTTAGATAGATTTACACTATCTTCCTCACTATTTTCTTCAAAAAGCTTGGTAGTACTTTGATTCCTATTGACCAATTTTCCTCTGCAAAATGATCTAGAAAATAATTTTGAAACTCATCGCCAACAAACTCAAATTGCTTCTTTCCAAGATTAACTATTCAGAGCAAGGAGGTTTTATCAGGGGTAATCAAATCTTGATGGCATCATTATAGCCCATGAAGTTCTGCACTCACTCAAGGTTAAAATATCCCGATGTATGACTTTCAAGCTTGACTTGAACAAGGCCTATGATAGGGTTAATTGGAGATTTTGGATGCTGTCCTTGAAAATGGTGGTTTTGGCACCTGTTGGAGAAAGTGAGTCTGAAACTACTAGAGTAACTCCTAGATTCTCGGTCCTATTTAATGAATCTCTTGCTGGTTTCTTCAATGCTATGAAGGGGCTTAGACAAGGGGATAGAATCTCACCTTATCTTTATATTATTCTGGCTGAGGCTTTAAGTAGAACTTTAAAAGCTGCAAAAAGAGAGGGCAGGTTAAAGAGCCTTCAAATCACCTTAGGAACTGATAATTTATCGTACCTTCAGTTTGTCAACAATACTCTCTTGGCTGGAGGGGCTTCGTTTGAAGAAGCCTTCATCCATTCTTCTCAATCATTAAATTGTTACAAATTCTAAATATTCTATGCAGAAATTTTGATCTTGATCCAGGTACACTCCCCAACACTTATCATGACATTCCCCACCTTTTGGGAAGAAACTCAATTGACCTTTGGAAATCCCGTATTCACAGTTTGTGGTCAAAACTCACTGGTTGGAAAGGTAAATAGCTTACCCTGTATAGGAAAATATGACTTTATATGTCCTCACTCCAGGCAGTGTCCATACTGGATTGATGGTAGCAAAGTACTAGGCTATATTTTGTCTCAATAATATTAATAGATCCTAGAAATGATTGCCCTTTGCAAATATTATATCCTTCAGGAAAAAGCTAGAATGTTGCAAGTTGCTCTGGCCAATAAGAATATTTGTATTTTTATTGATAATGATAAACTTAAATGGGAAGGACTCAATTTTGGTTGTTACTTAGTCAAAGATGTTTATACGTCGGTTATTGTTGGGCCTTACCTAATCATTGACCTTCCCAGCGGCCTTTATTTGGACTAAGGTCTGATTCCTCTCTCTCCATTCTTAATTGTTTCATTGGTGGTCCTTCCCTCACTTGGATAATTGTAATTAGATGAAATGGTTCAGGCATTTTAACCACTTTTAGTTTACCCTTTCTTGCTTTGTTTCTTTGCATTCGCTTTTGTGTTTAGTTTATTTCATAGCCTATGGTCCTCTTACCCTAGTTATTCTCTATTTTAACTAATTTGCTTACGGGTCCTTTTGACCTACTTTGGTCATTTCTGGTACAATTTCTTTATTTCTTTCTTGTGGCTTGTGGTTCAAAAGCATATCTTAATTTATTATATCTTAGCCAAGAAAGGCATTTGTGGCCCTTCATAATATTGATTTTGTTTCAAGAAAGAAGAAATGACCATTACTTCCTTTTTGACCCTTTGTGGAGGAAATTCGCTAGAGGTTTCTCTCTATGTTGGGTATGATCTCAAAATATTAATCTTGGTTGTGCTCTTGAAGGTATCCCTTCAAACATCCGACTCTCAAATAGACCTGGAATTGAGGCACTGCTTTTTTCTCTTGGACTATTTGGCTTGAAAGCATCGACAGGTTTTTCGAAGATGGCTCCATACCTTCAGAGAATCAAGACAATAATGGAGTCCTCCATGACTGAACTTATAAAGACTTGGCATCCCAAAGCTTCTATTGTTTCTTTTGCTGAGAAAGACATATTTCATAATTGGTCCTCCTTTCTTTGAGATATCCCTTATAAGGATATGGCTAAAAGAAATACTCGGTCTTGGTCAAATGGCACCCTCCAAAATCTAGAAGAATCAAATTTAACCTTGATGTTTCTGCGAAAGGTAACCTAGGACCTGCAGGCGGAGGCGGCATTTTTTAATGAACAAAGTGGAACTTTCATCCTCATTCTTGAAGACCATGAAGTTTGTTCCAACTTTTTGGAGGCAAAGGCACTTCTTTCTGGCCTTTAAATAGCTTTAAATCAAAATTTGTTCAATATGACATTGAGGGGGGTTCCAAATTGGTTATCAAGACGGTCAAAACGGAGGGGTGCCAATGCTGGCAATTAGATAGAATTGTGAAAGACATAGAAGGATTAGTTCAATCCTGAGATCAATGTTACCTGATGAGGAAATAATGCATACTAGGAGGGTGGGAAACAAGTTTTCTGATTACCTTGTCAATAGAGTCAAGTTGCTGAATGGGGATGGTGTTCAGTTCACATTCCTCACCTCGTTCCATGATGACCATAACCTTACACGTTTGATTAGAAATGATCTTGTTACCTCTTTTCTACATTGAAAAGTGGTTTATGTGCTTGGTGATATGTTTAATTTGCGCAAATAGTGGTTGCTAGAGAAGCTTGTTATGATTCCCACACTCGGCCTCAAATTGGGGAATGAGATTGTAGGTCCTCCAGCTATGCTTCTAGATGTGTTTCTCATCATTTTCAGTTGGCCTCTAGCTACTTTGCCTCTCCAGCTTTGAGGTTTATTCTACTGCAGGAAGTTACCCAAAATATCTGCATTTGAAATATGAGGCTTGCATGGTTCTTAGATAAGTTTGAAGACAGTTCGCAGATATCATCTCCATAAGCAGCCTATTTGCATCTGTGACAGCTACAAAACAGAGGAAGTTTCAGAAAGCTTCTTAATTCTATCTCATATAATTCTGCCAATTTGATTCCTATCTTCTATCATTATCAAAGTGAGTTTTGGTTGTTGTTTCTGGTAGCCCTTCACCATCGGCTTGTTTCCTGTGTCTGCACTGGCCTTCCTGAATTTTTGTCTGCTGCTTTTGAGATGGAATCCAATGTTTTGCAATTTAACTTGCATGGCAGTGGTAAGGGAAAGAGCCCCAAAGACGCTTTGGGAAATTGTCGAAGGCAAGGAAGAGGGGATGTATTGTGCTCGGAGGGGCGATTCCACTAGATAGGGAAGCTAGGATGCTAGTCTCAGACCCAACAAGAAAATGGTCACAGTATGGTGGTTTCTCCTCAAAATGATTCACTAGAAGATGGTACTCCCTGCTGTTGTTTGTGTATTTTGGTTATAATGGCAAAATGATAGGTGATATGTTGGAAATCAGTGTTTTAGACAGCCTTACTAATTTTAGTCTGAGGTTTTAGTCTCTGCCTGGTCTTTTGGACCTTTGCTGCTGTTCTCTCCATGAGCTGGAAGGAGTCTTTGAATATCTTCTTGTCCAGTGCTTTTTTATGCTGATCAAGATTAGTTATCGTTACCTTCCCCTTCTGATTTCACTATCCCTATAGATTTTTATCTTGTATGATATTAAGAATCAGATTCAACTTGAAGACATCGTATTTTGGAAGGAAGATGATTTACGTCCTGCAATTTATATCTGTTTTCTTGTCATACTGCTTTTAAACAAGACTACCATGGAATTGGACCATGTTATTGAGGGAATTGGTATTCTGCTTATACTGGTCTGTATGGTTTGAAAATCGAATGGAATTTTGGTTTCTTTCTTTTGTTTGCTGCTCTTTGATTGTCTAATCTTTCAGGCAAAACTTTTCTGCCCTCATCCATGTATGAAATAAAGAAATCATTTTAATGTTCACAAATGACCAAAATTAAAAGTAGGTCAATGGACTGAAGGATACAACCATTAGCAATAGAAAGTTCTAGGAAGAGAGAATTCTAGAGGCGAACTAAAGAAATAAAGTACAAAGACAAAATAGAACATATCATTAATTTTCATGGGTTGGGGATCCCAATAGATATCCTGTAAACATTTACAAATAAAAAATATGAGAAATTGAAAGGACAGTTTATTTTGAGGTATAGGGGCATTAAAGGAATGGAGGTTAGAGAAAAATAGGAACTTTGCACATAAAAAAATAAGAAATGGAAAAACAAATAAGCAGCATAACGGGTTCAATAAAAAGATCAGACCCCAAGTTCGAATCTGATAAAGCTTTGGCAATTCTTTAAGCTTTTAGCCAAAGGATGACAGAGTAAACATTAGATTTGCTGTCCTCTACCTTGAGGAATGTTCATGATTGATGAAAGGCTTGGTTTTGATACTCAAAATGGTTTGGTTGAATAAGTATATTTATGGGAAAAGTTCAGTACAAAACTTTTCGAAGCTCATCTCCAGAGCTCATATGAAGATTGCTTCTGCACCTTGAAGAAATAAAAGCAAGGAGGCCTCGTTAAGGAGTACAGTCTGGAGTTCTATGAAGAATTCCATTTTAGTGAAGAATTTGGGGATGCCTAATCAGATTGCCTTGTCCATGGATAGATTGAAAGAAAACATTACGAAGTTTGTAAGAGTTTTGGGGCCAATGTTTTTTGAGATAACCATTACAATAATCAACTCATATTAGGAAACAGTTGTAGGATTGAGGAAGACTAGGATCAGACTGGGTAGTTGCTGATTCTTCTAAAATAGGACCAGTAGGGCCAAGTGTACACAAAAGGAAGCTAAATATTGACGAGATTTTGCTTTTAGTCCTCTAAATCCTAAGGTCATTGCTGTAGGCACAATAACGTGACTCTACTTTTACTACTGAGTTCAAGTTGAGTCTTCTGAGTCTGGCCTATGGCCACGCTATGGGGGGCTACAACAACCTATTTAAGCTATTTTCTCTTTCAATAAAATCAAATATTTTATGCATTTTTATTTCCCATGGCACTCGCCGAGTCTTGTTTAGTTTAGCCAAGTCTTGCTGACTTCCAAGGGACTTAACTCATTAAGTTTGCACGGAGTCCCATTCACATGATTATAGCTGTAAGTGTGGGGCAGGATGTAAATCAGGCCTCTAGTGTGGCATGTGAAGGCACTTTAATTTGATCCAGATTGTTAATGAAGATGAAGTTGAAAAAGGATCAGAAAAAGTAAACAAATATGAAAGCATTGCTGCTTTTGAAGAGGAAGGAAAATTAATTCCCTTCGAGCAGATGTAGGCATGTCTTGTTTTGCAATCACTACTTTGGCATAGTCCCAAACCGTTAGAGGAAGAGCCCATATGAAGATGCCTGTCTTGGTGGTGCTAAATGATTCAATTTTTACTCATAATTTTGATGATTTAGGAATTGTTAAAAGACTCAATATCCATGTGACTCCATTATTGCCCTTAAAACTTGAGTTGCAGGGTCAACTTTGACTATGTGTTTTGGGTTTTATAGAGAAGTTTCAACTCAAATTGGGGATTCCTCATTGAAGATAACTTGTGTGGTAGTATCCTTGTAGGGACTGTTGTTGTACTTCTTGTGTTCTCTTTAAAAAACTTAGCAGAATTCTTTACAAGTATGGGAGCAATGCCTGTCAAATTCCTGTGTAACGAAATAGATTGCTCAGAATGATTGGATTTTTAAGAATATGGAGTGGGGGCATGCTCTAGTAGTTCTTAGCAAGTATCGACCCTTCCTTACATGCATTCATGCTTATCCTCATACAATCCTTATTCAATCATATTGATTTCCTCGGTGTTTACACGGCCTAATCACTCCTAGGTGTAGCCATTTTTGTGATTGGTGGGGGGAAAACATGGCAACCAAGTGGCCCTGTGGTGTGATCAAAACAATACTAAGAAAAACTGAGCAACTAAAATCAAACTACAAATATTTCGAACAACAGGGCTTGATGAACACGATGCATGGAAATATATGGTTCGCTGGGCCCAACCTCCAAAGACCATGGCAACTCATAAGCTAACTGCCACTATGCAGTCCGCAACAGCGGGACATGGTTATATTTCTGAACCTGTGCCATGTTGATGCTAAACCCGTTGTCATTCTACGATGAAACATGGCACTATGACTGCTATCTAAAGGTGTACAGATTGAACATAATGCAGTAGAGGTACTCAGAAGACCTGAGAAGACAGTCTGTAAAGACAAAAATTGAGTTTTCCCACACACTGATGGTTTCACTGCCTGGGAAGAATGTGTTGGCATTTTAGCCACTTATTGACAATTCTCGGGCTAAGAAACCCAGCAAAAAATCCGGGTGAGGGATGTTAAAAATCCATCTGTTGCTATTCCATGCCCACAGGCCTCTGGTCTATTTGGCCAACACAAGTTCTCAGATTCAGGTCTCTGCCATAGAGAACCATTAACCACCAACTAGCTAGCCTCTACGACAAACATGTGAACTTCATGGTTACTGCCTAGGTCTATCACGTGCATCTTCTGGTCAGGTGATAGGTGTAGGGAAGAATGAAGGTTACGACAAACATGTGAACTTCATTATTTTTTTACTACCACCATCTCTGACTGCAAAGGAAAGAGTAAGTCGCTCATCTTAATGGTTCCAAGCATCCTCAGTCATATCGAAATCTGAGGACAGTAAAAAGCTTCTATTCATAGTTCCATAAGGTACATAAGGGGAATCTTTCCCCTTGTTCAAGTGCTGATATAGCGAGAAAGAATGAGGCTATTGATAAGGCTATTACATCAAGATGCAGTGAAGATAGAACTGCAACTACAATACTAGATATAACCTCTAATGCCAATCCGCCATGTTGCAAGGAGTGCAAGTTTGAAACTGCAACTGGGAATATACATTACAAAATGCAACCGCCATTGTTTACAGCAAAATGCTACACTACCAAAGAACGCTACTTACAGAAATATAAATACATACCATGGACATAAAACTAAAGAATATGAGAGAAAGATAGCTTTATTGCATAGGCAGTGTACAATACAATGCTTGATTCAAGGACTTGTCACATCATCACCTTTACCCCGACATGTTATCTAAATCCCAATGGTATCAACATGTTATCTAAAGCCCAATGGTACTAACGGTTGCCGGTTAAGACACAACCATCAACCCAGCCATTCATAACTAAGGAGTAACTAATACACCACCAAAGCCAATCAAGTAAGCTACCAAAACATATATTTTATGAATAACAATGAGAATATGACGCTCTACATCTATACCCGCTTCTAAATAAGTCAGAGTCCTTTCAGAAATAATCCAGATAAAATATCAAGAAATAGGCAAAGGATGGGATGAGAAAGTGATGCAGGAGCATCATGGGGGTTGTGCAATCTTTCATCAACCAAAATGATTTCTTGCTTTCAATCTCAGTTTGTAGCTCAGATTTCAAGTTGCAGGGGGTCCGCATGGGTTACTCTTTGTCTTCACCCTTATTTGGTGCTTTTTTGCATCCTTGACAACCATAGAACGGTGAACCTTGAGTTGGCCTTGAGAGGTATGTTCTAATGGGCTATTTTGCTGAGTTGTCAAGGACATGACATCCTCATACAACCATCCTAAGAAGATTAAGCATGATGAAATGAGCTGCGAGGATCACTACCTTGTTTTCCTTTTTTGTGGGCTATATTAGCCAAGTCAAGGTTGGAGAATCCGGAACCACCTCAAGAGCATCTGAAGATTGTTTCGAAGTGGGTTTTTCTTGGAGATCATGTAACCATCTTCAAAACCTTGTGATCTCAGCTTCATGTATTGCATTGGACCCGTTTTTGTTCTATGGGAAACATAGTGAAATCTAAGCAGGAAGTTTGGAGGGTGTTTCAAGCTGGAAAGTGAGTCCAGTCATGCTAGCGGGGTACCACAAACCTCTTGGAAGTCACAAACTGTCAAAAGAACCTGCCTTCGTATCAAAACCACAATCATGCCTTGTAAGGGGTCTTTTTGAGCATAGTGAAGGTTGGAAGTCCTCAGGCCATCTAAACAAAAAATAATTATGCAGATTTTGTAGTTTTGGCATGTACATGGTGTGGCTAAAGAAGTTTGGCAAAATATGGAGAAGTTCGAGAGTTCCAAACACATGGAAATCAGCTGAAAAACATCCAAGAAGGAGCCAATTTTTTTTAAGATGATGTCTGTTCGTCTTTGATGGTTAGGGAGAGTCTAAGGGACGGTGATAACATCAGAAAAATGCAAGAAGAGTTTTAAGAAAAATCAGCTACAGCAAAAACATGCCAAAATGGGTGTTTTTTCCCATGTGAAGGTTGGGCGACTGGGATACTTTCAGGCAGAGCTGAATATGTATGTGAGATGGGTTTTTGTCATTGATGGTGGACATATAAAATGTTTGTGGTGTCTCTAAGTGTGGAGGAAGAAATCGTACTGTGAAATTTAGCCCAACTGTTTGATGAAATTTCTAAAATTAATTTTTGACTGTTGTAATCCCAAAGAGGAGTTGTCAAACCTGTTGCAGGTCTATTTTGTAATGTTTTAGCTTTGAGAATGTTGCTTCCAGAGGATAGATGCTGGTTTTTGAGCTTTTGTATGTTTGAAATTCATTGTATGCTTTTGAAAAAGCCCTATAGAATCCATTTTGATAAGAAATCAGTTCTTGTTCTAGTTGGGCTCCATATGGGGTCGTATATTGCCTAGAATATGTTGTGAGTTTTGTTTCAATTACTCATACCCTCTATCTCCTTTTATTTCCAACAAATTTACGAATTGTTGCAATCTGCATGTTTACTAGTTATTTTATATGGAAGGCACACAAGTGTTCAAAACACTACACCAATCACATAAAATAATTGCACAAAGTTAAATCTGATCTAGCTACGGTAAATATAGGAAATGTAGTAATTAAAGTTCTATCTATGTGTTAGAAAGGAGGAAGATGAATGAAAGTACCTTGAACATGAAATTGACAAGAGAAATAGATAGATAAATACTTGACTCTAATTCAAGAATCTAACAGAGGCTGGAAGTGTAGAGAAGAGGGTCTTGGAACAGTGCTAAATGAACTCCATAAAGAAAACAATGAATTAAGATAATGACCAGTTTCGTATGGCCCATCAAAGACAAGACTAGAAACAGAGTGTCTTGAAAGCAGTCGTCATCTTGAGAGCGGTCGTCCTGTTCTGAAAGTGGCCTTGTAGATTTAATGGCCTGAAACTTTCTGAAACCCTTTGTCAGCAAAGATGCCCATAAACCTCTCTTTGATAAGTAGAACTATGTATTAAAGTTATTAATGAAATATTAGCTCTCTATTAGCTAATGTTTGGTTATCAACGTCCTCATCTAATGTAACTTATTTACGCTTAAGAAAAGACGGACACACACGAGTATGTTAGTGTGCTGTATGCCTTCCATTTCTCTTCATTCTTTCTTTTTTCCTTACCAACTTTGGTATTAGAGTGGGTGTTCGGGGAAGCCCTAGGAGAAGGGTACGGACAAAGAACAAGAATAGGTTCAAGGTTTGAGGATGCCCTAGGCAGATTGCCGAGATATGAACTGTAGATTTGAAGAGTGGGACAATTAGAATATTGTGCTAGGGCATGGGTAGGAGGATGACAAGACACAAGTAGAGGAGGAATGATTTTGTGAAGAATTTGAGTTGCTGATTGCAAATGACATGGTCTATAGACATTTTGTAGGCAAAAACGACAGAGAAGGAAGGTCATGTGAGGAAGACAAGTGTAGACCAAGAGGACGTCGTGGCAAAATTTAAGAGGAAGTAGACCATACATGAATACGTTGCAAGGTAGATGCAGCTAGAGAGCAAAATGGCAGATTTGAAGACCTTAATGTGTAATTAAGAAGGCTTGAAGAAAAATCACTATTTGCATTAAAGCATGATTTATATTCAAGGTTCGAATCTATAGATTTCGAGCCCAGAACATTGATTTTTCACAATCAAGATTTGTAGTGAAGGACGTGACGAGCTGTAGACTGAAATAAAATTTGCGATTCTACATTAGGGCAGAGGGAGATTGTACTAAGGAAGTAGGCCAAAGTAGACAAAGGAAAGAGAAAACAACCTAGCCCAGATAGTCAAATCACATTTTCTAGTTGCAGATAAGTAACATTGAGGCATGGGGAGGAGGAACGATTTTTCCCTAATAACTTTGCAGACATAATTGTGGAATGAAAAGTGCAGTCCACATCAGTACACAAACTTTATAAACATTACCTATGCACTAGTGATATTCTACATCTTGTACGTGGTTTGTAATGTGATTTGCTTTATAGATTTGCAAGTTGATTTATAGACTGCATTTCTTTTTGTGTTGATTTACTGGTCAGAGGTTGGTCAACATCCATCTGAGTAATAGCCAATATTCAAAACTTGCTTTTGTTGGTAACACATAAATTAGTTGGTCAAAATTATAATGTCTGGAGTCATAAGATTATAACAATTGTGGAATATTGTGATTGTGATAAAACTATTGATGACAAGGAGTCAAGACCAACTACGAATTTTATCGATTATGACAAACTTCATAAGGAGGCTCTTCTACTGTTGAAGTTATCTATTTAAGATGATTTGGCAAGTGTGCTTTCAATCAACCTTCAAAACAAGTATCTAACTTTGGAGAAAAGTTGGGTCGCGTACACGAAGTATCTGCGATTTTTTGCAAAGATGACCGAGGAGGGGTCCTTATTTTCCATAAACAAAATGGTGGATGATGATGCCTTGGTTTCTCTTGTTCTAAATAGCTTCACACCCTCATAAGAATCTTTTGTGGAGGCCTTACACTTCATGACAAAAATGTAGACCTTAACATTTGGTTAGGTCAGTGCCTATTTGTTGCAAAAGGAACACAACCAGACACATGCAAATGAGTCTAGTGCTAGACAAATAGAGAGTGCATCTTCTGCTCAAGCAAATGGGAAGTGGAAAAACATCTTTGGTTTGATCAACATCTCAAAGATTTTGGATTTAGAACTATGGAGGTTGTGCTGAAATTATCAGGGAATGATGATTCATTACCTGTCAATGAATAACTTTCTAGACATTTGGTGGACAATTTGATATATATTATGTCCACACAACTGGATCAATGTCTTTGCTATTAGCGATCTTTCTCGATTTTTGTCTCAATCGAAGCTCATACATTGGACAACAAGAAAATGTTAGAGGACTGTAGATTTCAGAGTGATATCCAAGGAGGAACCTGAAACTTCAATGACTAACCTTATTGGTTCCATTTTGTTTGTAAAATTTTGGGACAAACTTGTAGTAGTTTGCGGTTTAGTTATCTATTAACTAATGTTCGGTTATCACCTTCCTCAACTTAAGCAACTTTTTTATGCTTATTTGCACACGCGAGTATGTTAGTGTGCTGTATGCCTTTCATTTCTTTTCATTATTTCTTTTATCCTTATCAATATTATGCGCACAAATGTTAGAATCTTCTCTCCTTCATCAAGGCTCAAGTCCATACTTAGAGAACATAAAAAAAATGTGTTTGGGTGGAGGGGACTGCCTCAGTTAGTTCTCATCCTGACCTTTACAACAGATTTACGGTTTGGCACTCAGTACTCATGCATGTCAACAGCAAATGTGTGAATCTAATTCCCACCCTTGATCCTATGAGATGTGGGTTTGTAAAAAAAAACTTATATGCTCATTCACTTAGGCCTTCTTCTGGTACAAGTATGTAGGAAAGGAAATCGATAGAACTAACATCTAGATGTCATCCTTGTAAGTGTAAGATATGATCAATGTGTGCGTATTGCATGTGTTCAATGTATTAGGGTGTTTGTATATATATAGACTTATTGAATTCATATTAGGACATATTGGTGCACAATCCAACTACATCAAATCGGGAAAACCACTAATTAGGCACAATGAAACATGCTGAACATTGGGGAGAAGGGCCAATGGACTCGACTCGACCACTTTCATACCATACGAAAGAGGTCAAGACCACTTTCATATTGTTTCAAAAAATGTCAGGATGGAAAAACTCCTAAAATAGAGACATAAATGGAGTACAGGACACTTGGGTGGATCTCGAGACAAACAAATGACAAATCAAGAAACATTGTGGGATGAATAGTGATATGTGAAAGCAATATGATGCCCAATACAAAGGGAAATGCACCAATACGATCCTAATATAAACCAGTCATCCATATACACAAAATCACGATAATAACATTGCAATTATAACCTTTGTACCAAATTTAGGTGTCTACATTAGTTAACAATTTTTGTTGAATGACATATTTTTTGAATTTCATGCAAATGGCCTCCAAAAGGGTTTGGACAACTTAGTTTGGGTAAAAATAAGTGGGGAAGCTTTGTTTGGGCTGTCAATATAAGGTTGTCATTTGTTTTCCCTGTCCTAGACTGAATCAGAAAGACGTACCTAGAGGTACATGTGCTCTAGATGATTGGGACCTGAAGAGGCTGCCCCAATTGACCTCAGTTGCTGCACTTCAGCTCTCAGTGCATACACCTCGGCGTGTTTCTTCAAATGGCTGCCTACTATAATTTCACTTTTTGGAACATTTCACCATGTGAATGACCTCTTGCATCCTTCACTTCAATTGATCTCTTTCAGTTTTCACTGTCTCATGTTTAGACACCTAAGCTTTCTACTGTGTCAACCCTAGGTCATGCTCTACAACTTGATATCTTGGTTTTAAGGAAGTTGGGTCTATCAGTGAATCTACTCTTGGAATCTTGTACGTTGCTCCTCCAACTGATGAGGCCATGGCGCCATAAATGTGTATAGAAAAATGCTACGCTACCAAGAACACTGCTTGCAGAAATATGAATATATGCTATGGATATTACACAAGGGAATATGAGAGAACAATAGCTTTGTTGCATAAGTAGTGTACAGGATGATTCTTGGTATAGAGAGGACCTAACACATAATTGTCCTTATCTGGACATTCAATGTGTTAGTATAAGACCTATGGTACCAACGGTTGTCGGTTAAGACACAACCGTCGACCCAACTGTTTGTAACTAAGGAGTAACTCATACACTACCAAAGCCAATGATATAATAATCAAATACAAATACAAGCAAGCTTCCAAAACATATATTCTAAGTCACAAGGTTAGAGTTCAAGTTTGATGAGGATAAAGTATGGTTCAAGTTCACCAATGGATGAAGTTTGGAAAAAAGCGTCATTAAGTTTGAACGATAGGATTTTTTAAATTATCTTAATTTTTAAAAATAAATAAAGATATAAATATGTTGAGGGACAGAGCAAAGAGAGCTTTCAGTCCTTTCTTTGCAGTTGATAAATGTATATACACACACATTTATTAAATAATGCAAAGGCATGTCAAAAACTTACCATGTAAAAATAATGGATAAAGATCGTGCTCATGTTCAATGAGGACAAAGTTTGGCATGCATTGTGACATAGTATATTTTATGAATAAAAATTAAAAGATGATGGTCTACACCTACAAGGGATGATGTGCATCAAATAAGCTACCTTCAGAATGAGTAAAACAATTACATTCTTTTGAGTAGTTGTCCTAAACTACATGGCTCACGTGGAGCACCCATCACCAATCACGCTATAGGAGTCAAACCCATGAAGCGATGACTTATGCAAGGGTGCATAGTACCATAGTCACTAGGAGACGGGGATGCCAATTTTTAGACATTGGCTACTAGGGTGCTTGGAGTCGACACACACACACACACACAGAGTAGAGTGATATGTCTCTCGCTCTATATTATATATTTTTGTTTGCAAATGGAGAACAATGAGATGAATGGAATTGCTATAGGATTTTTTTATTAAGTTTTTATTATTTAACTTCATTTTTATGTTTTAAAGTTTAAGGTTTCAATATTTAAAAAAAACATTTATTTTTTTATTTAAAGGTAGGAGATGTGATGTTTTTGTGGAAATGCCCATAGGAGACATCCCCATCCCTATCTTGCGCCCCCAAGATGTATCTCCATACCCAAGACATGTCCCTTATTCTAGGAGACGCATCTCTTGGTTTCTAGGTGCATGCACATGTGAATTGAACTATGTTAGCATACAAGGTATGTGGAATACCATGTCAAGGAAGTGGTACTCAACTACAAGCATCATCAAGGGTACTTATTTTTAAGAGAAAGTAAGAAAATTCTTCATTTCTACATCAATATGTTGAAAAGCGTGCACAAACATGGATAGAAATGGCTATCCAACCAACAAGAGAGTCTTCAAGCCAAGATAAAAATCCTTTTTACATATCCAAACCATGCTTCTCTACGAATCACATTGATAACTCCTACCCTATCATAGCATCCAAGTTCTACAACAATCTAGGTGAGAAGGCTTTTGGAAAAATTGTGCAAGAAGTTTTTTGATCAACGTTTCAAATCATGGTTCGTGATCCATCACGAGGATAAAAAAGGTGAACATGGATTGCGGACTAGAGCTTTATTTATAGATAACTCTAGACTAAAGTACAAAGATGCCCTAAGGAGGAAACCATAGGATAAAATTAATAAATGAATTATCTGTTAACCCATTAAATTGTTATAAGCGCTAGTTTGAAATTATTAAATGAACTAGCCATTATAATAACTAATTAGTTAAGCCACTAATTAAATTTATAAGATAGCCTTTTATCTTGTGGTTGAGGGTTTTTTGAGCAAATTAATGATTGGTTCAAGCACAAGCCAACATCTATATTCAAGTTCTCATGCTTGCAAATATCCATAAATTCTCAAGCTCTGTTTAAAATAGTGATTCTTACTTGCCAAAATCTTAGTGTTCTCAATATAAATGTGGTGCAATGTCTTGAAAGAGTGCTATACCAATGTTTTATCTCATGCTTTAAATGTTATTTATCACAAATTTGAAAATCTCTTGTAGCTAGAATTTTTATGACATTGATTTTTTGCGTATGATGATGATGAGAAGAAGCATGGAGATAGATATTTGTATGAATCGATTTTCTATAAACCCATCAAGCTAGAGTCCCATCAGATTCCCTTGAAATAAGGACATCAAGAAAGGTAAATTTACCCTTCGATACCAATTTTTTTGTGAACCTTATGCTATCCATAATATTGTTACCATCGGCATGGAACTCCAATATTTATTTACCATTTTGACCATAACAAATTAATATCATCAACAATTTTTTACCTCCATTTTGGTTTTAATGGAAAAAAATTGAGAGATTTTTCTTCATTATACTCGAAGAAAATATTTCTACAGTTGGAGATAGCGGGGACCCCAATGGCAACACCTTCAGTTTGTGGTCAATCGTTTTGTGGAGTATTTTGAAGAAAAATCTCTCAACTCCTATTAAAACCAAAATGGTGGAAAATATTTACTATTGATATTAGTTTGTGTTGGTAGCACGGTAAATAAAAATTAGAGGAGTTCCATGCCCATATTAATAACATTATGGATAAGATAACATTCACAAAAATTTGGAGTCGAAGGGTAAATTGTTTTTTCTTATTGCCTTTTAAAGAATTTGATAAGGCTCTACCTCAAGAGTTTTAAAAAAATGACTCGTACAAATATCTATCTTCATGCTTCTCATCATGATCTTGTATGAAAAGTGTCCTTGAAAATCTAGCTACAAGGGCTTTTAAAATTTGTGATGAAGAACATTTAGAGCATGAGTTAAACATTTGGCAAAAGTTTTGAAGACGAATCAATACAAAGGTAGGCAAAATGATAGGGCTTTTAAACAATCAAGAAGAAGACAATAGAGACAAAATGTTGTGGAGGATTCAACGGGGATACCTATGGATTTTCTCTCTTACGTTCATGGTATCTCCAACAAAATCTATTTCGTTTTGAAAAAGAAGAGCATCAAGTCAACCTTTTTACCTCACAGGAAGCTCAAGACGCTGATTAAGTCTTCCAAATTGAAATGATTATTTGGAACCTGCTCAAAAAGTGGGGTTTTTCGTGTTGATTTCTCATGTGGGGTGCCTTGTATTGATGAAACGGGTCGTTCCATCATCACTAAAGTTAATGAACAGGATATTGATATTACAAAGACGCTGGTGGTTAAGTTGGCACTGGGGGAGCACTCTTTCAAGCATAGTTACCAAATCTGTTTGGATCTACACAAAATCCGAGTGAATTTGGATTTTTTTGGCTGGACTAGATAAGTTCGGTCTAGGTCAGCTCTTTTGTTTCAAATTATAGATTTTTTAAAAAGTATTTTGCAGAAAAAAAATGCCCAACAACCATAAATATTATATAATTTTAACATTTTATATTACGTTATTGATGTTTTTCATTGTATTTATCAATTTTGCATATCTATAATATTATGCTTACACGTGTATATTCCGGACCGGATTTTTCCCAACTTTTTCAAGAATTCCAGAATTTCAGATTTTTTGGCCTCTCGAATGGATTCAGATATCTGGACTTGGTAACTATGCTTTCAAGACAAAGTATCACATTTATATTGAGAATGCTAAGGTGTTAGCCATAGAGGATCACTATTTTAAATGACGCTTGAGGGAAATTTGCAAGCATGAGAACAACTTGAATGGATATGTTGGATGGGATTGAATTAAGCATGGAGACCAATCATTAATTTGTTCAAAGAACTCTCAACCATAGGATGAAGGGATATTTTATAAAATTATTTAGTGGCTTAGCTAATTATTTTTTATAACGGCTCATTCATTTAATAATTTCAAACTAGTGGTTAAAACAATTTAATGGGTTAACGACTAGTTCATTTATTAATTCTATCCTATGGTTCCTCAATTGAGGCATCTTTGTACTTACAAGAGTTATCTATAAATAGAGCTCTAGTCTACATTCCATATTCACATTTTTCATCCTAGTGATGGATCATGAAGTGTGATCCAAAACATTGATAAAAACACAATTTTTCCAGAAGCTTTCTTTTATTATATGTATTATGGACTATGAAAACATTAGATCTTTAAAACAACAATCCAATCTGGACTAAGAATGAGAACATGAAAACAACTTGAATGGATATGTTGGATGGGATTGAGTTAAGCATGGAGACCAATCATTAATTTGTTCAAAACATTCTCAACCATAGGATAAAAGAATATTTTATAAAATTATTTAGTGACTTAACTAATTATTTATTATAACGGCATGTTCACTTAATAATTTTTCAAACTAGTGGTTAAAACAACTTAATGGGTTAACAACTAGTTCATTTATAAATTTTATCTCATAGTTCCTCAATTGTGGTATCTTTGTACTTACTAGAGTTATCTATAAATAGAGTTCTTGTTCACAGTCCATATAAACATTATTCATCCTAGTGATGGATCATGAAGGGTGATCCAAAACGTTGATAAAAACACTTAACACAATTTTTTCCAGACGCTTTCTCTTGGTATTATGGACTATGAAAACATTAGATCTTTAAACAACAATCTAATCTGGACTAAGAATTGATTTAAACAGCAACATGGACCTAGCTAAATCATCCAACGAGAATAATAATTACATAGTGAGTTTAGCATAAAAGGAAAAACTAAAGTGGTACAACCATAAGATGTGGTTGACAATATCGTGCTCAAACTAGTCTTGATAATCAATGATGCCCAAAGGAGGCCCTACTCTCTCCTCTCGGCCACTTCTAGGCAGGTACAAAAAAACATAGTGGGGCCAAGAAGCATTGGGGTATACTAAGATATTACTGATGTCATATAACATACATTTAACAACCAGTTGCCCACACCACAAGTGTCATCTTAAGTCTCCTCCTAATGTTGCCTAGGAGATTGAAATGAAATTTTAAGAGCTTCTAACATCTTATGCCATGGATTCTACTTTAAAGCTTGTGCGTAATAAAGGGCATTTGTTCTAATTATGATTGTCATTTTCGAAGATAGCTACACTCATTTTCAAAGAGAATCACACTTATTAGGATGTGTCTACTCCCTGCTTAGATTGGTTGTTGAACTTGTTGGTGATTTACTATTTATAGTGCAATCTTGTTATGCATCTTCATCCTTGGTGAACTACAAAGAAAATATAATAATTCAGAAAATAGAAAACAACCTATGCTGCTATCTTTAATGGATCTTTTCTTTAGGGTCTTTATATTTATATCTTATGCTCTATATATATTTTACCGAATAAACTTACCATTCTATAACTTTATTATGCTTTTACACAAATTGGGAGATTCTTGTTTATGCATTTCAGTTCTTTTGCTTTTAACTGATGAGCTTTTTTGGCTTTCAAGAAGAATATTACATGTCATATACATTTCTCACAAACTGTTAGATTTAGTGTCTATAAATATTTCCCAATCTCTGTAAAGGTGAACAAATTAACTTTTGATTTGGTATGTTATCCTTTGCATTCGGTATTAATCCATAAAATCATTTTTGTTTTATTGTAACCTAATTACTATTGAGAACATTAATGACCCAAAGTGGTGTAACATACAGTGGTAGCCAAGCGGGGTGGGAGGAGTGTAATAGTGTGAGATGTCAATAAAAACAAAACAAAAGGAGGCAGAATGATGAGTGAGAAATATGCAAAATTATTATGGCAAGAATTTTGAGCAATTATTACTATGGATAAGGTATTTAGACAAGAAGGTGAAAGCAACGAGCAACAAAGGTTTTGTCATCTTCTCAAAAATATTAGAGATGCACATTTGACATTTGAAGATTGAAAGTTATTAATGAAAAGAACTAAATATCATTAGATCTAGTTGTCATGGAAGAATTTGATGACAATATTCATTTTTTTACAGCAAATGATAATTTGCATAATCATATCAAAAGGAAATTGCAAGCATTAAATTAACTGGTTGCATTTAGCATTGCAACTAGAGTAGGGAGAACTAATCCATCAGGATGTACTAAAGAATAATTTGATGTTGTGTTATTGATTGCTAAAGATGTGAGAATGATGTTAACCTCGAATGTATGGATAGAAGCAAAACTTGTAAATAGAGCTCTAGGCTATATTTAGAGTATAATCTACAAACTCATAATGCCACAACCAGATCCCCCAATACATGTTATTGTATAGTTTGACAGCTACTCATGAATGCCATTTGAATATGCATCTTTGTGTACTATTCCTATTACACCAATAGAAAGGGGACACACACAACAACTTCCCTTATGCTTGGCTTGGGCAGTTATAATACATAAATTGTCAGGCTTGACACTAACCAAAGCAACAATTGATATATGGCAGACAAAAAGACAGGAGTTAACATTTTTGGCCATCTCTCATGTAAAATCCTTGGAAGGACTTAATCTCGCCAATATTCTTGTATGATTGTTATGAAAAATTAAAGTTATAAAAAGGAGTTACTAAAAAGAAAGCTGAAAAAGAGAGGCTTAAGTATTTGGGGCCACAATATTTGTCATAAGCCAAGACATGCCTCAGACTCATTTGATTTGATGAGAATTATTCATTCCTATTCACACTAAATGCTACTTTTATGTTTCATTTAATATTTCACACTACAGTCATATCATATTTCAATGCCTGTTAGACATACTGGACATTGTTTAAAACCTTTATATGTATATAATTTTTTCCATATTAGATGTATTAAATAAGTAATGAATACATAGGCTATGGATGCTACAAGCTTAGATATCTTAAATACACATCTAAAAAACGACGATAGATATCCATCTTGGGGTGCCTTTTTTTTTAAATCTTTGGGTTGAATGTGACAAACCCAACCTAGATACCTCATCTAGGTTTTTTTTAAAGATATTTATAATAAATACATCTAAGCAAGTATTGTTTATATCTGTAGCACAAAAAGAAAATAATGTACATACCAAATGGATTTTCCCTTGGCATGTGTATTATATCTTTGGCATACGTATTATATCTGATTTCGATATACAAATAATGATGTGACTACTTTCTTTGGAAAATTTGATTCGTGTAATATTTTTATTTATCCCAATGTATGTCCAGTATGGGTACTACATTTTGGGGATAGGGGATGGGGTTTCACGGATGGCAAAAAAAAATCTTGGATTTTGGGGATGGAAGCTAAAATATTTAATAATATATAAAAATAAAAAAATAACATTTAAAATATTTAAAATACATATAAATAAATAAAATAAAAATAATACTTTAGAGATGTCACAGCATCTTCAAAAGGGGGACGTCCCTAGTTTTCAAGGGACATCCTTGGTTTTCATGGGACGTTCCTAAATTTTCCTTACTTTTTGGCATGCAGGGGGACTTCTTGTCTCCATCCCCCTGTTCCTGAGACGTCTGGGACTTCGCTCAGACCCTCATATCATTGGATTCATTGGCACTCACAACATACTTTTAAATTTTTCTGTAGTATGAAGTCATGGCATTTGTATTGTTTCCTTTTTTCGTTTCAGTTGCATTGTAGTTTTGCCACTTTTTCATGGAGCAGATTTGAAAAAATTGAGTTATTTCTTTGTCAATTAATCTTGAATTCCAAATTTTTCTTAAACTTTTGGATTGCTTCCTGAACATGATAATTTTCTCTTTTGATGTCTTGCTTTGCATGCATATTCAGAGACGAATTATATAAAAAATGTGCAGCAGCCTTGCAGAACGGCATGCTTTTAGAGTCAAAGGATTTAGATGCTACAAGGGAGGCATTAAGAAAAACATTTTTAGAAACTGATACACAGCTCTTGTCCTGGTTTGTATGTACCGTTCAATTATTTGCACAGATGATATTGTAAAAGACTAGGGTGTTATAGAGTTCACTCTATTTGCAACAATTTGATGTGGCATCTTTAACAAGGAAAAATATTGATTTATATCTTGACGTTTCTGAGTGTCAGACCCTAATATCTTTTGACCAGGATTGAAGAAATGGGTGATGATGTTGAGTCTGGCTCAACGGCAACTGTTATGTTTGTAGGAGCTGATAATTTGACAGTTTCCCATATTGGCGATTCTTCTGTGGTATGTTTTTGATTAATCATATAATCATTCGAGTGATCCGTTCTGGTATGCAAAACACTCGTACCCATGCTTTTCAACTTCAGTTTAAATAGTAGCTATCTAGAATTTAGTTTCATGTCCAGTTTGAGTATCATGTCCTTTTGGATTGTGTATGTATATAATCTCTTTGGGGCCAACAAAAAAAATTTGATGGCAATGTTGTTTAAGTAGGTGATTGATTTGTAAAGCTAATGTGCTTAGTTTAATAGATCCGTTTTTGATTTATTGATTGGTTTGTTCTAGGTAATTTCCCGTTCAGGAAAGGCAGTGCAGATTACAAGCCCTCATCGCCCATATGGAAACAACAAAGTTTCTCTTAATGAAATTAGACGTGTAAAAGAAGCAGGCGGTTGGGTAAGTGTTTAATAGTCAATGGATTCAATCTCTTGTGAAGATGAGGATGTCAGTGTTTTGGAACTGCACATATATTGCATAAAATGTAGGTACAGCAATGTGATTGAAAAACAAAATTTTCTATTATAAGTTATAAATGGAGGCATGATAGAGACACTCGCGCTCATAATGAACTATATCTTACAATAAGTTTTTCCTAGTGGCCCTATCATCTAAATCTCAACAACCAATAGTAACTTGAAGATTTCTACACCAACAGCTGATTTCGTATCACAATCGATTCATTACTGCTATATCCTTTGTCACCAAATTCAACATACTTCAACAAAACTAATTCTTGTACCAAGATCTATTTGGAGCATAGAGAAATTAAGTTCGGAAATCATAGAATAAGGAGTCCTATCTTAAAACCAAAAAATTGTAATCACAAACTATAAATTGATTAAGTCAGTAATAGACGTTATAGATGCGCTATTAATATTTCACGAATCCACTACATATTAAGAATATAGCCCTTTTCATGTTCAATGAAAATAACCAAGAGCAGGTTTTGATTCAGTCATGGAGGAGTTGTCTATGAGATAAAAAGATAATTTAAAGTTCTGTAATACAAAACAAGGATGTCTATTATAGTAGTTATAACATTGAATGAGCTTGATGTCAGTATGCATGGTTTGACAAGGGAATGCCACTATGGAGACGAATTAGGTTCCCTATATTACACTATTTGGGCATCAAATGGAAAGCCACTAGTAACAGATGTTACAATTAACCATTGCATGATTAGCCTCCCACTCCAAGCCCAAGCCAAAGAGCTTAAAAGGGAATTATTCATTTCCAGTAGGCTCACTGTCCCCAAGATGGGGCCAAATACAAAAATACTGTGGATCAAAAACAACAAATCCAAATATCATCGAACTCCCTAGGAGCGGAGGGTTTATGAAGCCATAGTCTATGATACAAAATAAAGCCATACCCTCAAGAAGGCTGAAAAAATAACGAACAATTAGAAGTAGTTTAAATAATTCTTCCATGGCCATAAAAGCAATTAATTGATGGCCTAAAACATCATACACCCCAAGTCCACTCAAGCAATCTCGTATGATTAACACCCTAAAAAAAACCCCTAAAACATGAGAGACATGAGCTAGACATATTTCTAGAGTACATCAGATGGGTGGTAGTGTTATGCAAACAAATGCCACTCCTATTGACTCTACAATTCTTGTTTGATACCCAAAAAAGAAAGATGTATATTATACTCTTAAGTCGCAAGATTCGTCGATTTTTCACCCATCAATAAAAATCGCCTAAAATCGGCAAAAAAATGAGCGGCAAAAAATGAGCTTCACCTAGATGTGTCTCTGTTGTACCCTATACTGTATTGGCGAGGGTGTCCCTATTGTTTCTTGTGCATGACATGGTGGAGCGGCCAGGGTTGCAACTGCAAACACAGCTTGAGACTTGGATGACGTGAGCAGAGACAAGGTAGGCTTGGATGCACAGACAGGGAACGAGAGGGGTAGGGTTGATGTGGGCAGGCTCGACGGGGTCAACACAGGCAGTGTCGACGACGGATAAAGCCCTACTCAATATCTTCACGGTGACTTTGGCTCAACGCTTCTCTCATTTGCCTTACTCTGGGCATAACCTCTGCATCCATCCGATTCTCATTTTCGAGTAGCTATTATGCCGCATACCTATTACATATTGCATACCTATTACGCTGATCTCAGCTCTCCTAACATTTGCAATTCTCATTTGTTATGTTTTGTTTTAAATTTAAATTTTTTATATTTTATTTTATGTTTTAGTTTATAATTTTGTTTACAATTTACAATTTGGTTTTTATTTTAATTTATTTTATGTTTTGTTTTTATTATTTTAGTTTTGTTTTAAATTATTTATTTATTTTTATTTTTATAATTATGTATTTTAAATTTATTATTTTATTTTTTAAATATTTTTATTTGTTTTTTTGATTTTTTATTTAATATTTTTTTCGTTTCGAATTTAATGGCGATTTATTTTCGAATTCAAATCGAATCGAATTTTATCCTTGTTGAACTCGAACTTGAATCGAACCTTGTGACTCAGATTATACTAATGGTTACAAAAAGAATTGGTCCATTCGACCCTGTATTGGTTGATCCCTAGACCGTCCTAATTGTCTTCTAGATACCATTTTCTGGGATATAACCATTTACTAACTAGCTTAGATATCTTAAATACATATATCTGAAAAATGCCGAGAGATATCAATTTCAAGGCGCTTATGTTGGGTTGTCACATTCAACCCAAAGACCAAAAAATAGGTGCCTCGAGATTGATATCTATTGGCGTTTTCTAGATATATGTTTATGATATCTTAGCTAGTAGCATCCACATGCATTGCATTCATTATTTATTTAATATATCCAATATGGAATTTTTTTTATGCATATAAGTTCTTAAACATCGAATTTTTTTTCATTAGGCATCCAAATATGATATGACTCCATAATGAGTAATATTACATAAACATAAAAGTAGCATTTAGTGTGAATAGGAATGAATGATTCTCATCAAATTAAATGAGTATGAGGTATGTTTTGGCTAATGCCAAATATTGAAGCTTCAAATACTTAAGCTGATGTGGATTCCTTCAGGGAATCCACTTAGTGAATGAACTAAGGAAGTAGTGTGAGGGTCTAGACTACTTGGTGCGACAAATTCTCTTCTAGTGCTTCACACTCCAAACTTCATTAACTGGAAAGAGGAATTAAAAGCCTTCTTATAGGAGTCCCACTTTCCTACGATTATGGAAACAACTAAAACCAACCTAATAACTACAACAACCACATCCCATGAAAGGAGGGATTACTTTGCTCATACTAACCGACTAGGAGAGAATCAAGGAAATGGTCAATGTGAGTGAAAAACAATTACTTCTCACTAATTACAATGCACACACGGTAAAAATCAAACTATAGACTAAATTATATCTTATGCTTCCCCATCATTACTCCACCCCAAATAAGCATTGGTTTCCAGTGCTGTGAATAATGAAGGAAATATGTGAGACTTGTGATGTGGAATCTGGCAGGGAGTACACTCAGTGAATGAATTATAGAAGCAGTACAAGGTTCTATTCTACTTGATGTGACAAATTCTCCTTCAATACCTCACACTCCAAACTTCATTAACTAGAAAGAGGAGTTACAAGGCTTCTTATAGGACTCCCACTGTACTACAATTAAGAAACACCCAAAACCAACCTAACAATTACAACAACTACATCTCATGCAATGAGGGATTACTTTTCTCATCCTAACCAATTAGGAGAGAAACAAGGAAATGGTTAGTGAGAGTTAAAAAATAATTATGTCTCACTTATTACAATGCACACATAGTAAAAATCAAATTACAGACTAAATTATATCCTATGCTTCCTCATCATAAACCTATCTTCTTCAGCTTTTTTTTTAGCAACTCCTCTTCCTAACTTCAATTTTTCATAATGATCATATGAGAAAGGTGGCGAAACTTTAAGATCTTCCAAGGATTTTCATGAGAGATAGCCACAAATGTTAACCCTTGTCTTTATGTCTATCCTATATCAATTGTTGCTTTGGTTAGAAGCAAGCCTTTCGATTTATGTATGTTATTGCCCTTGCCAATCGTAAGGGAAGTTTTTGCGTGCGTTCCATTTCTATTGGTGCAATAGGAATAGCATGCATAGATGCATCTTCAAATGACATTCTTAATTGTCAAACTCTACCATACATATGTTGATGGATCTGGTGGTGACATTTTGGGTTTGTAGACTATACTCCGAATATAGTCGAGTCATCACCAATATTAATGCAAATGGTTCCGATGAAAACTTGATCCAGATCTCTTTCAGAACTCAAAACAAAGTATATGACACGACTCTATAATAGACTACTTACAAACCCAACAGACATATTCTATACCATTAAGTAAAACTGCATTTCTGACCTCTTTAATGTTGAATGTTTCCTAAAGACCATCAGTCTAAAACCATATTCAAATGCTTAATGGTACTAAGTCAAGTGCTTTGAATGTCATCTCGCTTCTTGTCGTGGCCTTGGGAAGATAATGCTTCCATAACAATCTTGTGGACCATTCAGGGTTCTTGACTATAACAGAAAGATTGTCCAATTTTCTATCTATGTCCTTGACCTTCTCCCAGATACAATTATAGAAATATTGGTCACACCGGGACTCATCAGCTATATAAAGCATATGCTTCCTGCAACCTAGCATAATATTAGACTTGCCTATATGTCATGCCTTGACTAAATCATAAGCAAGAACCCTTTTTGTGTCTGATATAGGTCTCGTGGAAATTAAGGATGCCATAGAGGTAAAAATTCAATGCAGCTTTACCAGAGATCCGTATGGTTTTCTGGTTGCTTGCCATTGATGCCAGAATTGTCTTTCTTTCAACATGTATTTGCTTCCTCCATATGGGCCAATTCTTTTTTTATTTCTGTTTTTGTAAGGTTTAAGGCCTTCTCTTCCTCAAGCATGATTAAAACGCTTACATAATTTCCAGAGTTTTCAGGTTCTGTTAAAAACTCATTGTCAAAGCATAGATAGTCAATACTATTTGCAACTTTCACATTTGGCAAACTCTCCTCTGTTGAGCTCATTTATGGCTGCCAAGCCCAGCTGCATTCACTCTCAGTGTTTGCGGGAAGAACTCTATAATTGACCACATAAGAGTAAGAAAGCATGATAAGATATCAATCTGGTAATGGTTGGTAGCAATAATGACAAGATACATAGCCACCAGTCTAGTAAACGATGGTTGCCTTGAATGAAATGAACAATAAATCAATAGTCCTGTAAGGGATGATGGCATCATATGAGCCAATAGTCCCGCAAATGAAAGTGGAAAACGCTTAGCGAACAGTCCTTACATAATTTCCAGAGTTTTAAGGTTCTGTTAAAAACTCATTGTCAAAGCATAGATAGTCAATACTATTTGCAACTTTCACATTTGGCAAACTCTCCTCTGTTGAGCTCATTTATGGCTGCCAAGCCCAGCTGCATTCACTCTCAGTGTTTGCGGGAAGAACTCTATAATTGACCACATAAGAGTAAGAAAGCATGATAAGATATCAATCTGGTAATGGTTGGTAGCAATAATGACAAGATACATAGCCACCAGTCTAGTAAACGATGGTTGCCTTGAATGAAATGAACAATAAATCAATAGTCCTGTAAGGGATGATGGCATCATATGAGCCAATAGTCCCGCAAATGAAAGTGGAAAACGCTTAGCGAACAGTCCTGTAAGGTATGGTGGCCAACATTTACGTAGCAGTTTCATAAGGGATAGTGGCAAATGTAGAATTAATAGTGAATCTAATGGGAAAGGATAACAATAAGAATTGTTTAATTTGCACTTATTTCCGTTTAAGTTAAGATTGGGTGATGAATTTAAATATGGTGCAGTCCAAAATTAGTGATGCTTTGTGGCAATGAATGTGAAGGGATGCATGTCCGTATGATGTGGTCTGGTGATGGCCTTCACTCATTTTAGGCCTACTGTGTTTTGATTACTGGTTTTTCTGATATGTGTACACGTACTTAAGCCTATGGCTTTATATTTCAATCTTCTGTGCAAGTATCTTTAGGACAATCCTAAATAATTTAATCAGAATGGGCTCAACTTTTTCATTCTTATCTACACCATGACTAAAAGCAAACCTAGCACAGAAGATATTTCTACACAGACATTCTATTCATTACAAAGCAGTCCAACTAGATGGAATAAAGATTAAGAGAACTAGAGAAATCCTACGGGAATAGGAATGAAGAAACAAGGACCAGCCTCAACTCCACCTCCAACCAAAGACTCTAAAGGCCAACTGACCATACTTCGACTTGAAAGGTAATGCGACATATAAAGCATGGCTTAGGTCAAAGGTGTTTTCTTTCAACTATGTAAAATTATGGAAGAAGATAAAGTTCCAAATCTAGTTTCATATCTTAAAGTATCAACAATAGAATGGAAAACAACATTTAAACAAGTTTTGTAACAAACAAGGAACACAGGAACCCTTAAAACATATTTTTACGACAAATGGAAACATCAAAGTGTATGGTGCAACTCCGAAAAACGTTAATAGCTAGATTACCCAACTTCCTTGCAAACTATATAGCAACTAGATAAATAGAAGGCCTTATATTATCAAGGCATTAATCAGAAATGCTTAATATATTTTAGTATCTCTCAAAATGGAGAACCCAAAACAACCATACAAACCACCTGCCAAGAAAACAAACATGATGGGATAGGGGAGCATCAAAACTAAGCTGAAAAAAATAAACACAAGAAAATGGACTGTCCAACACAAAATTCAAGAGTCCACGGTCAACCTACAATAAAGTCCACCTAGAAAAGTTATTTATAAAGAACAAAGGAGGGCAAATGAACCTCAAAATAAAGAAACCTACATTTAACAATGTCCAAAAATAATAAAAATTACAGGAATAAAAGACCAAAAAGCTACTAAGAAACCTATCCAAAAGATTCGAACCTAGCAAACTTTTCCTACTCAAAAGAAAATTAAAAGGCATTGAAGCCCTAAACCTTGCAAATAATGAGCCTACACATAACTTCCCCTCCAACGAGTTTTCCAAAAGGCTAATATGCCTTGAATAAAATTAGGGCATGCCTACAAGGAAGAATTAGCAAACTCAAGTACCATCCAAAAATAGGATACCTACATACTCAATGTCAACATACAAGTTCAACAATACACTGATCATTGAGAACTTCAACATAATGGAAAAGTTGGTGTGACACAACATTAGGGTATAAATCATAGAAATGAGACTCGGACTCAGCCAAGACTCAACAAGCCTATTTTTGGCTTGGACTTGGCAAAAAGACTCGACAAGATTCAACAAATTTTAAAAAAACCATTAAAAAGTAGAGAAGTTTAGGAGAAAAAAACTATTTTAAAATCACTTAAAAATCATTAAAGAAACTGGCAAATTTTAAAATATCATTAAAGAAATGACAAGGACTTAGCAAGTCCAGGGACAGGGCTCGCAAATCTGACCAGAGTCGCAAGTTTGGCCAGACTTGCGAGTCTGGTCCAAGTACTTAGTCAAGTTTGCAAAAGACTCAACAATTCCTCATAGAGATGGACTCGGACTTGGTTTGGTGAGTCCTCGCTAGGATGTGTTGAGTCTTGATTCATTGGTATAAATAGTCTTATGAAAATGACATTTGGATACATGGAGGTCACATCTTTACAACACAAAAAGGTAATAAATTGAAACTACATGGAGAAACAAATGATTGAACTATACCTCTAGCATCACACATCTAACAAAATTAATTAACAAGAAAATGTGACCATTGTTATGTTTTACTTATAAAATAAAGCACAAACTACAAACCTGAAATACAAGTAGAAAAAAATTCAAAGCTTTATTTAATTATATAGGGGCGATTTTCTAGACAAACTACCACTAGGATTACCACCTACAAGAGAGTAGATTGTGGAATAAAACTTGAACCAAACACAAAACTGACCTTTAGACCGCATTATAGACTTCACTATGCTGAAAAACAGGAGATCAAAAAATGTCCTAGAGTTGATGGAGAAAGGATACATGCAATTGTCCAAATCATCTTTTGGTGCACCGGTCCTTATAGTCAAAGATAAGGATGGAACAATGAGGATGTGCATAGGCTACATGGCCCTAAACAAGGTCACAGTAGTAGATATGTATCATTTATCTAGAATAGATGACTTTAATATTAGAGTCCTTAAAAGGAGTAGCAATATTTTAATAAATAGATCTAAGAAGTGGATACCACCAAGTAAAGAATCAAATAAACACCAAAGACAACATCTCAACATTCAACAATCACTTCAAATTCTTGGTCGTGCCTATTGGACTCACAAATGCCCTATAACATTCATGATAATGATGAATATATTCCACTCATGTCTAGGAAAATTCTTTACAGTATAGTAAATTACACTAAATTACAATGGCAAAGTAGTAGGTATCCTAGACCATAGGCTATCAAAAGTAATTAAACTCTAAGCACTAAAAGCATGTAAATAAACAAGAGGCATAACTCTAAAATGGCTAAAGCCAGAACTAAATGAATTAAGTACACATTGCTCTACAAGAGGAGGATATTTCAATCTATCTTAATATAAAAATGGGAGACCATGGTAGGAGACCAATGATGCCATATGTTTATATCAAGGCTCAAGGCTAAAGAACCAATGGTGAAGTATCATACAAATTAGACCACCCCACCCCAGTGTTTCATTTAAGCTTTGTAACAACTTGCCTAGTTGTATTTAGAAAATGCAGTAATTTTTTCTTTTTTGAAACTAAATATTGATCAATCATTCAACCACAGTTGTTAGAATACTTTAGTCTGTCATATAATCAACTTCAGTAGTACCAGTTTCAACATTCCAATATTGCAAGCAAAAAAATTAAAATGTATGGTATAGAAAGTTTACTATCACACTAGGGACATTAGCACAATCCAAAATCTCATACTAAGTATTGGTACCAATTCAATTAGTCGCACGGATTGCTATGCAATCAAGTCTACCCTAACCTAGCCTAAGGATATAGACCCGATGTCCCCACCACAACTTGGGCAATGTACATATTCGCTCTTCAGAATCAGGGTTCGATGTAGTTCTCTTATCAATTGTGATGGTCTCCTCCAAGAGACGTCACCATCGAAGGGATTGACACTCTAAGCCAAACAGGGAACAAACTACTCATGATACATATGTGCTTCTAAAGCTCTGGACTAATCCCACAGCTAAGTGACACACTCTAGCATAACATCTTGCTAATCCAGGCTTGTGTGTTTACCCAAGCACTCACATATAAACCTAGATATAAGCAATGATGAAGGAATCCACATTCCTAGTTCCAGAGAAAATCACATGCTAGACACAACGAAGTATACAAAACAAAGCAAGTCATATAGTACATAACAATCGAACCTATCATTCCTTTATACTTGCAAGATTGTACGCACACATACATGTTGCCCTGCTAACTGCTACGAATATATTGCCCAAATAACAACCAACAAAATCATTAGAACAATCAATTTAAGTGAGAGTTCAAACATACAGCTATAGTATGTACCATATAAATATATACATCTAAGCTGAAGTATCCTATGATATGCTAAACTATCATAGTTCATGATCACTCTACCCAAACATTAACAACCATAATATATATATTTATTTAGGTATGGATTAAGATGTAACAAATACAGTATGTACCATCCGGGTACTTTCGTACTGTAAAAACTCTATGACATCTCATACTGTCATAGGTCTTTGTGTTTGAGTATCTGACTCAACACCAACAACAATCTTACACCCAACCATAATAATAAGTCAAATCAAAATTATACCATCTGAGTATACCTTCAATAACAATCCGAAAAGAACCTAATCTCTAGGTATCCCTCATGATGCACTATGTTATTCTAGAAATGTCTAGCCACTTGCACAGTTAACTTCCTCACGAAATATACTGCATACAAGTTTTCATTCTTACAAGGTGCGATAGACTTGATCTTGCCGACAAATTTGCATAATAGTACTGTGCTACATAAAGGCTATTTGCTTTCACTAGCATTTATAGTAGATGTCATACTAAAGAATACCTATCAAGGTTAGTTTTTTATCCCTGCACTCACTCCTCGAGCTGTCATACATATCTGTGATGTCACCCACATACACAGAATCAAGGCTAGATGTAGTTCTACCAAACTACTAAAGGTATACACGATTACTGAAAAATTGCATAAATATGTAAGGATAACCATGTTCCTTAACTATAGTGAGAAGACTCAATAGGGCTCCAAACAATATAACTTGCATCAAAATTCACATAAGCTAGGATGTCAAAGACATACATTATCACATAACATATATACATATAGATAGTTGTACACAAATAAATAATTATACATAGAAAAACTTCTCATGGTCTCTAGCATATAAACAGGTTTGTCTCAGTCACAAAATGTATAAATTACCATGTCTAAATGCAAATTAGACATTCAAGTATTTAGTAACTACATAATGACACAGTTATGACTGGTCTCGCAATACATCAATGACTGTTCATGTAAAATAATATCAAATTTACAAATTCCATAGGCATTTTGTCTTATATACAATATAAAGATAACTCTCCGGAGCTCAAGTTGCACCAACTTGCGTATCTCTAATAACCTCAAGTGTTGTCTCTAGGAATGTACTGCAGTGGGGGAGGGAGAGTATATTTCGAGCGCTTTACCACTCCAACCACAGAGGAACGATCTCCCGTACAATCTTCTATCAAGGAATGGCCCTCCCTACACGGATAGACAGATAGAACGGTGCGAGAATCCAGAATGAGACATGCTAGTACCCTTGTGCTGTAAAAGATTCTACTACATGATGTTTATCATAAAGAAAAATGCGTTTCTACTATGATATCACACAACATGCAAATTAAACATATGAATTGACAATGTTAATCTAACATTACTTTGACCAAAGTTTTAAATAACATATGATTATTCGGATCAGTCAAATTCATAACACGTCACTTGATTGGGTTATCCATACCCATCATTGGTGATGCTAACTAGGCTCGAGAAACCGTCTCATTGTTTGAGTAGTATCATTAAGCGGACCCCATAAAATACATAACAGATAAACAATCCAAAACATAATCTCACCATCTGATTAAACTAATCTAAGGATCATGATCACATACATGCAATATCTGATATAATTAAGCATACATTGACAAAACCATACCAACCAAATATGACAACAAAAGTCTATATTAACTTAATTATAATAGATAATTTTATGCATATTTCAATTATTTGTACAAAAGTACATTTAAGAAAACAAAAATTGCTCAAATATTTTTCAGGATGGTTAAGTTTGGTTTCCCCTAAAACTAACAAAATTAAGGAAATGCTCTAATTATCCATTGTTCGTAGTTTTAAAAATAACATAAAATATGTATTGCCATAAATCATTCGTTTTCAAACATATTCTGTTGATTTCTTCATAAACCTTATGATATCTTTCATTGCATATAAAAACTTCAAATATTAAGAAATGAAATAAAATCCCCTACCCCTACATAATTTAATCACAGAGTATAAAACAATGCTGACAATCAAATTGTATGTTTTCATGACATTTAATTTATATTTATCTCAATAAATTTCATTTATGATATGTATTGAAAGAAAAAAACCCTGTTATGATTACATAGAGCGATCACAATTTATTAGCATACTATCCACTATGTAATTTTCGATTATATAGTAACCAATATAATATAATATTTAATATTAAATAAATTATATTATCTCTTATTCTCAACCTAAATAATATCTAACCATATTGATTATATATATAAATTTAAACCATATTGATTATATATATTTATTCATATAAAATTTAATAACTACCAAATGTGGGTCTCCCTCTTCTCTTCCCATCGATTCACAATAACATAAAAACAAATGTTAAATGCAAGAAACGACACAACCAGTTTGCCCTAGAAAGAAACGCAACCATAGGACATATGCTTTATATGTATTTAATGTTTAGACTTGGAAATAAACACGAATTTGTGGTCTGCTGAAAGCGCAGGGGGAGCTTTTTGAGTTCATTGAAATCCAGACTAAAGTGGAACGTGGTTCCGTTTAAATTGAAACAACTATGTTAAAAGAATGGTGGCGGTCTTTGCTTTTGTGCTGAGTTAAAGAAAAGATGACGGCGTTGCTCATGAGCCGAGTTAAAGAAAAGAAAAGAAAAGAACAGAACTTGATATGGCAACACGTTAATGTTGTTGGACAAGAAGGCTATTTCAGGAGGTTCGAACCCTAGACGTGTTGTTAACAAGCATTGTGTGAAGGCGATTAAATAATCATACTGATATTTATTCACACACCTTGCTAAATTTGGTCTCAGTTGTGGTAAAGAATAGTGATGGTACAATTATTAGTAAGCTTATCAAATTGCAATTTCGGCAATGTCTCAGTAAAGGAAAAATCTATGGACTTAAAAGTGGCACTTGATCACATGATGAGAGGGAAAAGTTTTGTTTTGCTTAAATTTACCTATCTCTAATGAGTCACCATGGCCTCTAATAAAATAATTTGGGTTAATATGGAGAGAATTCTGGGCTCTAAAAATATTACCGAAATATATTTCCCCATAAGTTTCTACAGTGTTTCCTCACAGATTTCACAAAGTTTTTTTAATTTTAATATACTTTGTAATCCAAAATTCTTTCAATACAAAATACATCATTAAAATAAGTACAATACTCATCTAGTACATTTTTTCTTTCGTTGCAGATAAAATTTTCCTTTTTGCTTCAAAGCCTTCTTTCTTCTTTCAACTTCCAACTCTCTTTTCTCGTGTATCTTCCGTGTCTAAATCCTTCTCTTTTTTCTTTCCTTAATACCATTTACTCTCATTTTTCTTTGTTTGAATGCCACTTGAAACCAAAGCTATAGGCTTTGTTCCAAATAATTATTTGGAAGTCCCATGAGTAATTATCGGATAAATTTTCAATTTATCTCCCTTGATTTCTCAAGTTAGTATTTAAGGTAACTCAACTTCACCTTTTCAAGTAAAGTCATCGAAAGATTTCATGCATTGTTAATTAATAATCAATAACACTTAATAAATACCAGATAAGTCTTTTAAAGTATGTGTTCATCCTAGTATTTAATTTAGGATTTTATACTCATATTTAATTAACGAAATTAATATATTGAATATCATAAATTAATATTGTCTAATACAATTAAACAATTTAAGATTATAATAAATCTTTATTTTTTTGACAAATTAAATATAGCAATAATACTATTTTAATTAATTTACTCATAAAATCAAATATCTAGTTTCTTGATTTGCATATCAAGACTAAATCTTCACACAAATGTACGCACATGTGTCACAACCAATGTGTCACAATGACAAGTATGCCAAAGGGACAATAGTTCATCGGACTAAAACCTGGGAGAGGAAAACGGGATGTAACAAGCTTTGTAAAGAAATAATTTTCAAGATATAGTTCTTTTCACTTGTATTGATGTTGAAGAAGTGGAACAAACATACAACCTAACAATAATCATAAAGGAAATATCAAGGAAATTGAAAAATAGAGAAATCAAAAAGCGTCATATATAAACATATAAAAGACGTATGTAGGATAAAAATGGTCAACAATATAAGGATCTTTTAGTAGAAGAAAAGGTGAAGATCATACTATATCCAATACACATACAATGTTAGGAAAAATAGTGTTCACATGTAATTAGTGAGTTTACTATATGGTAAAATTGTACTTACGGTTCTATTGTTATTTGGGTTGGTATATTGTTGGGGTTACAACAATATTACATAGATAGTTCTATTGTTAGTTTAATATATTACAATCTATATATTTGTAATATATTATGGTTTGTAACGCGTCCAACCACCACATGATTCTTAGAGAGAAACATGGGATGTTGACTCCCTAATTATAGGCATCTCTTGCATATATATTTGGCTCTTTACCTACAGGTATATGTAATAGAGAATAGAGTGTTACAATATAATACTATATCGTGTGTTTGAATATTACCCTGTGTTTGTGTCCAATAGTCTTTGCATGAGTTGAAACAATCCATAATCTCCTATTATTAATGGTATCAGAGCAGGATGGGCTTATGAGGAGTTTCAAGGGGCATTCATTGTTTCGCCCCTGCGGATGAGTAACTATTTTTATAAATATTTTAGCATAGCCTATATTTAGTTAGATCTATGCCTAGTATAGCATTCAGATTTGGTTTTAGCTTTTGAATTTGCTTTATTCTAGTCACCATGTATTAAATGACTCGGCTCAGCTGGTTTTTCATACATTGCATTGTTTTTACACGCCAAACTCGATCTATATTTAAAGATTGGAATGATTTTGTTTTATTGTGGACTGGTATTGATTAGTTTTGTATTGATATTTGCTTCAGCTAATTCTGTAGAAACTTTCCTTGGCTTACAAGAAGCATTTGTAGAGTGGATCAGTTGTATACACGTCATTTTTCCAAGTGCTGTCAATAGCAAATAAAAGGTTTGAGAAAGAAGATTGGAACGTAGTTCACTAATATACCTACATTCATCCACGGGTCAACACTTTCTACATACTTCTCAGATGGGTGTACTTGCATTACTGTCGAACTCCCTCCACGAGATTTTCTGAGATCTCCTTATCACCAACTTCTCAGTTTGCATTGGTGAATGCATGGTTCCTTCGTTGCATTCATTTGAATCTCACTTTCCACTGCCTTATCAATACATGCATTCTGTCGTTCTAATCCACATGTTTCAAGGCCACAACTGATCCAAGCTCCAAGGCGAGTGAAAACAACTCTTTTTCAATGCGGCACCTTCTAAACCAATTTGTAATAAGCGACAAAACTATTGTTTTAGAGCCCGCAATTTTCACCAAGGAAAGTGGTTTGTGTGTCGATTAATGTTATTTAGTTTCTTAGAATAATGAGTCGTGCTTTTTTAAAAATTAGCATTAGTGAGTTTTAGTCACGATTAGCATTATGTCTTGTCATTTGTTTTTGGTCTATTAATTGTCATTTTGGGCAAATATTTTAAAAGAGGCGGTGATATGAGTTTAGTTTTAAGTCTTTCATATTTTCATCAAGTCATTTTAGTCAAAATTCATTTTGTAGTCTTTAGGATGTTTTTAAAGAGTAAAGATCAATATTGTCTATTATTGAGTCATGTCCAAAGTTTTTTTGGTAGTCAATGGTCAAAAGTCAAAAGTAGTGTTTTTGGTCATCTATATGTCAGTGTCAATAATACCAAATCAAAGTATGTCGTCAAAATCAATAATAGATTCATCAATGTCAAATTATGTCATTGTAATGGATGCATTTTCGGTGGAAACTGACATCCAAGTTGTTTCACATTGCAGGAGGGAAGTTATATCGATAAACCCAATGTGGAAACTGTTGAGCTTCCATTGCGAATCAGCTGAGTAAGCAACGACATGAAGGAGGTTGGAGGCAACATAGGAAGGAGGCTTGCTATGCCTCTCGTTAGCTACTAACAATGGGGCCACTTCTGCTTTAGTGGCATTTTATTTTAGTGGTGTGGTGTGGTAGTTGCATTTTTTTTTTCAGTGTGTTTTGGAATAAGAATAAAGGTTCATTCTTGTTCACTTATATATGTGACTATTCCTAATGCAGTCCTCTAATGTAAACATATAGTGGAAAAAAAAAAACACAAAAGAAAAATGCTATCATGATACTTGTAGGGTTGAACAGTGAGATGTGTTCTTGTTCACACCTAGGTTTGTGGTAAACCTTTGTAAAACCATTGAAGGTTGTGCAGATGGTTCTTGCTTGAGTTTCCACACTAAGTAGGTCATATGTGTTCTCTACAGTGAATGGTTGATAAGCAGATGGTTCCTGTACGTGTTCTTACACTAGTTCGGTTAGATGTGTTCCCGACAGTGCATGGTTGATAAGAAGATATGTTCCTTCTACCTTTATTTAGAGTTGTGTGCCAAGATCATGAGCGAGCAGAGACAAGCAAATTGTAGAAGAAGTGTGAAAGTTTTTTGCTACTGTGTAAACACTAAGGGGGGAATGTTATGAAAATTAGTGTTCACATGTAATTAGTGAGTTTAGCATATGGTAAAATTGTACTTATGGTTATATTGTTATTTGGGTTAGTTGTTATATTGTTGTGGTTACAACAGTATTATGTAGATAGTTCTATTGTTAGTTTAATATATTACAATCTATATATTTGTAATATATTATGGGTTGTAATGGGTCCAACAATCACATGATTCTTGTTGATTCCCTAATTATAGGCCATCTCTTGCCTATATATTTGGCTCTATACCTACAGGTATATGTAATAGAGAATAGAGTGTTACAGTATAATATGATATTGTGTGTTTGAATATTATCTTGTGTTCGTCTCCAATAGTCTTTGCATGAGTTGAAACACTGCATAATCTCCTTAGATTATTAACATACAATATGTTGGTCCACAAAGCGGTCTGGGGTATAGACAAGGGTTGTGATCAAAGGAGGTTGTAAATGATCTAATAGGGGAATCTACACATACATTAACAAGCATAGGGCTAACTAGATCCTAGGTGTTATTAGATGGTAGCTAGAGGTGTAAACAAAGGTAATCAAAAGAAGTACAATGCCATTAGGTAGTAACCATGAGGTATCTAAACTAAGAGTTGTAAGGGTGTCATTAGACAATGACCATGCACTGTAAATAAAGATACAAAACATGCAAAAATAACAATATATTAACAAGCATATGCTAATCTAAGCAAAGAAGACAACAACATAGCAATATATGTAACCACCAAAGTATTGAAAGTAAGAGTATAGGGATATGATACTTATCTTGGGTTGACTTGTTGGAGCATTAATCTCCTCCTTGGCTCATGTGGCACTTTGTGAGAGATGGTTGTAGGTGAATTCAAGATGGAGAGAAGAAGACCTAAGTATCTTTACTTGGAGACTCCAAAGACTAGGTGTACCTTCTTGGTTCAACGTATTTTCTTGATATTTTCAAGCCCTTGTACAAATTAGTCTTCCTCAAGTGTAAGCTTTATCTTCCTAATTCCTATTATTCTTACTAAGGTGGATTTGTGTGCATGAGCAAGTGAATTGGATGTCTTACTTTTGAGAAATGACAAAGGGGAACCATATAAACGTAGCTCCAACTTTGAAAAGAAAAAACTTAAACTTGGTTAATGTCATGGGCCTGACCAATGGTGTAGAAAAGTGTCCGTCAGAGACAAAACGTCATTGGGCTGCTTGATGACGTCAACCAAGAGGAGGCATTGCAAGATGTCATTGACATAACCGATGACGTCGGGAAGAGGAGCACAAACAGGAAGAAGAGGAATGGGAAGGGGGAATGAGAGCCATCGGAGGACAAGCAAGTCGATGCCATGGCATGACTGAAGGAGACAATAATAGCAGTTGATCATCAGGGAAACTCTCACAAAGCACCACAAAATGACTCACCTTGATCCAAGTGTAATCCTTAAGACGTACACAAGGAGATTAATGTGCCAACGAGCCATGTGAACAAAAAATGTTAGCAAGAGAAAATAAGGTGCATATAGAAGCAACTTGGAAAATGATCCTAAAGAGATCAATTTAGTTTGATAAACATGATGTAACTTTTACTCAGACAAAACAATCAAACTTTGAAAAATATTGACAAGACATACACCAAAATCGACAAGATGAGGAAGAGATAAGTACATGACAGTCTGTACAAAGGTAAACTTGTATCAAGAAAGAGGCCCTGCATAGTGTCCATATCCCCAAGATCCCCACAACAAGTTTAGGGATTAAAAATAGGGCCAAATTAGTAAGGTTCAACACCTCTCTTCAAGATGGAAGAATCTGAATGAGTTCAGCCCTTTGCATGCATTCAAACAAGTTTGGGAGGTGCTGAACCTGTCCAAACATGACATACCCTAGAAGCCAACCATCTAGAACGAAAGAGGAAGTGACTTCCAAGGCATTTGTTGAGTTTTAACTCCTTAAGTGTCTTTGATGGTCCATTGTTGTACAACAAGCATAAATGTGTAGTGAGATCCTTTGGAAGGCATCTAACGTTCCCAATTAGCAAAAAGGTGTAGTAAGTGTGTAATTTTCAGTTTGAGTAGCGCTCCATTGCAGAGAAAGTGTGAAGGTCCTTGTAAATGTGAATTGCTTCAGGATGGTCTTTTGATGCTCCATGCTTGACAAGATTGCTTACACTTCCATTCAAAAAGAGGCATGATTGATGCTTTTTTAAATCTGTGTTCATAAGCAAATATGATATTAAAATAACTAATAGAGAAGCTTGGGTCAGAGGCATATAACCATCCTCATCCATGCTAATTAGGGTGGATGAAACAAGGACTTGAAATTGAGGTTACCAAGCAATGTATAGTCAAGTTTCAATATACATTAATGAAGTCGAAGTAGATGTTGTGCCCTTTGATGCTTGTGGTGGGACGCAATATTCATGAGAAGAGCAAACAAATACTCACATGGTCAAAAAGGATGAAGAGTGCTTCATTATGAACACATACAAAGGAAAGGTCAAACTCTGTATGGGAAGTGCCAATGAAGCCAAGAAACTCATCAATGCAAGTGGGAAGTCTTCTTTTCTTCTTTTGAGAGATAGGTAAGAAGATGAATTTATGCAATGTAAAGCTTCTCCTGATATGTTTACTAACAAATAACGAAAGAAAATGGGTGTGTAGAACTCCTTCAAGGACTGTTCCCAAGTTCCCAAAGGCATGCCATCTAAAAGAGATGTAGAGCAAGGAATTCAATTTCTACTTGATTCACTCCATCCCATTGGAGGCAAATGAAATGAAGAAGTAACTCCAAGTTTTGTTGGATCAAGGAGTCATCTACCCAAGTGCATCTCCATGTGGTTCTCCTATTGTCACTATGCCAAAGAAAGATGGGACATCGAAGATGTGCATTGATTATAGAGCCTTGAACAAGATTACTATCAAGAGCCATGATCCTCTTCCAAGGATAGATATCTTGCAGAACATCTGAAACACTTAAAGTACTTCAAAAAGTTAGACTTGAATCCAGCTGTCATCAAGTAAGGGCGATGGAGGATGAACATATGGAAAATCATTTCAAGATAAAGGAAGGTTTGCATGAATGGTTTGTATTTCCTTTTGACTTATACAATGCACTAGCTACATTCATGAGATTGATTAATGATGTATTGAGAGCATTTATAATTGCTTTGTTATTGTACACTTGAATGACATTTTGGTTATTAGAAAAGCATTGGAAGAACATCCAATTCATTAGAAGAACCCATTGGATGTTTTGAAGGAGAATAAGATACTGGTACTTTAGATCAATTGTGAGTCTGTTTGTGCTATATGATTGGAGGGGGAGAGTTGAGGATTGAACTGAAAAAGATTGAAGCCATTCTCAATGTGACCAAAACAAAGATCTTTGTAGGGGATGTCCAATATTTGAGGAAGTTTATTCCTTTATTCTCCACATTAGCAGCTCTGTTGCACTCCATAACTGCAATTGTAAAGTCATTTATTTGGGGAAAAAATCAACAAAGTGTTTTTAAAGAGTTGAAACATAAAATCAGAAATACAATGGTTTTGGCTTACCTAACTTGTGGCTACCTTTTGAGGTTGAAGTGATGCAATAGTTGATTCAGATTGATGACACAGCGGTTTACCTCCATGCAATATTGCATATAGGTAAATTTCAAAGGGTAGCCACAAGTTAGGTAAATTCAAAACTATTATTTTATGTTCCAACTCTTCAAAAGCACTTTGTTGATTTTTGCCCTTGATAAATGACTTACCACTTGCGGTTATAGAGTGCAATGGAGCTACTATTGTGGAGAACAAAGCATTAAACTTCCTTAAATATTGGATATCCCCTACAAAAATCCTTGTCTCTATCACATTGTAATAGGGCGGTTCTAATTCATGGAGGCAAACCGAGATGTCATCATTTTGAATTATTTCATGGGAAAGTTCTGAATTATTCCACTCATGATTAACTATTGTGTGCACTTGTAAAAGCAGATAAGAAATGAAAGCATTACTTTCTAGGTAAGGAAATTAGTGCTCATACTGATTATCAACCTCTTCAATATTTGCAAGTGCAAACAAAATTGTAGTAAGGCATTGTAAGTGGATGAATTCCTTAAACAATTTATTTTGATCATTAAGAATAAGAATGGTGTTACTAACAAATTGGCTGACATCATGTTTAGATCACCTTGATTTTAGCTTTGAGCACCATATCTCAGCTTGTTCCACAAAGTATATATTAATAATAATTGGAGTATTATGTCCTCAAACATATGCTGGACTCGCTAGTCCATAATCATGAATCATTTATTACCTTCAAATAAAACATGCAAAGTATTATTTATCCCCATAATAAGTTACATAGTCAAAATTACATAATGAATAGTGCATATTAAACCGCCTTGATTAGCATGTGGGTCATAGAATCACAATAATACAGTAACTAGGAAACTTCAATTTAGGGGCGAGGATCCCCTCCCCATCCTGTACCCACATCTTCTGATGACTATATTTATATATAATATAGCTGTACCTTGATTTGAAATGACATCCCTGTCATTGTACCCATACTCTCACCCCTACATCTCCAGGGGATTATGAAATAATCATAGTTACCAAATCTGGCCAGATCTGGACAAAATCCGGCTGGATCCGAATTTTTTGGCTGGTCCGAATAAGTTTGTTTGGGTTGGCCCTGTTTTTTTTCAATTTTTTTTTTTGATGTTTTTTGCACAAAAAAATGCCCAGAAGCCATGAACATGATATAATATTAACATTTTATATTATTTTATTAATATTTTTCATTGTATTTGTCAGTTTTGCATATTTTAAAACTATGCTCACATATATATCTCTATATATTCCGGATCGGATTTTTCTGCACTTTTTCAAGAGTTCTGGATTTCAGATTTTTTTGCCCTCCCGAATGGATCCCGATTTCCGAACTTGGTAACTATGAAAATAATACAACCCAAATCTAATCATATTTACATAATCCTAACAATCAAACTGATGTTGGATAACATAGCAAAATGTGTTAAAAGGGTGTAAATGAACCAAACAAAAGGGTGCTGCTAGGTGGGGCCCTTCACACCTTCAATGGGTTGATACAGCATAGTATCCAACAGGTTACCTATAGAGGATTAATTCCCATGGTTGGCACCATTTGACATTCATCATCACTTGAAAATTAGGAGTCAGGTTCTTTAATTTGATTCATAATTTGTTTCTCTACCAAAATTTCCACATTTACTCCAATAAATAAATCATTATCATATAAAATAGTACCTCTACATCAAAGCCTTTTTTTATAAATATTTCAAAAACCCAACTTATAACTTTCATATAAACAAAGAATGATAGAAATATTTTCCAGAAAACAATATGAAAAAAGTGACAGCATAACTCAACTACCATTATGACATCAAGTTATATAAGGCTTATGAGATGTGTTTGAAATAAAAAGAATTGAATTTCCCAAGGAAATAAATTTTCAGGGCTCCATGCAATTCCTTTCCAAGTAGCTCCAACCTTTTTATCACAATAGGTATTACAGATTAGTTTGTCATGAGCCATAAATTCATCATATTATAGCAGGACATAAAATTTAAATGAAGAATGAAAGGAAGGAAGATAAAACAAGTAGGGTGTGGTATTATCAGCCTTGAATGATGAAGCATTTATATAGATACAAACAATTCCATTGAGACATTAAAGATTTGTGCTCTTTTTGCTAGCATAATAAGGGAGGTCACACTGTATTAGAAGGGCTAAAATGAGAATCTTATGTTGAAAATTTTCAATTCTTAATCAAACCATAATCAAGCATTATTTTTGCCCATTACTAGACATACTTGAGGTGGATTGATGGGAAAGTGAGTGCCATCAATGGAATATTTAGACGTGGAATTGTCTGGTTGGCGAAAACTTAGGTCAGTCTACATGGCCTTAATTCATTGCCTACCATGGATTATTGGAGAGATTGTTCAATTTGCTCTGCATAACCCACTCCAGCACTGAGTCTGCCCATTTGAGGATTGTATCAACACAAAGTAACGAGTATGCAAAACAGTCTACACGCATAGTTTCAGCTTCATTTAGCATTCTAGCACAAAGTAACATGAGTATACAAATCAGTCTAAGAGCATAGTTTCAACTTCAGTGTTTTTTAACTAGGTAAGTAAGATTATAATTGTCTGCTATCTCCTCCCACTTTGGCAGCACTCATTGTCCTTACTGAGTAGTGCTGTTTAGGGAGTTAAGCTTGCTCATCAATATATTGTCAGTAATAATGTCGGTATACATGAAGAAATAAAGAAAAAGGCTTTGAATAAAAAATCTTTTGCCATGAGATCTGCAAATTTCAAAAGCTAGTGGTGAAAGCATTTGTTTCGTACTCATTGATTAAGCAAAACAGATATTCCACCCAATCATTGTTATTATGCTCAATGTGCAATTTATATGAACTATGAATGCAAGCTCTAATCTCTGATGTGGAAACTAATTAACTAGTCACAAATCTGGAGTCTTGTAACCCCGAGTGAATTCTGATGATATTAATGCATAATTTTTCATCAAAGCCCGAAATCATTCTCTAGTATCTATTTTCAATGGATGTTGAACTTCCTTTGTTGCTTCTTTGCTCACTCTTCACTATATATTTAGTTCTTGTTTGTTTTTTCCCAGGTTATTAATGGTCGAATTTGTGGGGAAATTTCTGTCTCACGCGCATTTGGGGATATGCGATTCAAGACAAAGAAGAAAGAGTAGGTTTTACTTGTTCTTATCTTTATTCAATGGTTATGCTTGCTATTTTTAAATTTTGAGTTTAGGATGATGTTTTCAACCTTCACAATAATGTTATATGGGTAATTTTTTATGTGCATCAGAATGTTGGAGGAAGGTGTTAGAGTGGGGAGATGGACACCAAAATATGTTTCCAAGTAATTCATTTTCTCAATTGTACTTTGTTTGATTCCCAAAGAAGTTTTTTGTTTCTTATTAGAAGGAAGACAGATTTTCACATATCACCGTTTCGAGGCAGAAATTAGGAAGAAACCTATATTGGTTTATATTTCCCATAGAGGCCATGCAAAGGATGTTAAAATTACTATGGTTTAAATGTTGTGATATAAGATTTTGCTTTTAGGTTTATTTTAAAATTGCTCTAGTGGGATGTTGGAGATCCTCTATATGACAAACAATTTCACCTTTTCTTTTCAAAACCGGCCATCATTTATTACTGTATAAAAAACAGGAAAGTTGCATAGAGATGTCACCTTTGAGGGACACCTTCTCTGCAAAGGCAAGGAGGCTAGCATCATTGATTTTGTACCTACTTGCCAAGAGTCAACACATTTTCCAAAAGCCTCAATTCTATACATAATATGAATTACTTATTTGATTCTAAATGAGTCAAATTTTCTCTATTGCAAAGGAAAGTGATACCTCTGAAAAGCTGTTTTGTGTCTTCTTTTCTGAAGGAAGGAAATGGAAACAAGCCAAGCAAGCTGCTATGTCTCATTTTAATGGTTCTTGATCATCCAAGTATCTCCTAGTAGTGTCCACTCCTGTAATGTCCCCAAATGGGACGAATTAGCAAATAAGGGCTTTCCCCCAAATTCTCCTAAATCTGATTTGAAAATTAGTAAACCTTAGCTTGATAATTAAATTCTTCAAAACCATTATTTAATGCAAGAAACCGTAGATGCCAAAAGTGAGGGTTTCATAGAGAATTTTTTGCCAATAAACTAATCTGAAAATAAATAATAAATTTCAGATTTAAATCCCTTAGATAAATACCTTTCTTTTTCCTTATGCCACAAAATGATGAAGGAAAAATCAATTTTAATTGCCAATTTTCTGCTGCTGTTCAAAGGATAAAAAGTTTTCACCAATTTTAGGTCTATCACTTCCAGCCACTCAAAGATTATGAAAATATTACTGTAGATGCACAAAAATATGGAGAAAAAGAATATCCAATTATTTTTTCGAAATTCTAAAAATTGTGATTTTTATGTCCAAAATACAGTTGAAACTTCATAAATCCATAACTCCGAAAATACTTGGAATTTCTAATGAAGTGATGGCTCAAAATGAAGATAAAAATATAAACTATTTTTCTTCCATGGGAAGGTCACCGAAAATTGTTCTGAAGTTTTGAAAACCTTAGTTTCTTGTAAAATAATTAAATAATAATTCTGAAAATTATTATTTAATTTTCTCCTTTAAAGCCTTCATAAATCCATCTAAAACTTCACACCAATAATCAAAATTTAGCAAAAAAAATCATAATATTTAATTTGCAATTTTTAAATTAAATAAGGCATCTAAACTCTAGATCCAAGCTCCCCAAGTAGTTTGCTCCACTTGCAAAAATAATATAAATAATCAACAAGCTTAACATGCAAGAAAAGACCATGAAACTCTTACAAACTTTCACACAAATCCTTCCAAGGCAAATCGCCCCATTCCTTAGAACATGAACAATATCTCCTTAGCAAAGGTGGCATCAAGAGACCCCTGTTTGTTGTATAATCAACATCAAATCGTGGGTTACAGTGCCCACTTTTATTGAACACGCAGGTTCAACAAAATCTTCAAGCATGAAGAATTTCAATTATCAAATTTAGCATATCCTCCAATGAAGCCTTCTTCTCCTTTTATAATTTTTTCTCAAGTGGCAATGCCCAAATGGGAGGGAATTCAAATTTAAATCATAAGGAAGATTTGCTTTTTTAATTTGCTCATGACCCTTAAAGGGCCCCAACTTAAATGGAAAACAAATTAAATGATTATTACTTTATTTAAGTATTTAGAAATACTTTTTATTTTAATAATAATATTACTTTAATTTCCAAAAAAAGGTACATTACAATTTCATTGCAAAGGGGCTCACATATAGCATTCCATATACTTCTTGGCTCTACTGCCAAAAGATTCCAGCTGTTTTTCACTACTAAAAGGCATGTAACATTGTTTCTTCTAAATCGCATGTTGTTAACACATGCAACATTTGTGAACCTTATTGAAGAATCAACCAAACTTGTACTCTGTTAAGGTTCAGTCAATGTACTTGTGGTTTGAAAGCAATTATACTGTTTTAGATACTTTGGCACCTAAGCTATCAATTTTCCTTGGGATTATAGGTCCATAATATTTTACTCAGCTGAGAAGAAATAAAGGGCTTATGTCTGATGTTGTCATAAAAAACTTAGTTGCGTGGAAGTAGAAGGGATTCCCATTACTACATCTTGAAAGAGCCTCTTCGTGACAAGCTCTTCCTTACCAAACTGATAAAATTTATCAATTGTCCTCTGAAGGAGGGAAAGGTTGAAATAGGCTTGCAGCTAGGGCCCCATGTGCCATGTCATCCTACAAATTCCTAGTGCAAATGGTTGGAAACAAGATTCCGTGCTTGTCACATCAATTTTGGCATCATTTAACAGTATATCTTGAACAGCCTTGCTTCAGAAAACACACCACAAATTTTAAAAAGACCTTTAATACCGTATGCTTAACTAGTGTTTTCCATGGGGTGTTTCCATTTACAAATAGAGCCATCCATTTTCCAGATAATACCGTTCCCTGTGCTCTGATTTTAGTAAGTAGAATAGAAAGCCCTCTAATTTTGACCATGGTACATTTTTGTTTTAAAAAAGGTAGACTTTATATATATGAACAATATTTATGTGCATGGTTCATAACTCCCAAGATGTTGGTGTAAAATTTTGGTATTGCCTTGTTTCCCCCACAGGAACTGTTCTAGCATTGATTCTAATATGATAAACCTTGTCTTAGAGGGGAAAAGGAATATTGATAATCAAAGATGACCTGCTGCAAAAATCCTAAAATGGTTATGGGTATCCTTGAAAGGCCTTTAACAAACCAACTTTTGTATTTTCTTCTCAAACTTATCTAAGATCAGTCTTTATCGGTGAATTAGGAAACACTAATATCGAAGGGGATACACATATATCTAATTTGTTGCTACATAACATTGTACCTTGATGCTTAATGTTTTGTATTGCAGTACAAATAGTTTCAATCGTGCCTTGATATTTTCACCATCTTTTGTACTTGAGATAAAGAGCTGTTTTGAAAAGGCATACTGTTTGTTCCTGTATTTGATTTTGAACACTTGTAAAATAAGCTTGTATGGGAGTTATATGATTCAAATTCAATAAATATATGCATGAATGGCCTATATTTCAGAATCAAGCTCAATGGCGACTGGGTTACTGCTGATCCTGACATATATCATGCACAGTTGGACCCTGATACCGAATTTATACTACTTGCCTCTGATGGCCTCTGGGATTGCATGAACAGGTATTAGTAATATATATTTTTCTGCTATTTCTTCTCTTTTGAACATGTTCTTGTATTTGAAGTTTTGGATATTCAAGATGCATAATTTATAGTCTTCCACTTTCTACATGTTTGAGAGTATTTTCGGAAAATGTTTTCTAGCACAAATCTGAAAACTTCTACATCCATTCAGTGTGGATGCAGTAAGGTTCGTTAGAAATCAACTTCGACAGCATGGTGATGTGCAGGTATAATTCTATACCTTCGGTTTCAATTTCTATTTCCTAGTGAACAAGACATTTCATGTTTGATTTTAAACTTTTTTCTATTTAGTCTATTCTTACGAGTTTGTTAATGTTGTTGTTTTCAGTCTGCTTGCGAAGCACTTGCTAATGCTGCTCTGGTATAGATTTCTTCACATGTTTACACAATTTCCTCTTTTAGGATATCAATCTTTCCTGATTGTTGATGTTTCATTTGAATGGTTTGGATAGAAACTTCACATTTGGATGACTCTATTTTTCCAAAAATAAGTATACAATGTTATGCTCTGTGTTGCAGAATCGAAACACACAAGACAATGTTAGTGTTGTTATTGCAGACTTCAGGTAATTAAATGCAATACTATTCATTAAGTATCATCTCTACAGGTGCGACTGTCTGAAGAAATGATTTTTTGCTATATCTAAGCTTCTTAGAACGAGTTTGCGCTGCAATGACTTCTAGGAGAGTTGATTTTGACATATTTGGCATGACTGCAGAGTGACATGACAATAGAGCCAGCTTGTTTAAAATACAGACTATAACCCAGTCATATTTGGCATAGTTATAGTACCTTTAATAGAGCAGCCGGATCTCTTTAAGTTGTTTCTTCGATATTTTAGGCCTTGCATGACCATGTGTTATTTTTAATCATTATTGATGGTATTTTTAATAGGAGAATACAGCAGCAAGATGGGCCTGAGGAAGAGCAGAATTTGGGGAGTGAAATCTTGCAAGCCGCTGCAACAGTTGCTATTGTATCCTTTGGAATTTGGTTATCGTCTTTATTTGGCCAAGAACTTGTGAGCTAAAGTTGTTTCATAAATAACTTTATCATGAAAAAGCATCTTACTCCACTCTGTAATTGAATCTTCGCATATGTGTTGCATTTAATCTTTCATATCTTTGTGTGGAGAGCGTTACTTATGCATGACTACATCAGTATATTTTTGGGAAATCTCCATTTCCTTGTTATTTAACTTTTGTTCAATGTGGTTATTTGCTACTGTTAGGCTTGATGATTACCTAGTGCTTCCAGCCTTAATTTCATGTTATGGGTAAGGAGTTTAACTTAGGTGAAGACATGAGTTTGTTGTTGGTAAGATTGAATAATGTGAAAGTACACTCTCTCCCAGTGAAACGGATCATATCAGAGGCATAAAATCCCTTGACACTGCTGTTTCGTAGTTTATCAGGCATTACCTCAATTGGTTTAGTTTGGGATTTATCATTTTGAAAGTCAAAGTATCTAACAAGCAGTTTGCCTCCAATCTTTGGTTTTTCCTAGACAATTGAAGGCAACTTTTAGATTTCCGAACTGAGCAGTTTGATATACAGGCATTTATATTCCTGAGCCTTTTGATGGTATGCCTAGAGAGTCGGACATATTATTAAATTTTATACATCTAGGTTAATTGGAGATTCGTTTTTCAATAAAATAGATCATAAAAACATTGTTAAATAATTGGTGTGTGAATTTTTCTAATTAAAATATTAGCAGTGTGATTCACAACTTTGCACAATTAGCTGTGAAAACACCTTTGGTAGTAACGAGTACAATTGATTTCTTAGGTATCACTGCTCACAATTAATCTGGAAGTCTTGATACCAAAACATTGTGGATTGTGGAAGCTTGAAGTATTTAATAAATTTATTGCTTGTCTTCCTATGTTTTTCCAAATCTCTCATTTCTTGTGTGGCTAAAGATAATTTTGCATCATTTATGTATATATTCAATGAAGGTATCTTTATATCTTATCTTGTATGATTTATTCTGATCTGATGTTCATGCCTCTCCATCTTTTAAACTAACCCAAACCACTCTCCATGATCTCTTCCAGCTCAGCCCAAACAGCCAAAGGCTGAGTGGCCATTAGGATATTTTACAAGAGGAGGCCATGGCCTCCTCTCGTGGATCTCCTCTCCATAGTTCAAATAATAGGTTCCAGTCTGCTGTTTCCAAGAAAGCTCTGCAGATTTGCAAGGAAGAGCACCGGGGATTTATTCGGTATCACGCTAAGAGAGCAATCACTAGACCTGATTTCCCCACAAAAAGGGAAAATGGATACTATCTCAAGAACAACACTCCATCGAAGATTTCATTCTCAATGGATGAAACGGAGAAAAGGATTTGTATGCTAAAAGATTTAGTTCGCATTTGCAAATTCATTAGTGCTTTCCCTAGACCAAAAGCTCTAAGGATTTGGGCCCGGGAGATATGGAAACCCATGGTCTTGGTAGACATTTTAATGATGCCAAAGGGTTATTTCATGTTAATGTTTTCAGTGAAGCAAGAGGACTAGATCTTGCAAGGACCATGGGTCTTGAAGAAATTAGGGCATTTCTTGAAACATTTGTCTCCATCCTTCAGTCCAACAGAGAACTGACAAGCATTGTCCCAATTTAGGTTTAGGTACCTCTACTTCCAAGCGAATATTGGCAAGAAAATGCATTGAAAAAGACTTGGAATGCCATATAAAATATATAGCAACTTCAGAATCGAATAGAAACCCAATGGTACGTAGGGTTGCATGCATATTTATTAATTTGGATTTGGAGAAACCTTTCTCGGATAGATTAATCATGGAATTGGGAGGGATGGATTAAGAGCCATGGTAAATTTTAGCGGCAAATATTTGTTAATTCACGAATATTTCAATATTTGAATTTTGTTTTCAACGATTTTTTTAGGGTCAGTAGTTGGGTCCAGATCACTTAAAATTTAGGAATATAAATTATTTTGGGGGTTAACTCACCGATCGTTTACAATAATATCTTAGATTACACTTCAATTTGCCCCACACACACACACACACACACACACACACACAGTACAACTAGCTTCTGATATCAAAATATACTTTCGACAACCGCCCCTCGATTCAAACAAGGCAACACGTTGAAACAAATCGGTAGAAATTGCACTGTAAGTGCAATCGAAGGATCGCAGCCGAACGATAACACTGAACAGGGTTATACAATTTGCAGCACCAAATGGTAGCCCCTGAATAGAGGAACCATACGGCTAACTGAACAACAATGCCAAACAGAGGAATCAAATGACGATATCGAACGATAGTGCCAAACAGAATTTTCAAACTGTGGCATCCACTTTGTGATCGAATGATAGAATTGAAAAGCAGAATGGTGCTACAACCAAACGATAGAACCAAACTATAGCATCTGCTCTATAATCGGATGACATAACTGAAGTGTTGCATCCTTGATCATCATCACATCTAGTGGAAATGGTAAAAGGACGGTCCAATTTTTTTTAAAAATCAAGCATATTATCTTATTTTAAAGAGCCAATCAAAAATCCCACACAATTACAATGCACTCAAAATACAAGTATTTATTGTTTTTTTAGTTTGTCATGAATTTGACTTTAATTGTTCAATATTATTAAAATAATTTTACATGCAAAAATCTCCATTGATATCTCACAAGAAAGAATTAATCAGAGTAACATGTCATCATCTGAAGATTATTTTGATGATAACATGCCACCACTCGAAGATACTCTAGTTTTTTATGACAATGATCATGACACTCAAGTGACAAAAGAGATTGTTAGTTCGCATCAAACACAAAGTTCAACAGAAAATTTCACTCAAAAATCTTCACGATGGAAGAGAAGTAGATGGACAATTGGAATGTCCTTTAACGTGGACTTGGCAACAAGTTTCCCTTAATTGACCCTGTAGAGCTTGAAAATGTTGATGATACTCTAACATAATGTAGATGTACAATATGTCGTTGAAATCTAGTTAAAGAACACAAATGCAACTAAAGTTGGAAACATTGTGAAAAAGTATATGTGATAATGAAACACCAAATGGATCGATAACAAGAACACATAGGTGGAAAAATGTAAAAAAATGCATGCATGCTAGATATGCATGCGAGTATGAAAATGATAAGAAACATAAAAAACATCTTGTTGAGAAAGGGGGAACAATTGAAACAAATTTTAAAAAAGTTATGCATTCTCATCTAAAGGCCAATATATATAGTTCTCTATTGTACACCAGATTCTAAAATAAGACAGATTTATTTTTGACTTTTTATATTATAAGATTTTATTTCAACATAATGGATTTTTGGATATTTCACAATTACATTGGTTAGTAGTGCTTGAGAAATAACAAATGTCTAGCAATAGTTGAGAAAGAAGATTTGAAACAAAAAATTTAAAATTCACTGTTCATCTCATTGCCCATTGATGAGGTCACAAGAATTGACAATACATTTTGGGTTTGCATGCATGTTTATACTTTTGAGAACTATTCAAAGCAACTTCATTTTTAGTAGTTTTTAAAATGATAGAAAATTGCAACGTTGAAAATCTTCACAAATTGGTTGTATCTAATTTGAAAGATAAAACTGGTATGAATGATTATGTAATATAATAGCTACAAAGCTAGTGTGTTGGCATTGATGATACATCAGTGATGCAGGGGCATAGAAATGATGTGTTTGATTGCAAACAACAGTTGTCCCATATATGATTCTAATTCATTGCATGGCTCATATGATGAATGCTGCATACAAAATAGTTAGCAAATTTGTTAATGTGGTAAACGTGGATGAGTTCATTCGTGACTTACATGCTTATATGATAAGAAACTGTTGAAAGATGTTGATACAAGATGGATTTCTATATATGAATTCGCATGTCAAATTTTAGAAGAATGTTCATCATTAAAATGTTTTATCTATAAATATTGTAGAGAAATTGATAAGATAAAATATTTGTTGTATCGTTTAACAAATTTGAAAACACCATTGATATTATGTGAAATTCTCTCAATGTTGAAGGAAATGAATTTTTCAATGAAACATGTTCAAGGGATATCTATTTATATTGTTGACTTTATATGACTGAGAAAACGAGTATGTCAATCTCTAAATATACTATATACTTCGAATGAAAAGTTTCAAGGCCCTGTTTTTAGCAGTTAGCAATGTTTGACATATTTAATGAACATTGAGAGCTATTTGAAATTGAATATCAATGATTATCTTTGTGTCATTGTTAATGGCAAAGAGATACCAATGCACACTTTTTATTGAAGACTTGATATTGTGGGGGTTGAATATGAAAAACTACTTCTAATATGTATTCTGTATGATACTGATGTAAAACATAGATGAAATTAAGTATAATTTCACAAAACTTATCTACGGAGATCAGAGATCGTTTTCAAAGGGATGATTTGTTGGAGGCCACGACAGTTGTGAATCCCATTTTTTAGAACAGTAATAATAGTTAAAAGTTGATCAACAATTTATTTCACAAATACATAAGTTATTTTGTAAGGCATTTTGATAAATCTGTAAAGGTCAATGGAGTTGAAATAAAAGGTATTTTGAGAAAGGATTTATTGACATCTCAGTCAACTCATTTTGGAATCACAATGTTTGAACAATATTACCTTTTATGTAAACCAACATAAAATGGGGCAATTACATAGCTATGATTTTTTTTTAATCCTAATAGTATACTGTAGGAAAATTTAAAGTAAATATTTTTGATTATATGGGCTTTGTCAAACAATGATTTCGGGTTCAATGGAAGATGAAAGAGCATTCAGTGCATTATCGTTCATTAAGTCAAAACTTTAAAACATATTGGATAAAAATTTAGAACTTGTTTGAGATTGTATATATCACGTATGCTGTGAATATTTTTCTTTATGAAAGAGCTTTGACAACATGGAGTTTTCTAAATGAAAGAATAGGCGTTAGCAATATGATGACAAATAGATAGGATGTAAATAATGACACTAAATATGACATTGACATGGCATATGCAAATGTCACTAGCGATGCGTAGGTTTGTGTAGGATTGTTTCAACTACCAGAGTATTAGTTGTATATTTATTGCAATTATCATATTTTGAATTTTAGTTTCATATAATTTTTTATATTGTACAATGTTTTAAATACTAAATTCATTACAATTGTGTATAGTATTGTCATTTGAAATATTTGTTCCATTCATCATGCAACTTTCCCTTTTATTTAATTGGTTTTTAATTGTATTGGCAAATACGTTTTTTTATAGATTTTGAAATAACCGTAATTTGATATTGTAGCACCATATTAAGAGTTTTAACTTTTAGTTTAAAAAAATGAATTTCAAGTCAAATACGATGACGATAGAACATAAGCCTATTGAACATGTCCAAATTCAAAAGAAATTTTTTTTAATCTAAAACAAAGATAATAATTAAACAAGATCAAAGCACATTAAATTCAAATTCATGCTCAGTTCAAATCTAAAAGAAAAAATAATTGCATTAGTAACTAATTTCATTATTATTTTTAAACACATCAACTAAATAAACTTATATTTAATAATGACTTTATAACATCATAAAATTCAAATTCAAATTAAGTCTAGCTCTAAGTCCAAATCTATCGCAAAAAACAATTACAATCCACCCCACTATTTTGTTTGAACTACATCAATTGAATAAATTCATATTTAATAATAGTGACTTTACAACATTATAAAATTCAAATTTAAATTTATGCTCTACCGTAGCTTCAAATCCATCACAAAAAACAATTGTAGTCCACATTAGTATTTTGTTTGAACTATATCCATTAAATAAATTCATATTTAATAACAGTGACTTTACAACATCATGAAATTTAAATTTAAATTCATGCTCAACCCTAACACCAACTCTATCGCAAAAAATAATTGCAGTCCACATCACTATTTTTTTTGAACTACATCAACTAGATAAACTCATATTTAATAATAATGACTTTACAACATCATAAAATTCAAATTCAATACATGCTCCAACCTAGCTCCAAATCTATCACAAAAAAGAATTGCAGTCCACATCAGTATTTTGTTTGAACTATATCAATTAGAATAAACTCATATTTAATAATAATGACTTTACGTCTTAAAAATCAAATTCAAATTCATGCTCAAGTCTAACACTAAATTTATTGTAAGAAAAATTGTGATCTACATAGCATATCCACTAATTAAAACTTAATAAATTGATCATTGCAAATCCAAACTTTAAATTGTCATTTAAAATATATTTTTTAAAACATAACATTATTTTCAAATATTAGAGTTTACAACATCAAAATAAATATTTTTTCGATTTTTCACTGTTCAGTGACTTTCTCAACCACAACATCCACATTTCTACCACAATCCTTACTTATCTCTGAGTCCACTTCCTTTGTGCTATCCTTCGATAGCCATGTTCTTTCATGATCATCAGTCACATAATTAATATGAGCAAGATTTTTCTTTTCTTTTCTTTTCTTGTAGCATCTCCTGTAGAGAGTAGACTTGCATTGTCATTGTCTTCTGTTTAAATAAGACATCGAGATCCCATCCTTGTTCGTTAATGATTTTTTGAAGTGTGTTGTTTTGTTTATTCAACATAACAAGCTTCTCTTTGAATTAAATGATAGAATATACAAATTTTCGCACATTTTTTAAATGCACATTGAGGACTTAGGCTTCCTTTTTTCAGATTCTCATATTTTGCCTGCAATTTAAAACAAAATTTAATTAGATTTGAACAAAATAAATATGACATGAAATTTGATTAAAATGAAGATATATTACTGAATATTTTTCTTCTCAATGTTTGCAATCACAACAAGGTTGATGTCTTTTGCCCGTTTATTAAAATATGCATGGGTTTCTATATTCAAATTCTTCAACTTGTTAAGCATAATACTCAATACATTATTATTGTAACTATTAGAAATAGTAACTGACTTAGACTTAGCTTGATCAAACAAAGCATCAATCTTTGTGGTTTCATGTCGCACTAATGAAAACAAATTTTCTTGCTGAGAGTGGTTGTGATAACGGGTGTTTATTTCTTTAATCAATGCCTTTGCTTGAAACTCTCAAACCAATACATTTTTTAACTCAACTATAACTCCTTAAGATTTGAATGGTCTTCAAGGCAAACTAATAATTCTAAATAAGTAGCAATGATGAGTTTGAGGCTCTGCCCTGAGTTGAAGTATTCAATGCTCATTATGTTGTTTGGAAAATGCATGTCCTATATATGATTTTAATAAGGTTTGAGAGTTAGTGAAAGTGATTGAAGTGGTAAAGCCAAAATGGGTTGACTGGTTCAGGTTTGACTGTGTGTACTAAATACAAGATTGGTATGTAAGACTAATATTTAATTAGAAATTATGATATTTGTACTTAAGAATGATCTATATATGTCAAAGAATCTTTTGAATGTGTCATTAATCATGTGAAGTTCTCTTTCAGGGGTTAAAGATCAAGTTGTTCATGACCAAGTTTTGGAGTGTTCTGGTAATTTTGAGTGAGCTATTTGCAGAGAAATGTTTGAGTCCTTTTGATTGGTACTGTGAAGTCTAAAACACATGGTGATGATATTAAGGTCATGTAGCTTTTTTATGTGTAAATTTCTGCCATGTTTGTTTGGTAAACTTGTATTTATGCTTTAGTTGTTCAAGACATACTTTCTAGGTATGCACATGCCTAATTATGAACAATGCTAATGGTGTGCTTCAAGTGGTGGTTGAAGGTAAAAAGTGTTATGAATCCTAGATGAGATTATTAGGCATCTATGTAAGTTGCATATGATATGTTCCTGCTAAGTGAAGTGTTTGAAAGTGATCCAAGGTAAAGTGTAATGTATCTTAAATCGACCTTATAGGATTAGGTCTCCATGAGACGTAAAGGTGAGATAAGGCTTAATTGAGGTAGGTTAGACTTAAAGGGACTCAAATCACATTTTATTCATGTATATGAGATGTCTTACGATACATTTCAAGTCTGACCTAATAAGGGTAAGGGTGTTTATCCGAATAAGAAGGATATGAACAAGAGACTTGTATAAATACTAGGTAATTTTAGGCTTATTGTGGCATGAAGAGAACAAGTGAATTAGAACATTGGTAAGTAGAATAAGGTATTGTAGACCATCAAAGGTTTGTATAGGATTTATTATGAAGTTTTGATAGAGTTACTTTATATGAAAATCAAGGTCATATGATCTAATCAAGACAAGAAGAGGGCTAGTTGAACGAAGAAGGCTAGTTAGATTTTTGAGAGGGCTAAGAGTGTGAAGAGTTGAAGAAGTGGTCATCATCAGTTGGTTGAGAAACAGGGTGTCCTAAAGGTGATAAAATATATGAGGTGATTGAGTTGGTGTCGAGTCATCTAGGGAGTTGGTGCCTCCTTGCAAGTGCTTGCTAAAACCTAACTGAGTTGGTGCTTAACTAGTTGGGGTTGATGCTCCATGTAAAGTGAGCGGTTTCACTAAATTTGATATTTGTCTTATAGGACTGTAGTCTATTTTTATATATTAGTGGGTTTTCTTCTCCTTGAGAATTTTTCATATATATGGTGTGTTGACTTGTGCAATCTTGTTTTATGCTTGTATAGTTGATTGTTTATGCATTGCTTGATCTATATGTTGATGATTGCTTAAGTAGAATTAATAAAAAAGTTTTTGAAGACTGATTCACCTACCATCTTAGGCATTTTTATTTCAACAAAGGGTAATGTGTACTAACGAATTCCTAATTGAATTAGGTCTCCTTAAGGTCTAAAGAAGGATTTGGTCCATTTGAGCTATGGTCGACTTAACGTAAAATTTGATTCATGTTTGCAGCATGTCCTGAGGCCTATTGTGTAGAAAATATAAGTGGACAAGGCAAGTGTGTGTGGTCAACCAAGAGGTGTATGAGTAAGAGCCTAGTATAAGAATAAGGCCTAATAGGTGTAATGGACTAGTTAAAAAGAAAAAAAGTTGAAACAAAGGATATAACACTTTGAAGAGTTGAAGGAGGTCTTGTAGACTATTAGAAGGGTGTAAAGAAACTATCATGAAGATATAATAAGGATACTGTAGATGAAGATCAAGGTCATATGACCTAATCTATCTTGAAGAGACCTAGATGAGTGAAGAAGTCTAGAAGGCAATTTGAGAGGGATAGAAGAGAGAAGAACTGAAGAAGGTGATTCTCATCTGTTGTATGATAAACAAGGTATTATAAATTGTGGTCAAACGTTTCAAGTGGATGAGTTGGTGTTGAGTCATCTACAGGGTTGGTTCTTCCTTACAAGTTCGTGCTTGGTAAAGCCTACCTGGGTTGGTGCTTAGCTAGTTGGCGTTGGTGCTCTATGTGAAGTTGGTGCTTCACTAAATTGTGATATTTTAACTTATAGGAGTATAGTCCATTTGCAAGGATCAATGGGTTTTCTTCCCCTTGAAGGTTTGACACTTATATGTTTTTTTTTTTTTATGTTATGTTCATGTGAATGATTCTTTATGCATTGCTATATCTTTGTATTGCTTTGATGGTTCAAAGAATTTTAAAGTACATGTGAAATAGAGTTTTAAAAAACTGATTCACCTCCCTCTCAATCATTGTGTTTAAAATAATTGGTATTAGAGCCTGGTCCTTTGAAGTAAGTCTAATATCTTTAAAGTGATCCTAAGAAGCACAAGATGCCTAATGATAAAAAAAGAGGACAACATATATGACAAATAAGTCTACTATGACATTGAAGAAGGAGAAGCTGAAGTAGACCTTGAAGCTGAGCTCACAAGTGCCCTTGATGATTTTAAGCATCAAAATAAGACTATCAAGGATCTCAAGCATTAGTTAGAAGGTGTCAAGACAATGTATAGATTAAAAGAAGTTGAGTATGATTAGTTGAAGACAAAGCTTGATTCCTTGAAGGTTGAGCATGATCAGCTCATAGACAAGATGAGAAAGTTTGAGAAAGAGCATGAGAAGTCAAGAACAAGCCAAGAATACCAACATAAAAAAACCCCATGAAATAAGGGATAAGTTATCATGGAACCATGGGAAAATGAATAATCATTCAATAGATAAGTACACGAATGTTCTTTGCTATAGTTGTCATAATATGTGACACATTACAAGATTTTATTCTAATAAAGTTAGAAGGCCATCAAGATTCAATTAAATACATGAAGCTCCTAGAGTGAATGAGAAGGATCAAACATTGGTATGGAAGCCAAAACAAGTTGAGACTAATTATATTGAGACAAAGAGTCAAGATGGACTATTTGTCAAATAAGAACATAAGATTAAAGTGAATTCTATGCCAGCTCAAACTGCCTTTCACATTCAAGATGAAGACATGAAATGGTATATAGATGGTTGCTCAAGCCACATTATAGAAGATAAAAATAAGTTCATCTCTTTAAATAAGAATGATGCAGAGATAATGAGGTTTGGAGACAACACCACTACCAATATAGTTGGCAATGTTATCTTGAGTTTGGATAATGGGAAGACCAAGACACAAAATATATTGTATGTAGAAGGTTTAAAACATAACCTGCTTAATGTAAGTCAATGTGCAATCAAGGACACACACTAACCTTTCATGATAGAGGATGTGAGATAAGGAGAGCCAAATCAAGAAGGTTGATTACCAATGCTAAGAGGACCGAAAACAATTTATATGTATTGGATGAGATCAAGAAGGAGAGATACTTTATGAGCAAGATGGATGAAAGCTAGCTATGACACAAAAGGTTAGGTCACTTAAACTTTGACAATCTAATCAAGATAAACATTAAGAAGTCTATGAAGAACATGCCTAAGATCACCGAACCTACAAAAATACTTTTCAAAGCATGTTAACATGGTAAGCATACAAGAAGAAGGTTCAAGTCCAAGGCGTACTCTACTACTAGACCCTTGGAGTTAATACACACTGATCTTTGTGGGCATATAAGAATTCAAAACATTGAAGGAGATAGCTACTTCATATTATTCATAGATGACTACACAAGAATGACTTGGGTAGCATTCTTGAGAGAAAAGTTAGAAGCTCTTGACAAGTTTAAGGCATTCAAAGCTCTTGTTGAGAATGAGAAGATCAAGTGTCTAGGATTTGATAAAGGAGGAGATTTTTGGTCCAATGATTTTGATGATTTTTGTGAGGTTCATGGAATAAGGATATATTTTTTAGTAGCTAGGACACCTCAGTAGAATGGGGTAGTAGAATGAAAGAATAAGACAATTGAAGAGATGGCTAGAACTATGCTAAATGAGTCTATATTATCTGATGGACATTGGAGAGAGGCAATAAGCACTACAATCTACATTTTTAATAGAGAACAAAAAGACTAATGACAATAAGACTCCTTATGAACTATGGAAGGGCAAACCTACTAATGTTGAACACTTTTAAAGTGTTTGAGAGCAAATGTTTCATCAAAAGAGATGATGAAAACCTTATGAAATTTTGATTCAAGATTTGATGAAGGTGTATTCCTAGGATACTCATCAATGAGCTCAGCCTATATATTTATAACAAAAGGTTACACAAGATAGTGGAGAGTACCAATGTGCAGATTGATGAGACAAGGAAATCATACTCACAATCAAATGATACTTTAGAGAATATGGACTTCAAGAATGAAGAGGAAAACATAGAGGTTGATGAGGAAGAAGACGTTGACGAGAGATAAGACTTAAAAGGTCCCTCAAGACAAATTCAAAGAGTTCATCTTGAATCTCAAATCATTGGTAACAAGAATGTAGGTATGCAAATAAGGAGGAGACTAGTAAATAATCTAAATCAAGAAAATGTTGCTCTATTATCTAAGATTAAACCTAAGAATCTTATAGAATCAATCAAAGACAAATTTTGAATAAGTGTTATGAATGAAGAGTTAGATCAAATAGAGAAGAATGAGACTTGGGAACTAGTTCCTAGGTCTTAAGACAAGAATGTCATTGGAACAAAATAAGTTTTTATAAACAAGTTGAATGAAGATGGACAAGTCACTAGGAACAAGGATAGATTGGTATGTAAAGAATATGCACAAGTTAAAGGGATAGACTTTGAAGAGACTTTTTCATCAGTAACAAGATTAGAGGCCATCAGATTATTTCTAGCATATGCAGGATTCAAAGGGTTTAAGGTATATTAGATGGATGTCAAATCTACCTTCTTGAATGAGAATTTGGAAGAAGAGATGTCAATAGAGCAACCCGAGAGATTCTCACTATCAGATAATAAGGATTATGTTTGCAGATTGAAAAAGGCTCTCTATGGTTTAAAGTAAGCTCTAGAGCTTGGTATGCTAGGTTGGATAGGTATCTGTTGGATCGACGATTCAAAAAGGAGTTACAGATAGTAATCTATACATAAAGTCAAAATATGATCATGAATTGATAGTAGTTGTCTATGTGGATGACATCATCTTTGCGAGAAATAATGAGAACATGACCAAGGGCTTTGTCTAGGTGATGAATAAAGAGTTTGAGATGACTATGCTTGGAGAGCTATCATTTTTTCTTGGGTTGAAAATCACTCAATTTAAAAAAGGCATATTCATTTCACAGAATAAATACATAAGAGATATGTTGAAGAAGTTTGAGATAGAATATTGCAAGGCAGTTAGTAAACCTATGATCACAAGGTGTAAGTTGAGTAAGGAAGATGAGTCTCCAAAGGTCAATCAGACATCATATAGGTCAATGATTAGAATTTTTATATACACCACTACCTCTAGACTTGACATCATGTAAGTAGTAGGTATTGTGGAAAGGTTTCAAGCAGACCCAAAGGAAAATCATCTGCAAGCAGTCAAAAGGATACTCATATATCTCAAAGGGACTATGGAATATGGGTTGTGGTATCTAAGAAGCAAGGAGTTCAATTTGATAGCCTATTTAGATGTAAATTGGGAAGGAAGTCTAGATGATAGGAAGAATACCAGTGGAGGAGCTTTATTCTTAGGTGGGTGCCTAGTTTAATGGATAAGCAAGAAGCAACCATCAATAACATTATCCACTTGTGAGACTAAGTACATTACAACAACTTCATGTTGTACTTAGGTCCTATGGATGAGACATACCCTAAAGACTACAAGGTGGAGTATGATGGTCCTATCCCTATCTATTGTCACAATACAAGTGTTATAAGAGTCTCAAAGAACCCTGTCATGCACTCAAAGACCAAACACATTCCTATTAGGTATCATTTTATAAGAGAGAAGGTAAGTGAACAAAGTTTCAGACTTGAATATGTTTCTATACAGGGTCAAATTATAGACATTTTGACCAAACCACTTCCAAAGGTAACATTTGAGGACTTAAGACATGAATTGGGTCTAATTTCTGGCCCTAAAAATAATTGAAGAAGCCAAGTATTTAGGGGGAGATAATCAGGTTCATTAGATCCAAGAACATGTGAGTTGTTCCACAAAGATATGCATGGATATAGGGGGAACATGGTTGTATTATGTCTCATAAACTCATAATCCTGTGTGTTGAGTATTTTAGTTGCAAGAAGTGTGATCCAAGGAGTTGTAAACATCCCTTTGTCATTTATGTCAAAGGGGGATAAAGATTGAAATGAGGAGATAAGAATGATCATTTTATAGTATGTTTTTCCATCAATGACAAATGGGAAGATTGTTGAGCATTTTTCCTATTGTTGAGGTTTGGCATTGATGTTGTCATTAATGTCAAAGGCTCTTGAGAAGCTAAAAGGATCTTGAGAAGGTCTTCATGAGGTCATTGAAGAATATAGTTATGACAGAGAATATTTATCAGTGTTGTAGTGATTCTGAGAGTGTAAGATATGTTCTTATAACTTTATGAGTCTTGTGAAGATCAACATGGAAGGTCCTTGTCAAAGTTGTCAAGTGCTTGAGCCTAGTAGTGTCTTGAGAAGCTATGTGCATAGGATGCCTAGTTTTGTGCATGAAGGAGCATGATGGTTTGGTGAGATGAATGCACACATGCAAGAGTGACTGTATGAGGTTTTTTGAGCATGTATATGAGGTGTTAGATCCCTCATTAGAATCTCAGGGTGAGCCTACAGTGGTAGAACCTTCAGATCAAATCTGCACCTAGACCACTTCTAGACCCTCCCTGGCCAAATGAGGCGTCATGATATGTTTTCAAGACACATGAAGGATGTATGTAACTATTCAAGCATGATATAAGTTGTTTGAGTATGTGAGGAAGGTGGAGAGCATATGAAAAGAGGCATAAAAGTTAGTTTCAAGGCCTAATGTGATTTACAGGTTAATGTTTAAGCAAGCAAAGAGAGAGAGGGAGTGTGGCCTAATGAGGGGTAATGATCATATTTCAAGGTGTATGAGCTCATATAAGCATTTTCAAAGGTAAGTTATGTTGTTTCAAGTTTTTTCATGAAATTTTAGGTCAAAGTTAGAAGGATAAGGCATGAAAATGTGTTCTAAGATCTCTCGAGTGCACATAATAAAATGTTCTCTTCCTGAGAAGGTTTTTATTATGATAATTATCTTGTAAAACCTATACATGGGAACCTAACATATTCATGGTAAATGAGAAAGGGTTTTAGCTCAAAATTATAGGCATTTGTTTTTATATTGAGGGGCTATACTTTATGAACAATTGTTAAGAATAGAAAGAGGTTTAAACCCTCTTAGAACCCTAATAAGGATCTAATTTTGATATAATTAAAAAATGATTAGGATGGTTTATAATGCTTATTTAAGTGTTTGGATATTGTAGTGAACTCTCCCAAGTACCTCCAAGTGGCGGTGGTTAAAGAAAGGAGAGAGAAAATGTGAAGACACAAGCTTGTTTTTAAATAAGTTATTGTAGCTGTAAAAAGTTGTATTGGACAAAGTTTGAAAATCATTGGATGGAGAAGGTTGAGACTTGAATTTAATGCCCATGATTGTTTATGGATAGGTTCTATCCCTAAAATGTGTTAAACTGGTCATCCAAGTTAGTTAGTCGCTAACAAGCGTAATGGTGAAAACAATGAAAAACCTAGGCAACATTGAGGATATGATTAAGAATGTGTTATCATGAAATAGGGATGAAACCAAGTGAATGGAGAGATTTTTTGGGACTTGTAAGACATGTTCATGTTAGGTATAATTTTTTGAGGTCAGTGATTATAGTGAAAAAGTTACTCACAAGTTGACTTGTCTAGTGCAGATGAGACAATGAGATGTAAGGTCATGAGATTGGTTTGAAAGACCATTATTTGCCATTTGATCATGTTATATTTATATCTAAAATTTTTATAATGATATAATAAGATCATATACATTAATTATAAGTCATTTAATATGTCTATACAGATGTTAGAGGTCTGAGTCACCATGACTGGCATTTGAGAAAACCTAGTAGTTCTAAGTGAACAAGTTGCAAGAGTGTTTTTGAGTCTTTTTGTCTTGTGTAATGAAGTCTAATGTACTTGGTAAATTTTTTGAGGTCTTTTATGTTATGTTAATATGATTTATTATCTTGGTTATGTGTCTAAACATTGTGCTATCTTCAGTTGTTCAAGACAAACTTTTCTGTGTGTGAAGGCCTAATGTAAACAATACTAATGGCATGTTTCAAGTGGTGATTGGAGCTAAAAAGTGTCATGGACCTAAGAATATATTAGTATGGATATATTTGAATGGAATATGAAGTTTTCTTATAGTTTATGAAGTTTTAAATTATTCCAAAGATATCTAATGGTAACGTGTACTAGGGAAGGCCTAATTGAATTAAGTCTCCTTAAGGTTTAAAGAAGGATTTGGTCCATTTGAGATATGGTTGACCTAATGTAATGATTGATTCATAATTTTGGAATGTCTTAAGGCCTATTGTGTGTGAAATATAAGTTGGAAAATGTGTGTGGCTGACCAAAAGGTGTATGATCAAGATCCTAGTATAAGAACAAGACCTAATAGACCTAATTGACTAGTTAAAAATAAAAAAGTTGAAGCGAAGGATATAACACTTTGAAGAGATGAAGAAGGTCTTGTAGAATATCATAAGGGTATATATAAAATATCATGAAGATATAACTAGGATATTGTAGATGAAGATCAAAGTCATATGACCTAATATGTCTTGAAGAGACTTAAATGAATGAATAAGCTTGGAAGGTAGTTTGACAGGGATAGAAGAGAAAGAAGAAATGAATACGGTGATCATCATCTATTGTATGAGTAATAAGGTGTTCTAAAGGTGATCAAAAGTTTTAGGTGGATGAGTTGGTGCTGAGTTATCTAGGGGGTTGGTTCCTCCTTACAAGTTGGTACTTACTAAAGCCTAGCTAGGTTGGTCCTTAGCTAGTTGGGGTTGGTGCTCCATGTGAAGTTGGTGCTTCATTGAATTGTAATATTTTGACTTATATGATTTTATTCTATTTGTAGGGATTAGTGAGTTTTATTCTCCTTGAAGGTTTCCCACTCATATGTGTATTATCTTGTGTTATGCTCATGTGAATGACTCTTTATGCATTGCTATATCTTTGTATTGCTTTAATGGTTCAAGAAATGTTAAAGTACATGTGAAATAAAGTTTTAAGAGAATGATTGACCCCCCCTCTTAGTCATTGTGTTTCCAACATTGTATAATAAAATGACCTTTATAAGAATGATCTCAAACTCTTCCAACTAATGAATCCTAATGAAACATCTACTAACCAATTGTATAATGAAAAAATGGATTTTATAAGGACCCTCTCAAACTCTTATAACTAATAAGGTATATATGACACAATGTATTTTACAAGGATGCTCTTTATCGGATATTTTTTGTCGCTATGGTTTATATTTATTTTATTAATTGACCCAATAAACATTGACATAATTTTGCAACATTAGATAAATCACCATAAGAAATGTGATTTTCCTTTGTGTTTGAGAGGGGAAATGCCCTCATATGATATGATTTTTTTAATTTTCTGGAGTATTTTTAATCATAAAGCATAAAAATGAAACAAAATAGGAAATGAGATAACTAAAAAATGAAAATGAATTGAGGTGAAGGTGAGAAATCCATGACAAAATAAACGTGGAAGACTATATGAATAAATCTTATTTAGATAAAATGAATAAGAAATTGTTTCTTTCCTATGAAAATAAAAATAGGATTAACATATGTAATGGAAATAAAAGACTTACTTGGAAATAAAAAATCTTCTAAAAATTATATTGGGTGCACTTGGTACAAAGCCCATCCTTAGAGGTTTTAACATAAAATTTATAAATGTGAGTTGCACACAACTGTGAAAAATTCCAATATTTGATGGCTTCTTTATCTAGAATAATAATATAAGTTCTATAAAAAAATAACATTAAAACCCACAAATCTAGAGAATAATGCAATTCTAGAATCTTGGCAACATAGAAATTTTTTGGTAATAACTACATATTTTTGTAAAAAAATTGAATTTTATCTTATTTTTTAGGTCCATATTTTGTTTTGCACACTGGATGACTCTTCCACCTAATTCTCATGCAACTTATATATAACAAGGTAAGTGAAGGTATTTATTTACACATTATTTACTTTCATTTATTTTTTGCTTTTTACTATATTTTGTTAACTCAATGTTGTATGTTGCTATATTCTTTCTCGAAGCACCATCTCATGTTACAATTGTGTGGTACATAATGATATCTGAATGGGGATTATGTATATACATAATATTTTTAAAATTTATTATTTACCGACACTTTTCTCTCTTACAAGAATCTATCAAGTTTTGATCTCTTTAAGTGTATGCCTTAAAAGATGTACCGAGAAAGGGGTGGGTAGACCATTAGTGCTTCACAAGATTGTTGGTCAACTCTATCATTACTTAAATGCATTACAAAACTTGATTATTTAATTCCTCAAACAACCCAACCCTTATTTACATATTTTTCTAAGCATTTATCCTTTAAAATATACCCTAACTAAGCAAACACCCTCTTTTCATACTAAGTCAGATGGGTTAATCTTATTATGAAAAAATAAACACACGTTATTGAACTAAGTCAGTTTAGCCAACTTAATTCGAGGCTTAACGATAATTTTTTCTAACAAACTAGTCACACTGGTTGATCTTGTTAGTTAAAATTTTGGAATGGTTAAGGATCATCCATTACTATAAAGACAAGGCTCATTTCAATTCAATAGAGAGGAACATTCATTTTTACATCATTACAATTCACAATTATGTTAAATATCCATTTGAAGGAGCCGTTGCTTAGGGTTTGTTTTGGAGAGAAGATTACTTATCTTATGTGAAGTGTTAGATGTAAAGTATGAGTGTTTTAAGCTAGAATTAATTTCTATAATGGGATCCTTAAAATCCTATAACAATTTTTTTTAAAACACCACTGGCCAAGGGAGAGATTGAGACACGACAGATTCACCCAAAATAAATATTTCTAACTCTTGCTATTTAATTTGATTTTTATGCTTAAACTTCGTATAAATATATGATTTTATTTGTTTTCCATCTTCCATTTTAGATGATTTAAGCCTCCATTTATGTACCATGATCATTTGATTTTTTGTTTGTATTTAATCATCTCTTTTGTGCTACAAGCTTTGGTGAACACTAGATTAGTTTTATTTTATGTACTTAAGCCTAGCTAAAGTTATTCATAGTGTCATTTGCTGAGAGGGTTTGGAACTCTCTCCTTTGGTGTTGTATAGTAATAGATATATTGATTAGGTTTAGTGTATCTAATTTGGTTATGTTTTCGATATAACTACTATTAAAATAGATATTAGTTGAATTTCTTATCCGATCTTAGATTTTACTAATTCAGATAAGTTGTAGAACTATTTTAATATATTGCATACATTATGATGAACTTGATGTGAATCTAACCTTTGTATTTTTAATTTTTAATTTACAATCAACTAAATTGTGTTGGTTGATTTAGTCTTAACCTCTATCTATAGATTATGGATCCACAGTCATCTAGGTCATATTAGTCAATTCAGTTTTATCATCTATTTGCATATTTTATTTCTGTAGTTAACTAGATCACGCTAGTCAATCTTTTTTCTATTTGTAGGTCTAGGATCAACAATCAACTAGATCACACTGGTTGATCTAGTTTTATTCTTTGGTTTGCAAAGTTTCATATCCAATAAATTGAGTCATATTGATTGACTAAGTCATTTTTACTATTTTTTATATTTTCACTTACAATCAACTAGATTGAGCTGGTCGACCTAGTTTAATTTTTAACAGTTTTTACTTTTTAGCTTTCAGTAAACTAGATCATATTGGTCAATCTAGTTTGATTTTATCGCTTTCATTTTTTAACTATCTATAGATTAAATTGACTTGGTTGACCATGTTTAAACTGTATTTTTCATATTTTTACCCTTGAAGGACTCAATCAGGGCTAGATAATATAATTAGCAATCAAATTTTTAGTTTTTTCAATCAACCAAGTCAACCTGGTCGACCTAGTTATATTTTTTAGGTTCAATCTAAACAAGATTCATATTTCTATTTTTTTAATTACTTCAATTTATCATTTCTATCTTTCAACAAAATTATTTAGCATTTCAATTTTTAAACCGTGTTTACTAGTTTTTTAGTTTTGTAAAATTATATCACACAGTCAACTAAGTTGAACTAGTTGACTGTGTTTATTTTCATCCTATTTTTACAATAGACTAGATCGATATGTTCAATTGTATTTTGATCTGTTTGCTAACTAGATCAGCCTGATCAATCTTGTTCTATGCCTTTTAATTTTAGCATAAGCAATACAATTCACTTTCATTTATTGGTAATTAATCTCACATTTACTTTGAAAATAGTTGGTTGCCTATTTATTTACTTAATGAAACTACAAATTAGTTTTCAACTATTGATTTTTACCTTTATTTTCACTTTGTCTTGATTTAAACAGAAACTATGTGCTGACAATTTTAAAATTAACTACTATCATCAAGTGTTATGTGATCCTTTATTTACGATCTTTATTGATCGTTTAAAGATAGTGTATCATGAGGGGTTTGACCTAATACTCATATCCATAGTATAGAGTTAAACATGGTCTTTAGTTTCCACATATCTCATGGTATTTCATAAATATCTAGAATTTTTCTTTGAATTAAAACTTAAGAATCCAACCATCCATTTGATCTTGTGATGCATTGGTTAGCAGTCAGTACAGATAAATTATTTTCATATTACCTTTGAAACTGGGTTTAGTGGGCTATGAAAATAGCACTTTCTTCATAGTTAATGATTTAAAACATTGGACCATCACTATCCAATGGACAAGCAAGTATATTTTTAATCTTAAAAATCAATTAAAACCTTTCAGTATGACTTTCAAATCTTATTTTTGAATAATTAATTAGCATCATTAGTTACAAAATTATATTTTCTATTTATTTCCTACTATTCTCTATTGTATTGTAGATTTTATTGACTAACATTAATACAAAACTGTGTTGTGTGATAGATATTTTAGTATTCTATCTACTTTACTACTATCTTAAAAATTAAATAGTTCAAGTTATTGTTAGATTTTTTAGATTCAACTAAGTCAACAAACACGACTTAATATAATTGTATATTTTCCTACCTATACAACTAAGTTGACCAACTTGACTTAGTAAGCTTCTAACATTGTCTATTTCTTGCCTGTGAAACTACATCAACTAGCTTGAATTAGTATACTTTTAATATTTTGTCTGTTTCTTGTCTATACAACTAATTTGACTAGATTGAATTAGTAAGATTTTAAAATTCTTTCTATTTCTTGCCTTTATAACCGAGTCATCCAACTCAATTTAGTAGGCTATCAAAATTGTATTTTTTTTGCTTATACAACTAAATTGACTATCTCGACTTAGTAATATTTCTTGATTATTTATTTTTTCTATCTACACAACTAAGTTAACCAACTCAACTTAGTAGTCTATTCAAACGTTGTTTGTTCCTACTTGTAAAACTAGCTCGACTAGCTTGACTTAGTAGGTTTATAGCTTTCTAATTCTATCTTCCATTTTTTTACCATGCAATATATTTTTGATGAAATTGAAATACAAACTCAAAATGATATGATGAATTTAACTAACCCTCATAAGTGTTCTAATTATCTCCTTCCCTATACTTCCATATAAAATACATATGTCAGTAATATCCATGTGTCTATTAGAACCAAAAACTATAAGTTACTTCTAAAGATTTGGATCCACCTAACTATCCTCCAAATTTTTTTGTGGTTCAGGATGAGAGTGATCTCGAATATACTACTAAAATGATCCTCTTCATCAATGATAACTCCCAACATGAACGAAAGGATCCCATAATCATCTACAATCTCATGATGGAACCTTACCTTGACTATCCACCTTCACCTATGCATAATATATCTATAGGCCTTAGGGTAAGTCACCCAATGATTTCTTTCATACCCACTTCTTCTTCTATGCCCTCAAATTTATTTACTAATTCTTCTTCCACCTTGCCTAGTATCTCGACTACTATGCCTGGTCTTTCCTCCAATGGGCACACTCAAAGTGTCCACGTTTATACTCAAGTAAATACTACCTCTAGTGCATCTCAAGATGCTTCTACTAGTCAAGCCACTATTAACACTAATCAAATTTTATTACAAGTCATGAACCAAATGGTTACTTTTTAAACTTATAGTACAAATAAAATGATACAAATGTAAAATAAGCTTTTGTAATTACAAAATCATCCTCAACCTACTCAATAGGGAGTGAAAAATATTAATGCCCTCATTAGAGATGCACAAGGTAACCTTATACTTCAACCTTCACTTCTCAACAAGACTATCAAACATCTATAAAATAAACCCTTAGTCCCTAAAATTGTAAATATTGATATAAGTGGTATTATTCTTACTATCACTTATAATGGGTTCAGTGATCCTGCTTTGCATTTGAAATCTTTTATAAACTTATACAAAGATTGGATTAAATTCAATACATTTTCTGCCACAAACTCTTAGTTAAAACCTTCGTAGGTGATTCTTTGGACTGGTATAATCAACTCAAATCTCATACAATATTTATTTTAGAGGATTTAGTTAATGCATTAGTATGAGAATTACAAACTAATGACCTCCTTAAAAATAACTTAACTCACTTCATCAATTGTGAACAATCAAAATATGAAACTACACAAGTGTTCATTAAAAGATGGAAAGCCGTGTCCAACAAAGCTAAACATAACATGTCAGAAGACAACCTCTTCCACTTATTCATTAATTCTCTTCATCCTAAATTCCAATATTATGTTAAGACCCTTTCTTCCAAATCTTTAATTGAATCCCTCGACCAAGCCAAATGTCAAGATTTTATCATAAGGCAATTTGAGCCTTCCCATCCTTTTGCTAGAAATCAAATATTTTGAAATCTAAAAATAGACATGATACTAATAATGGTGTTATGGATAACTATGATTTTATTCACACTATTCACATTAGTACTCCAAGTGGTTCTAATATGCTACTCTTTCACAACCACTATCAACCAACCCTTTACCACAACATAGTTCTACATTTTTCAAAGTAAACAATGTGGATTCTCACAAACCTCTTTCTATGGTAGAAATTCTAAAGCATCTTCATAGGCCTTCACCATGAGAACTTGAACCTACTCGCCATACCAAACATTGGTATGATCCACACAAGTTTTTTTGGTATCACACAAGTTGGGTTCATTCTCATGAAACTTGTCACAAATTACAAAACTTTGCTCTTTAATATCTTCTTGGTTTGAATTTTGATCATGAAGCCCTAAATCATGAATGTAAACAAACTTATGAAGTCATAACCAAGGTTTAAGAAACCAAAAATAAACACAATGCACTTAATCAAGATAACACTCATCTCACAATTTAGAAGGACCCTCTTCTTTATCATCAACCAAGTACTTCTAAACCTCACAATAGCAACATTATTGAAACTTCTATCGATCTTAATGATGGGAATGTTGTCAACATGAAAAATATGTGGAAAGTAGTTTTTTATATCGATCTTTACCCAAATTATAGTTATAACAATTTCTCTACTTTCTATACTATACATGATTTTTACCCATCCCACTTTACATAGCTTGGGCATATGACAACAATCCCCACAAATCTAATAGCACAACCTACTCCTTCATCCACTAACCCAAATGTTTCTACTTAAGCACCACATGTGGATACTCATTCACTCTCCATTGATAGAAATTCTAGTCCTCACCTATCACCAAACTATCCTCACTCCAACTTACCTAAAAATCCAAATCCAATTACTTTATCGACTTCTTCACCACCTAAAAAATCTTATAGAAAACCACACACCCCAACCATTACACCTAAAACATTACCTAATTCAAATTATCTAGATACACTTGTCACAACTACATTGGTTAAGTCTCAATCAATTCCCTCTTCTCAACATCAATTTAAATACACTTTCACCCTTCCTTCAACAAACTTGCTTCAACATTATCCACCTCTATCTAATACAACTCTAACTGGATATGATGAATGAGATCCTATAACAAAAATTCTCTTCTCCCATCTCAAATTACTTTTATTTAACTCATGAGGACTTCTCCTCATCATCATAATTATTCAATGCAATTTTTATTTGAAATGAACATCCCCCGACCTCTACATATGGGGTAGGAATCCACTTTACCCAAGTTTGAAGCTAGTATTCTTTAAAAAATATGAAGAATTATCTATATACATTGATGACACCATAGATACTTCTCCCACTCAAATTTCCCATTGCTTCAATGATTCATGGTGAAATATTGCTTTGAGTAGATGAAATTCCATTATTTATCAGTGTACAAATTGGTGATATCCAAATCAAGCTTGATTTGATTGATGAAGGTTATAGCACTTGTGTTCCTTCCTTTGATTTTAATAAAACACTTGGGTACTCTAAATGAAATCTAAAATACACCTAATGTACATGTCAAGGCTATGATCGAATACAAATTCCTCCTCTAGGACGTGTTTGGCTTTCTATAATGGTTCCTCCTATCACTATTTGTATTGAAGTCATGATATTCAACTTTATGTTATCATATAAAGTCATACTCAATTGACCTTGGACACATCGCATGAGGTATACACCTCATTGGCATGCCAATGTGTTAAATTTTATCATATTGGTGCTATCTACAAGATTCAAGGAGACAAAAACCCTTGGAATTTTAAACAATTATAGGAACATGGTGTTTTAAAAATTCCCACCCTTGAACCTTTATCTAGAATTCCCTTTCATGAATATCAATTATTTAACTACAATATCAAATCTACTAGAGGGTATAATAGCCACCCCAAACTTGTGGGAAATATTTTTCCTAAACAATTAAATTATGGTGATGATGAACCATATGAGATTAGTTTGAAAATCAAAACTTCCAATCTCATTTTACACATAATTTCTCAATTACCTCCTTATTTACGGTCTTGGTATAAAAAAAAACCAATTGATGAGATTTCTGTTACCCTAACCAAGACTAAACAATCCATTCCTCAAGCTTCTTTTAACCATAAGATCGTCGATGCTTTCACTATTGACATTCATACTCCTGATTATGATGATGGATATTCATTAGGTGACCCCTTTTTAAATTATTTTATTCAAACTAAAAATGTGAAAATACTTAGATATTGTTCTTCTTTAAAACACTCCTTTCATAGTATTAATTGTATTGATTTAGTTCTTTCTTCTTCACTTGTACCTGGAATTATATCTTCTTCACTTGATGTTCATAGGTTGGAGATGGAACACACAAACACTATTTCTCACCTAGTCACTGCTGAGCCTCTTCAGACAATGCTTCTTGATCATGCCATGATGGGACTATATCAGTTCGACAAGTTTTTTGATTCTTTAAACTTGCTCTCTCCTAAGATGTTAGCCACATTATGCCAACCAACATTATGATAATCTATCATAGTTAATTTGGCTTGCATAGAATTTACTTTGAGTTATCCTATTTATGGTAATGGCATATTACATCTACCTAAGCTTGATCCTATACCTACATGATGGGAAGATGAGCCATATTTTTAGTTCCATAAGGTTGATGGTCATTAGACCAATGATTATCATGCACATCAAAGGTTCTTGGCACAATAGTAGGAATCTAGTTCTAATATTGCTCCAGATAATATACCTCCATAGTGACTCCTATATGTACTTATTTTCATGCTACAAACATGCATACCTCTACACACTGCCAACAAATTTTATAGTATATTGATGTGCTTCATTCAGAAAAGCCATAATTTGTTGATAAGACTCTACCTACTCCTACTATTATTCTATAATATATCCCTAAACATGGGGAGGTCTATTTATTTTGGCATCAATGTGCTACACATCATATATATAAGTGTAGAGTCTTGAAATAACACTTTCATGCTTTTCCATGGCCTACACCATCACCTTCTCAGTAGTGTACCTAGGGTAGTTCATGGGGGAAGGCTAATCCTTGCCAATCTCCATCATCTCAAATACTAGAGGATTACAGTCACATTGTAGCACCAATTCCTCACATTAATTACCCTTTATAAGAGATGCCACATACACAACCCTCTTCTTCTAGCATACCTAAGTTTTCCATTGAGACAATGTGATAAGAAGTTCTTGCACGTCTCTCAGTGAAGATGGATGAGACTATAGTCAAATATATATTCCAATTATAATAGGATTTATCACATGTTATTGATGATGTATGTTGTGAGATCTATCAATATTTGTGAACACATTATTTTTCTATGGCATATTATGCCTCATTTTTTTACCTGATTAATTTTTGATATTTGTACCTCATTATAGCATTTATGATGCATTACTTATCTTTTGCTATCTTGTCTCTATCTTTTATTTGTAAAAAGTTAATTTTATATTAATGGTTGTTTATTTACAACTCTCGAATCTTTCTACATTTAACTTTCATGCTTTAATCACAATTATTTATCTACTTTCTAAACAATTATTTTCCCCTATCTTGGGATGATTTTTACTTACAGGGATGTTTATGTTAGATCACTTGTAATATAGTTATTTATGTGACATGGCATTTAGACCACACCCTACACTATCCTATTATCCCTATGATTAGCTACAAATCATATTCATCATTTTACTATTATTTACACGGAGCTCTAATGATTTTTCCCCAATATATCCATCATATTAAACACACAAGGTTATTATTGAGATTGCATATTCACTTGTGGGAAAGTCTAGGCATTTTTACAACAACTTAAGTTTTAAGTACTTATCATATGTAACCAAAGTATAAGATTTTTTATGTTAGTCATATATATCACTCATGTTTGGTTCATTTGAATTAATACGAAGGAGGAATAAAAAAATCCATAAAATATGAAAGACAAATCATTCAAACAAAATAAAATAATCAAAAGGCAAAAATAAATACTCAAAAGTCAAAATCACACCAAAATATGTGATACTTCTTTGGCATATATCCTATTCTAGTTGAAGCTCAAATTCCATAGTTGGCCTCATAATAGAGCCAAGGTCGATTGGAGTATAATAGGCTAGTAGACTAGAAGAGGAGGTCTCATAATCTAGTGCCACCTACTTTCTCATGCAAGTAATCAATCTTCATAGTATACTGATAACTTTGTAAGGGGTCCTGAAGAATGGGGAACACATTATAGGGAGGTAAGATCATTTTAATTTTTTTGTAAATAACCTTTATGAGATGATTTAGGTAATTCACGCATTAGCCAACTACTTTATGTTTATTAGTGAGAGTATATTTTTTTTGCTAGGTGACAACTTTTGCCCAGAGAGTGAACTAGTTTAGGACATAATTAAATACCATATATATACAAAAAATTACCAATAATGGCTATCACTGGTCTTGATAATAACTAATAGCTATTAATGGCCTAAAAAATACAACCAATGGCTATAATTAGCCTCATATGCCTTTATAGATATTTGAACCTATGTGGGACTTGAAGCAATCAAACTAGTTAACCAACTCACCCACATATCATTGGTTAAAATTTTAAGTTACAAGATTTATTTAATCAGATATAGAATTAACAGTAAAGAGTAGCCCCAGCCATATACTATGGTTTACCTCATCACATTAAACATAGGTTTCAATCCACCTACCAACCCAATCGCATTGAAGACCGAGCCAACTAGTACATTACATCAGGTACCCTCATGGTTGACTTGTTAGAGCCTAGTATGGGAATGATGCAATAGAGGTGGTCAGCTTGGGGAATGGACCCCAAGACCTCCCACTTTTAAGAATCAACTCGCATACCATTAAGTTATCCCCACTAGGTCACCAATAAGAGTATCTTAAGTCTTTATTGTCCAAATAAAATCTTAAGCACTTGCACACTTGCTTAGTATATCTCATTTATACTAAGAATTGTTAAAACACTTATGTACATCTTTTTATTCCCTATTTTTATAGCATCATTTGTAAAATATTCCCCTTGATGCATATAGATTCTATTATGATCATACCTCTTTGGTTAATATTTTTTGAGTTGTAGTGTCATAAGACCAGGCCTTCCTCACACAATTCCTTTCTAAACAATTTTAATTTTTATACCTCTTTGGTAAACCTTTTATGAGTTTCAATGTGTTAGATATGTGACAACAAAGTTAAAATTTGGATAATTTTTCAGCACAATTTATAGCCCACTCCTCGACAGGGGGTTTTGGGGGCGGGGGGGACAACACCCCATAATTATCGTAGGGGGTCAAAGGGGCGATGAATCAAGGGTTCAAACCCATGTTTATAGGAAAGTGAATTCAACTAAATTTTATTTTTAGAAGGAAAGTCCCAATTATATTTTTTCACTCTATTTTTAGGAGGAGGTATCCTAAAAATGCTTTGCCAATTAGGCGTATTTATCTTTGTGGAGTTTGCATGTAATCTACACAATGAGTTCACATATAATTTATTCATATTGAAATTAGTATAGCTTGATATCTTGCACCATGGATGTTTCCTTATATTGCTAAGGTTTTACCACACAAATCCTGTGTTTTGTCTCATGCATGTTGAGTATTTTCTCTATTTGATTATCTCTATTATTGTATTCTATTGCTAAAGAGTGTGTGATTTCATATCATAGTGTAAGACCTTGGATAGGACCAGATCTTCCTCATAAAATTATCTTTTCTCTACAAACAAACACCACTTGGTTATCTATTTGTGAGTTGTAGTGTAAAACCTTAGACATGACCAAACTTCAAATAACCAAAAAAATAAAATAAAAATCCTATGTGCCATATTTGGTTACAAAATAACTTTAATTTTTCACACTATTGACTAACACAAACCCTAAATTTAGGTTTTCATTCTTATTTCCCACTTTTATTTTCACATACTTAATGTCTCTCTAATTAACATATATTTATTTACATATTTTTGACTTCATTCACATAATTTGGTTTGCATGTCTTTATTTACATTTGAACTTTATTTACATCAATATTTTATAGTTTACATATTATTGAATTTAGTTACATTGGATATTTATTTATCTTCATATCTTTGTTTTCATTATTATTTCTTATTTTTCCCATCTTTATTTATTATCTTACATTTATATTTTATTTTTTTAATATTATGATGTTCATTTACATTTTTAATGATTGACATGCATTATCTTTTCCAGTTTATTTTCCCATTTTCATTGATTCATAATTCTCATTTTCAAAACTCTTTTTTCTTTTTCTTTTTGACCATGCATTTATTCACATTTCATAGAAAATAATAACACATAGGTCATACATTTTACCATAACATATATAAAGATAAACACATGTTCTAGAAAGAAAGTAAATACATCCATAACATCCATGAGGCATAAAAGATATAACACACACACAAAAAAAAAAAAATGGCTCAAAAGTCCTGATATAATATCACATGATAAACTCATGGTACAACAAAAATTATATAGATGTGGTCTAACCTATCTATCTAGTGGTGGATGGGTTAACTACTCATGGAAGCTTGAGACTACCCTTTACAAATAGTCTACTAAAGTGACTCTATACGTGTTTATAGTCCTTCCACTTATCCCTATGAATGGGTCACCAGGGTTAATTTTAAGAGGCTCTAATAGAAAACCAATTAGAAATATTTGGCGAATCTAGTGAAATTTGATTCATTGGTGTGGTGAGTCCTCTATGGGCAACGGTGAATCCTCTATTGACTATTTTTTCATACAACAGTTCAACTGTATCACAAGATAAATGTAGAATGATTACACTAAAAGGATATGTTGAATAGCTGGACTGAATGGTTAGACCAAATGACTGGACCAAATGACTAGAACAAATGGATAGATCAAATGACTGGATTGAATGGATGGAATCAAATGACTAGATTGAATGATTGGGCCAAATTATTGGACCAAATGACTGGGTTGAATGGCTAGACCAAATGGCAGGATTGAACAACTAGGCTAAATAGTTAGACCGAATGACTAGGTTGAATGGCTAGGGTGAACAATAAGACTGAACAGCTAGGCCAAATAGCTAGATCAAATGATTAGATTGAATGAATGGACTGAATGGCTACATAAAATGGCTGGGTCAAATGGCTAGACTGAATGACTAGGGTAAATGGCTAGATTGAATGACTAGGGCAAATGGCTGGTCTGAATGACTAGGCTGAATGGTAAGACCAAATGGCTAGGCCAAATGGTAAGACTAAACAACTAGGCTAAATGGCTAGAACAAATAGCTAGGACAAATGGTTGGATCAAATGGCTCTGTCATTTGGCTCTATTATTCAACTCTATCATTCAGCTATATCATTCAACTCTATCATTTGACACTGTCATGGGTCTGACGGTGTTATTGTTTAGCAATACCATTCATTTCTCCCTTCAGCATTATCATTTAGTTCCTCCCTTCGGCATTGTCATTCAATTTTGTGGTCCTCTAGTTTTAATTTTGCTTATTGGCTTGGTTGGTATCGATAGATAGATATATTATATATATATGGTGAATTAAAGTGTAATCTTATATATTATTGTGAAGGGTTGATGAGCTAACCTCAAGAATAATTTATATCCTTAAAATTTTGGTGATCTAGTCCCATCTACCAACCCTAAAAAATCACAAAACCAAAATCTAAAAATTGGAATATTCATGAATTAAAGAATATTTGTTACTAAAATTTACCCTATGGGCCACTTGGCCCAGTAATTAGGTTAACTATCTATCCATATCGAAATGTGTAACTTATTTCATAGATAATGAAGACCATGCCTATATCTCCCCATCACCAACACCTGGTAGTAATACCACTTGGGTTACATTAGATCATCTCTGTAACTCTTAAGCTATTTTACCAACCAACCGAAACCAACTAGCATAAATAGGTACAGAAGGCACCATCAAATAAATCATCTATGTCATATCATGCTAAGGTAATACATCATCCAGTATATCATGATATGATCTCTCAACCATGGATGACCATATAGCCTCCTCTAATGTAACATCTAAAAAATGCAAATGAAATAAACATTAGATCTCCCATATATATACAAAATACTACATATATAAAACATGTATATTAGTTTATCACACATTCAAAAAATATAAATTACTTACCAATAATAGCCCCATCGACTAGACCACCAAGTACCTCATGTGAAGCATGGATCCGTGGTAGTGCGAAGTCTCTATAATGCCTAAATTGAATCACATGGGCATGATGTGGTCCACTATGAATCTACCTCACAATCAATCAAATTAGCACATGTTACACTATAGGATCTCCCGGTGGTGGTACATGTGGTGGTGCCTATGGTGGTGGATATAACTATGTACATGGTTGTACTAGAGCTTGCCTCCATCTCTATCACCATTGTGTATTCTATAATATCTATTAGTATGCAATAAGTCACACCTCCTACTTCTTCAACTACCACTAGATCCCCTCATTATCCTTGGTGTTATCATCCCCCATGTCTTAATGGACATGACTGTATGATAGAAACATCTACATGTACTCCTATACCTTGACGTCATGATTCTCCATCACATGTCATGCCCAATATCCCTGTTGGGTGAATATTTTGTCACCAATTGATGAGAAAAATATGTCTCTTCAACCACAACATAGGGAGATTGGTTGGCCAAATGTGCAGGTTTACCACATTAGAGGTGGACAAATCTCTCCTCTCATCAAGGGGAGGTTCCCTATAAATATGAGGAGCTATATACTATATATATAAGCAAAAAATAACACTCAGGGTTAGGACTACACCATCCATCTCTCTTTTTTTAGAGATGATGTTCACAGACAAAGGAGAAATCTTGGTGATAATACTGAAGGCACTTCTCTTCTTTTAGAAGTGGTTTTACATCAGAGCACAGGAGTTCTTTCTGGTGGGTAACCAATAGGTAACAAGGGTGCAGTAACCAGTAGAATGAGGTGTAACACAAAGTCTCCACCTCAACTACCCAAAGAGTGAAATATGAAGGATAATGGGGGCACAAAGTCATCCCAAGATCCTTTACACAAAAAGAAACTAAAAACACATTGAAGACAATTGTGACAACATAAAGTCTTTCCACATTCAGCTTCAAGACACCTTCCTGATTACTTCCACTAGTTCTGCTTGTTAAATTAAATAAAAAAGAATGCTCCTAGGAAATGGACATAAGAACAATTTCCTAAAATAACACAAGCTATAACAACACAAAGTCTGAAAGTAACTTGCTTTCTCATTCAGATAAAGAAATATGATCAACAATCTGAGCTCAAAGTCTCAGTAATCGCCTTTCAATTTGGGCAGAGTTTTGCTTCTATAATGGAAAGATCTCCTTTGCATAAAACAAGAGATTACAATATAGAGCAGCCAAGAGAGGCTTGACACTTTGTTCCATGGAACGGTCCACGCTGCATTCAATGCCTTGAATGCATTTTTAGTTATGTCAAGGGGCCATGCTTGGAAGAGTGCATCGGCCTTAACTGTGGTGTGCTAATTCATCTCATATGTCTCCTCTAAAGTATAGGTCGCCTGGTCCTTTCCTTTTTATTTGCACAGCTGTCCACTTTGCCTTTACTTCATGGAAGAAAAATAGGTCACATCCTTGATTTGGTGTGCTTAGATGACTACTTGGTGGACTATTTCACCTACCAAAAGTAACTCTCTCATAGATATTTCAATATCTTTTGTAGCCTTCTCTTCTTTCATGTTGCAATTGGAGCTCTCGAGCTATCTTCTTTAGCTAGTCACTTGGTTCATCCTTTAAGTTTCACGCTATATTTGAAAATTAATGGATATTCTATTACCTTAAATTTGACGTCTGCGAGGACGTCAATGGTTGCAAGTTGTTTGAACCATGAACCTTTGAACCTTTGAAAGTTCATTGGTTCAATAGTTTAATAGTTCAGGCGGTCTTTATCGGTTCTTTGGTTCCATCGCTTCTCTGGTTTAATCATTTTCTTGCTTTTTGGTTGAACCATCTCTTTGAACTGGTCTCTGGAATCTTCTGCCTCCTTCCTTTGTTTGGTGCTTTCTTTGAACCTTTGAACCTTTTTGGTTCAAAGTTTAACGGTTCAATCTCTTTCTCAGAATCATTTGTTTTTGGCTAAGTCTTTTGAAGCCTTGAAAATTCCTTCGGCTTTATGTCTTTGGAACACCCCGAAGGGAAGGTGTCCCTTCGGGTCTTTGAGAAAGGTCCATTTTTTGGGTGCCAAGAGCCCCCCGCGAGGGTACCTACCCTTCGAGATTCTTCAGGCAGCCTTTGTCTTCAATTCCTTCAAACAAAATGTCCTTAGGAATTCCTTCAGACATTTTGTCCAAAGAAAATCTTCCCTTGCCTTAGCTGCTTTTTTGCCGGGCTTTTGATCATTCCTTCAGACAAAATGTCTAAAGAAATTTCTTTGGATATTTTGTCTGAAGTAATTGCCTTTGTGAAATTATTCTGCAAAAAATCTTTTTGAAGGAATTCTTTTAGTTCCTTTACTTGGTAATTTCTTCAGATAAAAAGTCCAAAGGAAATCTTCCCTTTCGGCCTTCTCTTTGATCTTTGAGCAAATGTTCCCTACCCTCCGCAAGGGCACTTGCCTTTTGTTCACTACCCTCCACAAGGGCACTTGCCCTTTCAGCTTTGGGGTACTCCTTTGAACCACTTGATTGAATCAACTTTGGTTCAATGGCTCAACAGTTCAATCTTTTGTTTCACTCATTCAATTGATCACTTGAACCAATCTCTTTGAACCAACTGCATTGAACCTTTGAACCTTTTTGGTTCAAGGTTCAACAATTCAGTCTTCCTTCTTTTTGCTAAGTCTTTTGAAGCCGCTGAACTTACCGAATTGATTGAACTTTAAAATTTTGACGAAGTGCTTAACTCTTTAAGCTTACCAACATCGTTGAACCTTTGAACCCATTGAACCGTTGAACCTTTTTGGAAGCGGGGTTCAATGGTTCAATCCTTTCTTTGAAGCTTGTCGATGAACATTTTTAGTTGAACCGAGGTGTTGAACCAATCTTGAAATTGCCTAAGTGTTGGAAACTTGTTTCTTTGTGAGAACTCTCCTATTGAAGTCGTTGAACCTATTGAACCTGCTAGTCCCTTAACTAAAAAATTTTAATAATGAAGAATTGGAATGCTCAGAACAATTTTTTGAGAAGGGAAGAGATAATTTTGGCCTGTAGGACCAAAATAGTTCATATGTTGTCCCAAAAATGAGTGAAAATTTTTGGGAACAACAATACCAACACTATTATATGAGCTACTGGGTGTGGCAACCCAAACTATCCTAGTAAATGAGGTATTCGATGTGGCTCCACTCTCTAAGGATAGTGCCTTGTAATCCTCACATGCACATTGATTTAAAGGTACTTGGCCACATGTCTACTATTCCCAAATAAGGTTTCCAAATAATCTCTCCACGCATGATCATTTTTAATGCTCAAGCATGTGTAAAACATACAACATATGATCTTGTGCCCATCGCCATACATGTGGCATGGTATCATCTACTACATGTGGAAACTCAATAGGCTGATACATCAAAAACCTCTCATAAGTTGAATTACATAAAAAAATAATAGGGCCCATCATCATCTTCCCTTGTGATAAAATACTATACAAATCATGCACTAACTTCACCCAAATCATCGATCCTAAATCATACATTGTGCCTTGATCCAACATAGACCTGGACAATACAATAATATGTAGTAGGACCTTCCCATATAAATTGTGATAGATCACATGAACTATCACAAGTACAATAATGACCTTATAGATATTCGGAATGGCTGACACATATATATCAAATAGGCACACTCATAAACTAGTCCAAATATATCTCTAATATCCAATCACCCATAAGGGTAAGGCTTGACTCTCTACATCTATATCTAGTGTACTGCATGCCACAGACAAGCTTACAATCAAGAGTCTCAACAAAGTATGGACATCCTTGAGAATGATACACACCTCAATGGTATCCCCATCAACCACCCACCTAAAAGTTCTAGTTAATTATTCCCATATTCCTAAGATCATGGTGACTAACTCCACACTAAGCTAATTTTTTGCATCTCTATAATATCACCTAAACCCAATGTAGTCAACTGAGCTTGATTTGCTATAGATAATATCTTAAGTAGATATGGTAACCAAAATGAATCCACCAATCTCTAGATATTCCGTTGCCTCTGTAAAATATCAAACAAAAAAACACATAACTCTTTATCCCAAGATATTATCAAACTTACTCCAAAAATACAAAAATGCAAGTAATTAACTACTTTATCAACCTCTTCTACCTTTTCTTTACCATTCCCAACTATGTCAGCCAACTTATTTACTAAGTTGAAAACACATTTATTCATTTATAACTAGGTCAACAATTTTTTTACTAAGTTGGCCATCTAATATTTCTACATAGTTGTCTAGGACACATGCCATCGACTAACTTTCTATTTTCCTACTAGATTGGCCATATTTTCTACTACATCATCCACCTAAAATTTATACATAGTCAACAATTGCCTATGCCATAAAATAACTTACCTTCATTTAAATAAGTCAACCACCTTATATACTAGGTCATCCACCCCTTTGCTCAACTAAGTTGGCCATGGCATATATCGTTGGCCAACCTTGAGCCTTTAACTAGATCGACCAGATTAAACATAGTTAGCCACTTTGATCTTTAACTAAGTCGACCACCTACTATTGAGTTGGCTACCTATTTAAAACTGCCCAAACCAACTACATTGGCTAGGTTGATCTCATTCAAATTACATGGTGATTTTTAATTAGCTCATCATTAATACCCTAAACCTATTTTTTTGAATTTTTACTCCTATCCACTACTCCAGGTCATTTTTTCTCCGTGATTAGAATTTTTGGGGAAAAATTTGATACATGAATTTTCCTTGGAACCTAATTTTCCTAACCTAGTTCATTTTAACCCCAAAATTCTCAAAACTAATAAATTTACTCTATACCTGGACTACACTAATCATAGCTGCAATCTGTTGTCTATCCCTCCCTCCAACGTGTCTTCTTCCTTGAGATCACACTGTCACTCTATTTACTCAATTAAGATACTCAAAGCTCTGATAATCAATAATAAAAAATGAATAATAATTTATTCCTTTTATAGTAACATTTCAAAAATTCCAAAACTCTAATTATTTACCAATAAACTCTGTATTTTACTCATAACGTTATTTTTATAAAATCTTGAAAAACTGAAAGAAGTTATGAAATATTGACAATGCAGAGATTTATTTAATACTAACCACATATTTTTACAAAAAAATTGAATTTTATTTTATTTTTTAGGTCCATATTTTGTTCCACAATGGACACCTCTTCCACCCATTTCTCATGCAATTCCTATTTAACAACAAAGTACATGAAGGTACATATTTACACATTATTTACTTTCTTATATTTTCTAATTTTTACTATAATTTGTTAGCTAAACATTGTGTGTTATTATGTTCTTTTTTGAAGCACCATCCCATGTTACAATTATATGACACATGATGAGCTTCGAGTGGGGCATATGTATACACAATATTTTTAAACTTTATGATTTACTAATGCTTCCTCTCTTGTAGGAACCTATCAAGTTTTTATCTCTCTAAGTACACAATTTAAAGGGTGCACCTAGAAATGAGTGGGTAGACCATTAGTGTTTTACAAGATTGTTGGTCAACTCTATCATTACCTAAACCCATTAAAAATATTGCTTATCCAACTCTCAAATTAATCCAAATCCTATTTACACATTTTCCTAAGCATTTATCCTTTTAAATAGTCTCTAACTAAGCAAACACCCTCTTTTCCTACTAAGTTAGCCAGGTCAATTTTATTATAAAATATTTAATGCACGTTACATAACTAAGTCAGTCTGGCTGACTTAGTTTGAGGCCTATCAATAATTTTTCTAATAAAGTGGGCCATGTTGGCTAATATTGTTGGTTGAAATTATGGAAGGATTAAGGCTTATATATTTATATAAATACAAGGCTCATTTTGATCTAATAAAGAAGATCACTAAATCTACATTTGATGGAGCCATTACTTAAGCTTTGACTTGAAAAGAAGATTACTTGTCTTGTGAGAAGTTTTGGATGCAAAGCATGAGTCTTTTTACTTAGAGATGATTTATGTAGTGTGATTCTTATAAATCCACAACAATCTCTTGTAAAACACCATTGGCCAAGGGAGAGACTGAAAATCGATAGGTTTGCCCAAGGTAAGTATTCCTAACTCTTGTTATTTCATTTTTTAAGGATTATCATTTACATTAGGTAGTTTACTTTGGTAAATAGTAACTAGACATTACCTAAGTTATAATATATTATTTAGTATGTTATTCTTGTGAATAATAACAATAATATATGGGTAGATATTATAGATAGTTGGGAGGTTATTTGTTGAGTGATTGTAGGGATCGAAACATCCCAAATTATATGATATATGTCTCCTATACAAGTGACCTCATATAAATATATATGAGACATATATCCTATAATTGAGGATGTTCTGATCCGTATAATAACTCAATAAATAACTTCCCAACTATCTATAATATCTATCCATATATTATTATTGTTATTCACAATAATAACATACCAAATATTATATTCTAACTTAGGAAATAGTGTAGTTAATATTTATCAAAGTAAACTACCAAATATAAAAGTTAATCCTTAACATTCTCTCTTTTAATGTTTACATGGGGAGAAATCATATCTCAAGAACTAGAAATAGAATTGTATGCCAACACATACTTTTAGTTTTGCATACTACTATCTGAATATTATTATCTGGATCTTGCTGCACATGACCACTACTATGTGAAAAACACATCTTGTATTTACTTCATGTGAATGCAATAAATATTTTATTTGCCATATTTATTTTATGATATCTACATTATCTTTTTCTCTAATCTAGTAAGGGAATGAAGACACACATAATATTAGAAAATAAAATATTATGAGAAATAAATTCTCATTTTTATCTTATGTATCCTCTATCGATGTTTGTTTCCATCCAAACAAAAACAACGTAGATAATTTTTATTACCACTAAAGACTGCCCTTAACTTTAGTTGATTTGGAAAAAAATACACCACACTAAAAAATGAACAAAAAAAACCACATAAAATATGCCACCAAATCATCCACACCCTATCATTGGTGACTAATGAGAGGCACAAAAAACTTTCATCGTTCAGTGCCTCCATCCTCCAACAAGTGAAGCTGCTTACTTAGCCAATGAAGATGTGTAGCACAATTATTTACTCATTATTCTTATTACTTCCTCCATGTGAAACACACTTATTACGTACCTTAATTGAACATCAAATTCCGCTGAAAATACATTCGTAATAAAATTTATTTACTTTTACATTTGATATGTGTGTGTGTGTGTGTTGTATGCATAACTCCTTGATTAGATTATCTATATGCTTAAAATTAGTATAGATATAAGGTTTTCTTTGCTTGTCATCTTCCATTTTAGGTGATCTATATCCCCATTTACCTACCATGATCCTTTGATTTTTTGTTTGTGTTTAATCATTCCCATTTATACCACAAATTTTGGTGAACACTAGATTAGTTTTATTTTATGTACTTAAACCTAGCTAGGTTTATTGCATAGTGTCATTTTAATAAAGGATTTACAAACCTCTCCTTTGGTGTTGTGTGGTAATAAGTCCCTTGGTTAGGTTTAACATATCTACTTTGGTCATGCTCCTAATATAAATAGCATTGCAATAGATTTTAGTTGATTACCTTATTCGATCTTAATTTTATGAAGTTAGATAAGTTGTAGATCTATCTTAATTTATTGAATACACTCTCTATCAAAATAACACAAATAATATACTCACTTAGATGATTGAGGTTTTGGAATGAAAATTAACATACAAGAAGGAAAGGATTACACAATGGTGAAAGTAAATTGATTCCAAATTTATTGGGATGGATTCTAAAGAACTTTTTTGTTTATCCATTTTTGAGTGGGAGGAAAGAAAACTTTGGAGACACATGTCATCTTGTGTAAAATTTCATGACTCTCTATTGACATGTAGAAATTATAGGAGCCTTTATAAATTCATGCTAGATAAGGCCAAAGAAAAAAAGGAGCTAGAGAAGAAGAAGCTAGATAGACATTTACTATTTTTGGTAGTGGGATAAATTATATTTTCAAAATTCCCTTTTAATTTTTATCACAAACTATATCAACATTCACAATTCCCAAATTTTGTCTTAGGTGTTCAAAGTTCTCCTTTGCTAATGCCTTGGTGATTATATCTACCAACTAGTCTTTAGATCTACAAAAAATTAAATATATTTCTCCATTATTCACTAATTTTGATAAAATGATATCTTGTATCAATGTGCTTGATCCTATTGTGAAAGACATAATTATTCAATAATGCAATTGCTGATTTGTTATCATAAAATATTGGTATTAGATTCTTTTGATTATGCAATAAATTTGATAATACTCTCATCATCCAAAATGCTTGACATGTTGATGATATTGCTACCACATACTTTTCTTCAACTTGTCAGGATCCTACTCATTAAGAGCACACTTGATTACCTTTGTATAAGCAACTAAACATGGAATTTAACTAGAAGTAATATGTAACTAGAATTCAAAAACAACATAGAATATGAGAGACAATACAATATGTATTAATACTCTTCCAGAAGGAAATACAATGAAGAAATCTCACTCTTCCCACACCTCTTGGGCGTACAGTAATTCTCTCTCAAGAGTTCTCTCTCTCAATTACAAACACAATCAACTCAATAACCGAGTTGTTGTTTCCACTAGTAAGTGACAATCAACTCAACCATTATTGCCTATTTCTAGTCCACCAAGTACTCCAAGTACTCCAAGTAGATCTCCCTGATCTTGCTCCTTGTTATGTTGCAGATCTCCTTGATCTTGCTACCCTGTAGATATCTTTTGACCTTACACACACACCTACAAACCAACTGATCTTACTTACCATGTAGATCTCTCTGATCTTGTACAACTTGCAGATTAACCTGGTCTTGCACACTTGTAGACCCTCTAGATCTTACACACCTTGGAAGAACCCTTGTCCTTGCCTTTGCAAGTCCTAATCCTTCACACTTTACAATACAACCCCATGGGTCTCTTAAATAGATCCCATACAAATAATAATTAGACTTCCCAATTACAATAATTAGAAATGCAAACTCAAGACTAAAATTAGTCTTTTACATGCAAACTGACTGTCCATCTAAAATTAGACTAGTACGCATAGACGACCGACATCGGTCTCTGTCTTCTAGAGATGATTGACGTCGGCTGATCACGACCAATGTCAGTAACTTCTAGTCTACTTCTGATTGATTTTAGTTGGCCTAACCGACGTCGATTACTATGACACTCAGCAACCTCCTCCATTTGCATTAGTGAAACTTTTAACTCCACAACCTAACAATCTCCCACTTGGAGATAAACAACTGCACCTGTACCTGTACCTATATATCATCTAATTTTGTTTCCTGGCTTGTATCCCTCTTCAAGTTCAATTTTGAAGACCAACAAAAGTTAAATGAAGATTCAACTTCTCCTTTGTTCCTGGCTTTGTTAACATTTTTACAGGGTTCTTATCCTTGCTAGCTTCTGTGACTGCAACAACCTTCTGCATCTTTGAAATCTAGCTAACCACCGTACCACCAATAGTGAACACATACCCTGTGGTGCTTCTCCTATCATCTAAGTAACCTGCCATATCCGAATCTACATACCCTTATAGAGAAGTGCTTGACCCTGCATAGCATGAATCCCTATTGCTGGTCCCTCTCAGATACCTAAGAATCCATTGAACTGCTTTCCAGTGCTCTTTTCTTGAATTGGCCATTAAATTACTGACAAATCCCACTGCTTAGATAATATCAGGTCTAGTACTCATGTACTCAACCTCATCATGTGATTTGGGACACTATTCTATGAACTGTCCATCCATAGGTGTGTTAACCGATTTTGCATCCTGCATATTGAACCTCTCCACTACCTTATTCACATAATCATCTGGAGACAAAATCAACCTGTGACTTTCCCTGTCTCTAAAAATACTCATGCCAAGGATTTTCTTTGCTCCCAAATCTTTCATGGCAAACCTCTGAACTAACTTTACCTTTAGCTTAGCGATCTACATGTGTGACCCTGCAACAAGCATATACACTACATACAGTAACAAGATCATGTAGCTAATATTATCCAACCTGGTAAAGTAAACACGATGGTCACATTGACATTGACTAAAGCCATGCTTTGTCATACACCTATCAAACCTTAAACACCATTGTCTTGTAGCCTGCTCAAGACCATATAACCTAGCCTTCTGTCTCACGTGTCCATTCTCTCTTTTCTTTAAACTGGAAATCCATTCATCTTTCAGTGCTTTCATTTTGACTGAAAACTCTATCAAATCTCCAGTTTAGTTCTTTTCCAATGAATCAATTTCCTCATTCATGCCATGCTCCCACTGTTTCTTGAATTTTACCTACATTGCCTCTTCAAAACTTTTTGGTTTTTCACCATCAGTGAGCAACAAGTAGTATAAAGAAGGAGAATAACGAATTTGAGGCTTACTTACCCTTTCAATCCTCCTCATGGGCATTTGAGACTCCTTGATAGTTTGCTATCTACCCAAAATCTATTTTAACAGTGACCGATCTCGGTCACCTCTAGCCGACCTTGGTCTGCACCCGATCGATGTCGATTCCACCTGATCATCGACGCTAATTCGTGACTGACGTCAGTGTCAACTTGGTCACTAACGTTGGTTCCCTGACTGACGTCGGTATCCACCTCCCTGACACCACTGACTCTGGTCTGCACATGACCGACATTGGTTCTTGCCTGTTCGGTGTCGGTTCTGACCTGACCGACGTCGATAACTGTGTTTTCCTGTGACTGATAATTTTTACTCGCGAACTCACTTTGGATCATAACCTTGTCTAAACTGCCATGCTCAAAATTATTCAGCCCCTTGAGCTGATCTCTGTCCATCATCTTCTCTTTGAAAATCAAGGCTTTTCAGTTCTTAAAATATGTCAAAAACATCAGATTTTCTCTTTATGCAATAAACCCAATCCTTTATTGTAGCATCATCAAAAACATAACACTGTGATCCTCCAATAGAAGCTCTCTGAGTTGGTCTCCACACACCTGTGTGAATAAGCTCCAACTTGTGCTTCTTCCTTTTTTGACCCAGTTGTGAGAAACCTCACTTTCACCTATTTTCCAAACATACAATGCTCACAAAAATCTCGATCTATGCTTTTCAAATCTAAACTCTTACCATTTGACTTAAGAACATCCATTCCCTTCTCACTCATGTGACCAAGCCTACAGAGCCACATCTTTGCATCTATATCTAAAGTAGATAAACCAAAAGGAAAATCAGTAATACAAGTAGATAGATAAAGTGTACCTACTTTCTTACCTCTTGCTAATACAAGTGCACCCTTAGAAACTTTTCAAGATTCCCCTGTGAGAGTAACTGTGCAACCCTCATCACCCAACTTTCTTACAAAAATTAGACTCTTCTTCAGGATGGGAACATGCATGACATCCTTCAACACCCATGTGTCGCCCGTCTGCAATTTCAGCTGCACTTTCCCTTTGCCAACAATTTGACAAGGCTTACCATCCCCTAAATAAACTTTTTCAAAGTCTCCATGGACATAATCATGAAAAAATTCTCTATTTGGGGTTGCATGAAAAGAAGCACCAGAATCTAAAACCCATAATTCTACCTGACTATCCAAAGAAACTATAAGAGCATCCTATGCAACAATACTTGCAACATCTACTTCTTCATGTTGATCTTCTTTCATCCAACAATCTTTCTTTGCATGTCCTTTCTTTCCACAATTCTAGTAGATTATACTACCATACCTGGATTTGGATCCACTGCCTATCTTTGACCTTGATTTTCCTTGCTCAACTTTCTCTCTTTGCTTTCCCCTGCTTTCAACACTTAAAGCATTACCTGATGTCTCACTTGTGCTTTTTTTGCGAATTTCTTCATTCAAGATTACACTAACAACATCATCAAATTTCAAGATATTTGAAGCAGACGCAGTATTACTAACTGCCATTACCAAGCTATCCCAACTTTCAGGTAAAGAGCATAAGATTAAGAGAGCCTTAATTTCATCATCAAAAAATATTTTGACTGAATTTAACTGGTTTACCAAACCATGGAAATCACTAAGATGACTATATACCGATCCACTTTCCACCATTTACAAATTAAATAATTGCTTCATAAGAAATACCTTATTCGAAGCTGAGGGTTTTTCATATAAATTTGTCAAAGATTCCATTAACTCTATCATTGTCCTTGCTTGAGATAAGTTGAAAACCACAGAAGCTGCCAAGGTCAGCCTTATAGCTCCTAAAGCCTTTCTGTCAAGAACCTTTTATTCTTCATCTTGCATACATGTGGGCTTACTCCCACCCAATGGTAAGTACAGATCTTTTTGATACAGATAATCCTTTATCTGCATCCTCCATAATTGATAATTTTTGCCATTGAATTTCTCCATTTTTAACTTACTTTCTTCTACCATTGCTTTACTCCCACTCAAACAGAAACCCTTGTGAGTGACCTGTAATCAACAAACACTTAACACACTCTGAAACCAAGGTGTTAGTGAACCAAGCTTTGAACCAAGCTTTGATAAACCTATAGCTCTGATACCAATTGTCAGAATCCTACTCATTAAGAGCACACTTGATTACCTTTGTATAAGCAACTAAACACGGAATTTAACCATGAGTAATATGTAACTAAAATTCAAAAACATCATAGAATATGAGAGACAATACAATCTATATTAATACTCTTCCAGAAGGAAATACAATGAAGAAATTTCACTCTTCTCACACCTCTTGGGCATACAATAATTCTCTCTCAAGAGTTCTCTCTCTCTCAATTACAAACACAATCAACTCAATAACCAAGTTGTTGTTTCCACCAGTAAGTGACAATCAACTCAACCATTGTTGCCTACTTTCAGTCCACCAAGTACTCCAAGTACTCCAAGTAGATCTCCCTAATTTGCTCCTTGTTGTGTTGCAGATCTCCTTGATCTTGCTACCTCACAGATCTCTTTTGACCTTACACACACACACCTGCAAACCAACTGATCTTACTTACCATGTAGATCTCCCTGATCTTGCACAACCTACAGATCAAGCTGATCTTGCACACTTGCAGACCCTCTAGATCTTACACACCTTGGAAGAACCCTTGTCCTTGCCTTTGCAAGTCCTTCTGATCCTTCACACTTTACAATACAGCCCCATGGGTCTCTTAAATAGATCCCATACAAACAATAATTAGACTTTCCAATTACAATAATTAGAAACATAGACTCAAGACTAAAATTAGTTTTTTACATGCAAACTGACTGTCTGTCTAAAATTAGACCAATACGTACAGACGACCGACGTCGGTCTCTGTCTGTCTGGAGATGACCGACATCGGCCGATCATGACCGATGTCGACAACTTTTGATCTACTTCTGACCGACGTCGATTGGCCTGACTGACATCAGTTACTGTGACACTCAACAACCTCCTCCATTTGCATCAGTGAAGCTTTTAGCTCCACAACCTAACACAACTAATGAAATTATCACAATAGACTACTTCTTTGATGCCCATCAGACTATGCCTAATCCAAAATGAAAACATATCTAAAATTACTCTTCGTATCATCTATGCTACCTATAAAATCAATATAAATATAGGTAATTAAATTTATATCATTAGTTATGAAATATTAAATTTCATATTCTACTATTTATGCTATATATCTCAATATTCTCTTCTTAATTTATTAGTGTGTCTTTTGGTGACTCCATAAATTTTGAAATTAAACTAACACCATATATAATATCTAACCTTGTAACTATGAGATACATTATATTTCCAATGAGTCTTTTAAACATAGTTGGATCAACATTGGATCCATTATCATTTTTGTTGAGTTTAGTTCCTATTGAAACTGAATTTGATGTAAGATTGTAGTTCATCATCTTGAATATCATTCTTGCATTGACAATTGAAAATGATATCATCTGACTGAACAACTACAATACTTAGAAAATATTTCATCAATCATAATGTGTTATTTCAAACTCTCTTTTCATAACTATTTTGAACATGTCTAGAGATAAATTTCAAGTAAAGTTTAAGTCATCAACATATAAACACATGATAAAAAATTGATCTTAAATGTTTCATTTCAAATTTTTTTTTCATGGTTGTTTTGAACATGTCTACAGACAAATTTCTAGTAAAGATTAAGTCATCAATACATAAACAAAATAAAAAATTGATCTTACTCATTGACCTTTGTATACAATGTGGATTCAATGTTTTTTCTGCTGAATCCATTTCTATTTTGGTATGATTCAATGCAACTATACCTTGGTTTTGGTGCTTGTTTAAGACTATTAAGAGATTTTTTCAATCTAAACATTTTGTCTTCATGTCTACACACTTCATAAGCTAGTGGTTGTTGCACACTTCTTCCTATATAATACCATTCAAAAATGTTGATTTTACTTCTATTTGATAAAATTTCCAATTATTTTATGTTGCTACGGATTAAACCAAGTTGAATGTATCACACCTTACAACTAGTGTGAATTTCTCATTATACAATCAATTATGTGTTGTGTAAAACATTTTACTACTAACCTTGATCTGTAATTTTCAAATTCATATTTTGTATTGAAATTGGTCTTATAGACCCATTTAAATCCTATACAATCTTTATCTTTAGGTAGATCTATTAGATCTCATATTTCATTTCTTTCAATGGAATCCATATTTTTATCCATAGCCTTGATCCAATTTTCTTCCTTTATTGCTTCTTCAAAATCTACTAGATCATGAGATAATAATTTTTTTATTAATGTAAATCTAAATTCTCTTCACCTTGATCATAAATATTTTTTAAACTTCTTATTTTGTTGCCTCTTCACCTTAATCTTAGTGAGTCTAGTGTATGATCAAATTCATCACTTGTAAATTGAGAATATGATGGCTTATATGGCTAGATGATTGAACTTGTACAAAATTCTTTTGTATTCTCAACTCACTTGAATTATCTCCTTGTATATTTCTTGTTATATTACTTATTTTTTATAAACTTGGCTGACCACTTTAAATACCTTATTCTTTTGATTCTTCTTCTTTTTGAAGTTTTGATCTATCAACACTACCATCTCATACTTATTCTTCTTTGAATTCAACATATCTACTGATGATTACCTTATCGGTAATGAGATTATATAGCTTTTAGGAATTTGAATCCTCACTGTAACAAAAAAGATACATTTTTCATCTCTATCATCTAATTTTCTTCTTATTTCTTCTGACACGTGCATATACCACACATCCAAAAATTATTAAGTGAGATGCATTGATTTTCCTACTACTCCATGTCTCACATGGAATTTTTTTTTGACACCCTTCGTATGCATCTATTTAGAGAATATACCACACACACTATTAGTTCTACCTAGTATTCATTAGATAAGTGCTTAGTCTTTAACATATTCCTAACCACATCCATTATTATTTTATTTTTCCTCTCTACAATACTATTCTATTGTGGTGTGTACCTTGTAGTAAATTGATTTTAATTATATGATATTTACAAAATTTTAAAAATTTATTAGAATTATATTATCCACCTCTACCTCGACCTGAGTACCTTGATGTATTTACCACTTTATTTTACAACCATTGCTTTGAAATCTTTAAAATTTATAAAGGCTTCAAAATTCTACTTGAGAAAATAAATCTATATTTTCCTAATGAAATCATTAATAAAGCTTAGAAAATATAAACTTACTCCTAATGTTAGAGTTTATATTGGTCCACATATATCAACGTGGATAATCTCTAATGGTACCCTTGATCTGTAAAACACTCATGTTGAAATTTTTTGCCTATGTTGTTACATCTGAATATAGTTTTCACATGAACTGATTGGCTCCTCAATAGGTGGTAATCCTTTTACCATCTATTTATTCTGCAATAATCTCAAATATTCGAAATGAAGGTGTCCATACCTTAAATACCAAAGCCATGTCTGGTCTAAATATGTTGCCATGAAATTTGATTCATCTTCTAAATGAACTATGCTTTGAGTTTCACTTTTAATTCAAAGTGAGAACATCCAGTTCTTGGTCATCTCAACCTTTGTAATCAACCTGTCATTGAGAATTTTGTCTATAATAGTACACATATTATCTTTAAAATATATTCTATGTCATTTTTATACAAGTTATCCAACACTCATGAGATAATGCTTCAATTTAGACACAAAATAGACATCTAGGATGTGGTTTTTTCACCATATTTAGTAAAAATATTAATTATATATTTCCTCATAACCGAGACTTTTTTGTCATTCCCTATTTTGACTTTTAACTTCATCAAACTATCTAAACTTTAAAACTAATATTTATTTCATGTCATATGATTACTACACCCACTATCTAAAAAACTAAATATCACTGAAACTTTTTTGAGTAACATGACATGTTATAATAAAAACCCATAATTATTTTTAGATACATTTGAATAATTTATATTATGTTTAATAACATCTCCTTAATTTTTTATACACTCATATAAATAATTACCAAACATTTTACAATAATAATATTGAATAATGAATTTGTCATACCTTTGAGAGTGATGTTGAAACTAGTTGCTACTAAAACATCTTCTAGAGCTGTCAGAATTAAAATTCTGATTTGTCCTTCCACTTTGATCTAGGGTGTTCCTTCCACTTTTGTAGTTATTATTTCTTATTCTACTCTAAAACTTGACCTTCCTCTACCTTTGCTTAATGATACTTGCGATTTAAATGCATTCTCTAAACAAATATTATTGTTTCTATTAATTCTTTACTTATGGGGTAGTAGAGACCCCATCAACTCATCTATAGACAGATGTATAAGGTCTTTGGACTCTTCAATAGCAAAAACAATAACCTCAAATTTACTAACTAGACCTCTAAGAATTTTTTTACAATATTTTGATTAGTGATTTCTTTTCCAGGTAATTTAATTTGATTAATAACATTCATAACTTGATGCAAAAATTGGTCTACAAGTTCTTAGGATTTATCCTATGTGTCTGTAAACACTTTAACCTTAGTTGTTTCTTGATAAATATTTGTTAATATCTCCCATGCCCTTTTAGACCTAGTTATTGTTGCAAACCTAAGAAAAATAGATTCATCTATTGGTTGTTGAATAAAAAACAAAACTTTTACATTTTTTTCCTGTTTTCTCTAAATTGATATTTTTCAACTTGTAATAAAGTCTAGTAAGCTGCCTAATCTTGGGGTTCTACAATCCCATTCTCTACCATAACCCAAACATCTTGTGAACAAAATAATGTCTTCATTTTAGTTGACCAAAAATCATAGTTTTTATCCATGAAAATTTGAGTTTGTGGTTGTGTGACGCTACTACCCAATGCCATCATGATCTTCAAGTGATTCAATTCAGTATCTCTTCCTCTTAATGGTGTGGAATGGCTATAATTTGGCAAATTATCATTACTATCTTCAACAAAAATTATTGCGGTAATAATCCCCTTCAATTTTAAGGCCTGTGGACTTCTTCTATGTATGCAAATTTATTAATTATTGAATTGCACTTCATTTCCCTTACATGATTTGAATGTCTTTGAATCCTTGCTTTGATATATTTTTAATAAAACTCCTCCTTAATTTTTCAATAGCTGCAATCCTACTTTACAGATTTCTTTTTGTTTTGTGACAGCGACTGAGAGAGCTTTTTGTGACCTTACAAAATGTCTTCTTTCAATTTTTGGGATCTATTTATTTTTATCTTATCTGTTGGGTCAATTAGATTTTTCTTGGCTGCATTCACTTTCTTTGGTAGTGGAAATATCTATTTCCCACTAGGCTGAGCTTTCATTCACTATGCCTCCTTTATTACTGTTGACTGTGCTTTCTTTCTTATGGATATCCAACCAAGAAAAAAATCAAATAACAACTATATTATTTCAACAATTCAAAGTCCTACGATCTACCTTCTCCAGCTATGAGCAAATGGCTTCACTCTACTTCTAGATTCACAATCTCTTCTTCCTCACAACAAATACATCTCTCCCTGGCTTTCCCATAATTGGCTTGTTCTTCTCTCATGCTCTGTCATCTCTGATATAAAATAAATGGAAAAAAATGAACAATCGAATGCTTCAACATTCACAGACATAAATACCTCTTTTATTTCTTGATGACAAACACATTACATTTTCCTCTCTATATAGAGGTATTAAAATGAACTTCCTATATCTAATTAGCTATTTTTTTGGTAATTCATACAACCAAATAGAAAACTCTAGAACATACAACAACTCAATAACAAATATTTAATATTTTCCTCCTATAAACTACTAGATAGACTATTACTTGGTAGTAAGAGAAATTACATTATCCAACATTTTTTCCCATTCAACCCATATATCATACAAACCTACCTAATGTAGGAGCTTCTCTAGATCATGATACATGTCTATCCCACCTATCTCTCACTTACCCCACTTTCCATTCATCTATAATTGATCTATTTTTAAATTGGTTTTGAACGGGATTTTGGAGCTTGAAATTGTTGGTGGCTTTTTAAAAGGCCCATTGTCTTAGGGAAATGGTAGAGATTTCCCACAATAAGAGAGAGGCTATCAAAAAGAAGGGGTGGTTCTCATAAATAGGTGGTTTCCAATAAGATGAAGCTCTCTTATGCCTCATGAAGGTGTAGGAGAATCACCATGGGAATGGAACCTATATTGGGAAGGAGGGAAGGTTGCATTTAGAAAGAGCAAAAACTGTCACAATATGGCAGAGCTGAGTGCAAATGCAAAGGGCCAATTTTTCCTCATACACAATAACTAGAGGTAGAGGACAAAGGACTTAGTATGTGGAGAAAAATACCCATATATAGTCAGAGAACAACATTATTTGTTGTGAAAAGGCCACCATTAGAGAGGGATGATTATGCAACCAAGAGAAATATATGAGCCCATAGAACAAAAGGGAGCATAGGTTTATAAACTGAGAACCATATTCAACACTAAATAGAGAAAACAAAACAAAATAAGACCCATTTTGAGTCATAACTATTATAAGAGTCCAAAGAGGCCTAATTGCTATGTAAAATTGATAGACTGATTGTTGTGTAGTTGGGCATATGTGTGTGGGTGCATGTTAGGGTGTGGAGCTAAAAGCTTCACCAAGGAGCATACAAAACAGTTTCGGGTCTACACAGACGCCGGCATTGGTCAGGAGCGACCGACGTCGATCAGTTGCAGTTACAGAGGCACCGACGTCAGCAGTAGGGTCGGCCGGCGACGGTCACAGGCGAACAGACATGAATCGACGTCGGTTACCTGCGTGTCCAGAAAGCGATTTTTGAGGACAGAAGCGAGTGTTTGCATGATGAGTTTGAGTTGTGGACTCAAGCTCACGTCTCTATTATTAGCAATGTTATTTTTAGAGCCCTTGTTGAAGAGGTTAACTGTTTGTTGTAAAGGCATGCTTAAGTTTCCTATTTCTATATGTAGGAAAGATCTTCTTAGCTATTGTGTGTAAGAGAGTTAAACTGTAAAAGTAGAACATTGTGAATGTTTGAAGGACAGTATTGAGTTGCATCAATCCAGGTTGTTGGATTTGATTGTACTTGAGAGAGAGCTCTTGAGGAATAGAGATCTAGTGAGAGATCTTGTGTGCATCTGAGCGAGGTGTGGAAGAACGAAGCTTCTTCAATTGTATTCCTATTGTAAAGAGTTTTAATACAAGTTTTCAGGGTGTTTTCTTGTATATCTTATTCTGTGCTATTTATCATTTCAGTTACTTATCTATATGATTTATTTCTGTGTTTATTGCTTTCACAAGTGTAATCCATTGTTGGTTGATCCCCAACAAGTGGTATCAGAGCTCAGGTTCACTAACAGGTGGTTCAGATCTGTGTAGTGTGTTTGGATTACAGGTTGCTCACAGGGATTTCTATTTGAGTGGGAGAAGCAATGGCAAAAGAAAGTAAGTTGAGAATGGAAAAGTATAATGGCAAGAACTATCAACATTGGAGAATGCAGATAGAGGACTATCTGTATCAGAAGGATCTTTACTTACCGTTAGGTGGGATAGCAAAGAAGCCCAAGGACATGGATGATGAAGAATGGGAAGTTCTTGACAGAAAGGCTCTTGGGTCTATAAGACTGAGTCTGGCCTCCACTGTGATATCTAATTTGTCACAGGCAAAAACTATGGTAGAGTTAATGACTGCATTGGCAAATTTGTATGAAAAACCCTCAGCTTCAAATAAGGTATATTTAATGAAGCAGTTATTTAATTTGCATATGCAAGAAGGTGGACCTGTCTCTAATCACCTGAATGATTTTCATGGTATTGTTAATCAGTTAAGTTCAGTCAATATTGTATTTGAAGATGAAATAAAAGCTCTTTTGATATTATGTTCTTTGCCTGAAAGCTGGCATGGCTTAGTAATGGCAGTTTCTAATACTGCATCTGCATCAAATATTTTGAAAGTAGAGGATGTTGTTAGTGTTATCTTGAATGAGGAAATACGCAGGAAAAGCATAGAAGAGGCATCCGGGAACGATTTAAGTTTTGAGAGCAGGGGAAGGCAAAAAGAGAAGAGCAAGAAAGGCAGAGCAAGATCCAAGTCAAAGGGAAAAGGCAGATCTAAATCTAGAAATGGCAGGAAGCCACAATGCTGGAACTGTGGAAAGATGGGGCACATAAGCAGAGATTGTTGGTCAAAGCCTAAGGAGGACAACCAGCACGAAGGAAAGGAAGAAGCCAAGATTACAGGTATTGCACAGGATGCTTTAATTTTCTCTCTACATAATAATATAGAGTCTTGGGTATTAGATTCTGGTGCATCTTTTCATGCTACTCCTAACAGGGAATATTTCAGTGACTATATCCAAGGAGATTTTGGAATAGTGTACTTAGGGGATGATGAGCCTTGTAAGATTACTGGCAAAGGTAAAGTGCAGCTGAAGATGCAGAATGGCAACACATGGGTGTTGAGAGATGTGATGCATGTTCCTAGTTTGAAGAGAAATTTGATTTCTGTAGGTAAGCTAGGTGATGAGGGTTGTACAGTAACTCTCACAGCAGATTCTTGGAAGGTGACCAAGGGTGCACTTGTTATGGCCAGAGGTAAGAGAGAAGGTACTCTCTATTTGTGTAATTGTGTTACTAACAAATCTCCTTCAGTTTTATCTACTTCAGATGTGGATGCTAAATTGTGGCACTCAAGGCTTGGCCACATGAGTGAGAAGGGGATGTCAATTCTTAAGTCTAAAGGTATGCTTTCAGATTTGAAAAGTTTGGATCTAGAATTTTGTGAGCATTGTGTATTTGGAAAACAGAAAAGGGTTAGTTTTCTCAAGACTGGGTCTACTAAGAAAAGGCAGAAGTTGCAGCTTGTTCACACAGACGTGTGGGGACCGGCTCAGGTAGCCTCTATTGGCGGATCACGGTACTATGTCACATTCATAGATGATGCTACAAGGAAGGTATGGATCTACTGTATTAAAAAGAAATCTAATGTTTTTGAGACTTTTAAGATTTGGAAAGCCATGGTTGAGAATGAAACAGGCAGAAGATTAAAGTGCTTGAGATCCGATAATGGCGGTGAGTTCTGCAGTCTTAAGTTTAACTGGTATTGTTACACTCACGAAATCCGTAGGCAAAGGACGGTTCCAAGGACACCTCAGCAGAATGGTATTGCTGAAAGGATGAATAGAAATATTATGGAGCGTGCAAGATGTATGAGATTACATGCAGGGTTGCCCTTAGAGTTTTGGGCAGAAGCAGTTGACACCGCAGTGTACCTGATCAACAAAGGACCCTCTACAGCTCTGGATGGTGGAATTCCAGAAGAGGCATGGACAGGTAAAAAGGTAGATCTCTCATATCTCAAAGTTTTTGGTTGTGAAGCCTTTGTGCACATAGATAAGGAAAATAGAAAGAAGCTTGACGCTAAGTCTATGAGGTGCACATTTATTGGCTATGGCTCAGATGATTTTGGTTTCAGATTTTGGAATCTAGGAACTAACAAGGTAATTAGGAGCCGTGATGTTGTTTTCAATGAAAGAGTGATGTACAGTGATCAGATAAGGAAGCTGGATCAATCTGGGCAGAGCAATGGTGAATTGGATGAAGTTATGGTCCAAAATGAGCTCGCGGGAAAAGGAAATAATCACTTACAGGAAAACACAGAGACCGACGTCGGCAGGCTAGGAACCGACGTCAGCAGTACAAAAACCGATGTCGGTCATATAAAGACCGACATCGGCAGACCAGGAACCGACGTCAGCCAGGAAGAACTGGCGTCGGCCAGTAACAGGTCTACAGGTGGCCGAGGTCGGTCACTGTCAAAAAATTTAGGTGGACAGATTGTTGAGAACGAGTCCAAGACACCCATCAGGAGGTCTGAAAGGGTAAGTAAGCCTCCAATTAGATATTCTCCTTCCTTATATTATTTATTGCTAACTGATGGTGGAGAACCAGAAAGTTTTGAAGAAGCATTACAGGTGGAGTCCAGGAGTAAGTGGGAGCGTGGCATGGTTGAGGAGATAGAGTCCTTAAGAGAGAACCAAACATGAGATTTGGTTGAATTGCCAGCTGGTAAGAGAACACTGAAGAACAGATGGACCTACAGGTTAAAGGAAGGTGAGGATGGTCAGATGAGATATAAGGCCAGATTGGTTGTTAAAGGATTTGCACAAAAGCCAGGTATTGACTTTGGTGAGATTTTTTCTCCAGTTGTTAAGATGACTTCAATAAGGGTTGTATTGTCTTTGGTTGCTTTTGAGGATTTGCATCTTGAGCAGCTAGATGTTAAGACAACGTTTCTTCATGGAGATTTGGATGAGGAAATTTACATGGAATAGCCAGAAGGATTCGAGGTCAAGGGTAAGGAGAAGTTTGTGTGCAGGTTGAAGAAAAGCTTGTATGGCCTCAAGCAAGCTCCTAGACAATGGTACTTAAAATTTGACAGGTTTATGATTGAGCATGGCTACAGCAGATGTCAATCAGACCATTGTGTGTATTTCAAGAGATTTGATAATGGTAGATATATTATTCTATTGTTGTATGTTGATGATATGCTGGTTGCAGGATCTCACATGCTGGATATCTCAGAGCTTAAGGTAAAATTAGCTCAAACGTTTGCTATGAAGGATTTGGGAGTAGTAAATAAAATCCTTGGCATGAGCATTAAGAGGGACAGGAAAAATCACAGGTTGATATTGTCTCAAGAAGATTATGTGGACAAGGTGTTGAAACGGTTCAATATGCAGGATGCTAAACCGGTAAGCACACCTTTGGCTGGACATTTCAAGTTAAGTAAAGAACAATGTCCTAATTCACATGATGAGGTAGAGTACATGAGCAAGGTTCCATATTCTTCCGCGGTAAGAAGTTTGATGTATGCAATGGTGTGTACTAGACCAGATATTGCCCAAGCAGTGGGAGTGGTAAGTAAGTATATGACCAATCCAAGTAAGGAACATTGGAAAGCAGTTCAATGGATCCTTAGATATCTGAGAGGAACCAGCGATAGACACTTGTGCTATGGAGGTTCAGATACTTCTCTACATGGCTATGTAGATTCAGATATGGCAGGTGATTTGGATGGCAGAAGAAGCACTACAGGTTATGTTTTTACTATAGGCGGTACAGCGGTTAGTTGGATATCTAAGTTGCAGAAGGTTGTAGCCTTGTCAACTACAGAAGCAGAATATATTGCAGCTACAGAAGCTAGCAAGGAGATGATATGGATGACACGGTTCATGGAAGAGCTTGGAAGGGAGCATGGAAGTTGCAGATTGTATAGTGACAGTCAGAGTGCAATCCATTTGGCTAAGAACTCAGCTTTTCACTCAAGAACCAAGCACATACAGCTAAGGTACCATTTCATACGGCAGGTATTGGAAGATGGTGAGTTGAAGATGGAGAAAATCCATACAGACAAGAATCCTGCTGATATGCTAACAAAGCCGGTTACTAAGGAGAAGTTGAATCTTCATTCAACTTCTATTGGTCTTCATGATTGAGTTAAAGATGGAGGAGCTAGAAGATGTTGCTGTACAGGTACTGGTGCAGATGGTTTATCTCCAAGTGGGAGATTGTTAGGGTGTGGAGCTAAAAGCTTCACCAAGGAGCATACAAAACAGTTTCGGGTCTACACAGACACCGGCGTCAGTCAGGAGCGATCGACGTCGGTCAGTTGCAGTTATAGAGGTGCCGACGTCGGCAGTAGGGTCGATCGGCAACGGTCACAGGCGAACAAATAGGAACCGACGTCGGTTACCTGCGGTCCAAAAAGCGATTTCTGAGGATAGAAGCGAGTGTTTGCATGATGAGTTTGAGTTGTGGACTCAAGCTCGCGTCTCTATTATTAGCAATGTTATTTTTAGAGCCCTTGTTGAAGAGGTTAACTGTTTGTTGTAAAGGCATGCTTAAGTTTCCTATTTCTATATGTAGGAAAGATCTTCTTAGCTATTGTGTGTAAGAGAGTTGAACTGTAAAAGTAGAACATTGTGAATGTTTGAAGGACAGTACTGAGTTGCATCAATCCAGGTTGTTGGATTTGATTGTACTTGAGAGAGAGCTCTTGAGGAATAGAGATCTAGTGAGAGATCTTGTGTGCATCTGAGAGAGGTGTGGAAGAACGAAGCTTCTTCAATTGTATTCCTATTGTAAAGAGTTTTAATACAAGTTTTCAGGGTGTTTTCTTGTATATCTTGTTCTGTGCTATTTATCATTTCAGTTACTTATCTATCTGATTTATTTCCGCGTTTATTGCTTTCACAAGTGTAATCCATTGTTGGTTGATCCCCAACAGTGCATTAATGTTTTCTAGTAATAGTGAGAAGGAACAAGTTGGAAGGGTAGGATTTTGGTCTGCAAAAGTGTTGTAAAACTTATGAAAGGCTATGTTGTAATATCTAATATATAGAGAATAATGAGAAAAGTAGTGGTAAGCATGTGAGCTCAATTTAGCTAAATATAAATATTGAATATGTGTTTATATGTTTAATTTATAAGTATATTTGACTAAAAAATGCTTGTATTCTTAGTGTTGAGTGTGAAGTGAGATAGAGGGAATATGTTTCAAGGTAAGGCATCCATTGTCTTGGATCCCATACCCTAGTTGAATTAAGTGGTATCATAGTAAGGGCATCCTGCATGTTTGTGTGATCACAAAGTTAGATAGCTTTTATGAGAAGCTCATGAGTAAATGAATAACTAAAAGATTGAGTAAGAGAGTTTTATGATCTAGCTATGAATAAAACATAGTTGTAATAAATTTGAGCTAGTGAGTTTGTGATATAGATGAAGTTGATATAAAATTGAATATGAGGTATTAAATTGAGAAAGGTTGTCCTACAATGTGAGAAAAATGAGTAGAAGGAAATAGGAGTGAATTTTTATGAGAATTTTTTAGTAGAGAGTAGTGGGTAAAGAGTTGCAAATGACTTGAGTGAAGAAGGAAAATACAACTAGTATTAGACAAGAATGCATAAGAGGATGGAGTTAAGAGGATTTTTAAAGGTATTGTTAGAAAGAATTCAATCTTAGGAGAAGAAGAAGATAGTGGAGGAGAAGAAGCCCAAAAAATTAAAGAAGATAATGCCTAATAAGGAAATGAATCCAACAAAGATTTTGGAGTTGAAGGAGAAATTGGTCACTTTAGAGGCCAACCTAACTACCATAAAATTAATTTTTATGTAGTGGAGAAAGGAAAATGTGGAAATAAGGAGAGTGATACTCACTCCATTTATAAATAGTATGAAAAGGGGGAAGGTCCACAAAAATCAAGGGACCTTAAAACAAATAAAATAGGTTATAAGCAAAGGATAATTAATTATCCAAGAGAAATATATGAGCGAAGAAGGGAGAACAAGTTTAGAAACTAAGAACCATATTAAATTATAGATAGATCAATAAAGTCAAAAGAAGACCCCCATTGAGTCATAGCTATTATAATAGCCCAAACAAGACTAGCTATTGTGTAAATTCTATACGATTATGTAATAAGTAAGGATTACAATATATATAAAAGTTGCCTTTGTAAAGACTTAAGCTAATATGGTGTGTTCTTGCACATATATGTGTGGGTACATGTGTGTTTTCTAGTAATAATGAGAAAGAATGAGCTATAAGCATGGGATTTGGTTTTACATAAGTGTTATATATCTTGTGAAATGCTATGTTGTGATAGCTAATAAATAGATAATAGTGAGAAAAGTAGTGGGGAACATATGACCTCATTTTAGATGAATATAAATAATGAATAGGTGTTTGTATGTTTAGGTTAGAAGTCTACTTGAATTAAAAATTGCTTGTATTCTTGGAGTGTTGAGTGTGACATAGGATAGAGAGCATATGATACAAATTAAGGCATCCATTAGCTTAGATCCCATACCCTAGTTGCATTGAGTGGTATAATAGTAGGATCATTATAGATATGTGTGTAAATGCTAAGTTATAGATATTTTATGAGAAGATCATAAGTAAATTAATAGATGTAAGAATGAGTGAGTGAGTTTTTGAGTAGTCTATGAATAGAACATAGATGCAAATAGAGTATGTGTTGAGGATAAGCTGTAAGAGAGTTGAGGTTGTGAGTTTGTGAGAGATAGGAAGTTGATAAAATTTTGAATACGAGGTAGCCAGATAAGAGAGTTTGTCCTCCAATGTGATAAAAGTGAGTAGAGGGAAAGAAGAGTGATTTTTTTATGAGAAATTTGTAGTAGAGAGTAGTGGGTAAGGAGTTGCAACTAACTTGAGTGAAGAAGAAAAGTGCCACGAATGTTGGCCAAGAAAATACAAAAAGATGGAATTAAGAGGACTTTTAAAGGTATTGTTAGCTAGAATTCAATCTTAGGAGAATAAGATGTTAGAAGAGAAGAGGCCCACAAAATTAAATAAGATGAATCCTAAGGAGGAAATGAACCCAATAAAGGTTTTAGAGATCAAGAAGGAGATGATGGTTTTAGAGGCAAATCTAACCATTATATAATGAGTTTTTATGTAGCTAGAGTAATGAAAATGAATAAAAGAGGAGATCAACACTCATTCCATGTAAAATTAAAATGGAGAGGAGAAATTCACATAAAAGTCAAGTGACCTTAAAACAAATAAAAGAGCCTATTGATTAAGGAATGGAAAAGACAACACCAAAAATGAGACAAAATGCAATAGTAGTACTGGAGAGGAAGGTGGACCATGAAGAAAAAATAGATAAAGAGGACGACAAGGTAGAGGATGCACTCCTAACATCCTTATTAATAGACCACATGTAAAGACCTAATTGGAGAAGAATATATCCTCATTGAAGAGGATAAACTTGAGAGAAATGATAGTAAAAGAAATGCAACAGAGATATGCCTATTGAAATACATGGAGGAGAGAAGAATGAAAAGTAAAGAAGACAAGATGGAGGAGTTATAATTTATTATAAAATTAAATAGGATAATGCATGGGCATTTCCATACCATGCTACTGGACTATGCCACGTACCTTTCATATACCTCACCTTATAATTCATCCACCATTCCTCTATTTATAAATCATATTTGAAAAGAATTTTGGAATTTGGAATTATTGGTGGCTATTTAAAAATACTATTGGAATATGGAAACAATAGAGATTGACCATGGAAATATATATGTTTCCAAAAGGAAGTGGTGTCACACATAAATAGGAGGCTACCAATAGGGGGAATCTTGCTCACACCTAGTGAAGGTGCTGGAGAATCAATGTGAAACATGAACATAAATTAGAAAGGATGAGTGTCTATGTTTATAAAGAGTGAAGGATATAAAAAAATGACAAAGTCATATGTTTAAAAAAGGGCTAATTTATTCTCAAGCATAACGTCTAGAGACATAGTAGGTAGATGGAATAGAGGATTGATTAAGTAGAGAATGCAACACATATACAGTTGGAACAAAACATTATTTGTTTTAGAAAAGTTTCCATTGGAGAGGGATAACTATTTAGCCAATTAAAAAATATATAACCTTGGATAATAAAAGGGAGTCCAAGTTCAAAAACTGAGAACCATATTCAATTATAAATAGAACAAAAAAAAACCTAGAAGAAGAGCCATATTAAGTCATAGCTAGTAGAAGATCCCAAAGAGACCTGGATGCTTTGAAAAGCCTATACAACTGAGTATGTAGTAACTAGAGATTAAATTATATAGATAATATTCATTTGTAAAGGCTTAAGCTAATATGGTTTGGTGTGTAATTATGCATAAATGTGTGATTGCATGAGTCTTTCCTAGTAATAATGCGAAGGAATGATCTTGAAGGGTAGGCTTTGGATCTACAAAAGTGTGTAAATCTTGTGAAAGGATATGTTGTGATATCTAAGGGATAGAGAATAGTTAAAAATCAATGGGAAGCCTTGATCTCAATTTAGTTGAATATAAATAATGAATATGTGTTTGTATGTCTAAGTTAGAAGTCTATTTGACTTTAAAAATCTTGTATTTTTTAGAGTGTTGAGTGTGAGTTGAGATGTAAGGTAGAAGGTTTAGGATGAGGCATCCATTAGCTTATATCCCCTGCACTACTTGCATTACTAGTGTTGGTCATTGTGTTCATAATGTTTGGTTTGATTACAACTATAAGAATATCCTTAGGCTAACCAAATCTATCATGACAAAGGCTCCATAATAATTTAAACAAATGTAAAGAATCTATATGAATATCCTTAGAAGTGTAAAAAGGATCTATCCAAAAAAAGAGTGTAAATACATGATCTATTATCTTAAGCCAATTTTATTTTAGAGGGCCTTTCTTCCTAAGAAGTCAATTTGTGTTATAGATGAGCTTTCTAAATTAGTTTGTAAAGACAATGCCTCTAGCCTTTACTTTTTTCCTATTCATTATAACTTATTTATCCATTACCTTGTCCATTATACTGATAACAAAAAACCAAAATAGGTTGAATCTTGTGCCCACTGAGTGTGGGCCCACAAGCATTTTATTAATCACCAAAAATCAAGTACATAGAAAGGGTGCCTTTACTCTATTAACCCTTTTACATGAAATAAACATTTATTTATAAGATTTCACCTAATACCAGTAAAACCAACTAACCTATTAACTGACTCCTATGGGAATTGCACCCGATAGGTAGTTTACATTATTAATTAACTTAAACATAAAAACTACCCAAATAAAGTTAATCTAATTTATTTATGGGGGTGTCTTTATAAAAGATGCATGCCCCATTTAAAATTATTAAATTAACTTAACACAACAAAATCCTAAGCTAAGTTAAGACTTTAGATAAGTCCTAACAAACCCCCCTATGATCGAAAGTCAGGTCTTTGGACACATACCAAGATTTTTTCTAAAATTTTTAAATTTGATTTTGTCAAGGGGTTTTGTGAAAATATTAGCTTCCTGATCAGTAGTTGGACAATATATTAGATCAAGAGATTTCTTTGCCACCAACATTCATTGATAATGATATTTGACATCCATATGTTTTTTTTTGGAATGAAACACTAGATTTTTGGACATCTTGATTGCACTTTTATTATTAATGTATACCTATGTAGGAACAATCTGAGAAAATTGAAGATGTTCAAGAATACACTATAAGTAAACAATTTCTTTGGAAGCATCTCATGATGCAATGTACTTTAATTTTGATGATGAATTTTTCATTGTATCGTACTTTTTACAACACCAAGCAATGGTAGCTAAACCCATGTGCATAGTTTATCCTATTGTGGACACTCTATCATCTACACATCCACTAGAATCTACATCACAATACCCAATAAGTTTAAAGTTTTTGTTATAGTGGTACTCAAGTCCATATGTTTTCATTCCCTAAAGGTAATGAAGTACTCATTTTGCTGCATGCCAATGAATTTCTTTAGGCTCATGGATAAACCTAGACAAAATTCTAATTAAAAATGATATATCAGGCATGATAGTCATTAAATATATCAAACCTCCCACCAATTATCTATACTTAGTGCCATAAAAAAAGGCACTACTATCATCCTTAGACAATTTCAAGTTACATCCCATGGGAGTGAGGGCAGGTTTGCAATCACTGATGCCAAACCTATCTAATAACTCAGAAATATACTTAGTTTGTGAAATGAAAATACTATGCTCTTTTTGAGTTATATCTATGCCTAGATAATAGTGAAGAAGTCCAAGATCTATCATCTCAAATCCATCTTTTAATTCCTTCTTCATAGACTTGTTATGGTTTTCATCATTGCCTGTGATAAACAAGTCATCGATATAGAGAACAAAAATTACTAATTTCTTACCCTACACTAAAAAATATAGAGTATCATCAGATTCACTACATTGAAAACCAATGGATTTTAAGTATGAATCCATTTTATCATACCAAGCCCTGGGTGCCTGTTTGAGACCATACAAACCTTTTATCAATTTACACACTTTGTGTTCTGCACCCACCTGTTCAAAACCCTGAGGTTGTTTCATGTATACTTCTTCCTGTAAATCACCATTCAAAAAATCACTTTTAACATCCATTTGATGGACTTTCCAACTATTTTGTGTTGTTAAGGCAAGTACCATATGAATAATGTGCCATTTAGCAGTTGGTGCAAATGTTTCCTCATAGTCAATACCTTCTTGTTTTGCATATCCTTTTACAACAAGTATTGCCTTATGTTTTTCAATGGAGCCATTCGATTTATACTTAGTCTTAAAAACCAATTTTGGAGGATCAACTAAAACCCAAGTATTATTGTTAAGTATTGCATCATACTCACTTTGCTACCTATTGCCAAACATGTTCAATAGATGCATCCTCAAAAGTAAATGGCCTAGTGGAAGAAGTAGTAACAACCATTACATAATTCACCTATTTATGAGCACTCCTGGGATTTGCTAAACCAAATTCATCTGCTTTTAAGTTAGAAAAATTACTTAGAGCCCATTTTGGATACTTATTCAAATTATTCAAATTAGGAACACCAAAATTCTCATCATGTGCACCATACAAAGGGAGAATTAGAGAATTTTCAACAATTTCTAAGTCATCAACCTGTGTATTGGTAGATGAAGGAGAGGAAAATGAAGTAATTTGAGTTTCATACCACAACCTTGAGGAATTGTCCCCATTATTCAAACCCTTATCTCTTTTTTCATTTTACCTCTCTAACCTATCAAGTTGAGAATCAATATTTGCAATGTTCATAATCCCAAATTCATCAAATACTACATCCTGACTCACTATGAATTTGCCTATATCTTGTGCAAGAAAATGATACCCCTTTTTATTTTTTGAATATCCAAGAAAGATGAATTTTAGACTTCGTAGTTCCAACTTAGTTCTATGTTTAGTGGGAACTAAAGCAAAACAAAGGCATCCAGAAACTTTCAAGTGTTTAAATTTTAGTTTAAACCCATACCAAGCCTCATATGGAGTTTGTCTCAAAAGAGCTGCTATGGGGGACCTATTTCTCAAATACACTTCAGTACTAATGGATTCTATCCAAAACTTATCATCAAGCTATTTATATTGTAACAGAGCTCATGCTATGCCCTCTAAGGTTATATTCATTTATTTAGATACTTCATTCTACTGTGGAGTGTAAGCATTACTATATTGTCGATGAATGCCATGTTCCTGACAATAATCTAAAAAATCATTCAAAGTATACTCACCACCATTGTCTGAATGAATAGTGACTAAGTGTGAACCTATTTGTTTTTCAAATGAGTGTAACCAATCAACAAACTTAGTGAAAACTTTTGATTTGTTTTTCATGAAAAACACCCAAGTCATCCTAGAAAAATAATCAATAAACAACACAAAATATCTACACCCTCTAATGGATGACTTTTTCATGTCACATACATCACTATGAACTAATTTCAAACATTTTTTTAGCTCACCATGAAGAGTTTTTGAGAATATTTTCCCAATTTTGTTTTCCCAAAACACATGATTCATAAAGAATACTATCTTTACAAAAAGTGGGTAACCCATTCACCATACCGTATCTCTGTAAGTCCACTAAAGAGTGGATATTCAAATTTCCATAGCAGAGATGCCATAATTGCTATGTAGACATAGTACCTGTACCTTTTTCAAAAATTGCTACAAATTCCACTATGGGAGGAAGCACTTTACAATGCAATCTAACCAAATTTCCATCCCCATATCTTGTATACATGGTTTTATAACCATCCTTCACTGAATTGATTTGGATAAGCCCATTTTCAAGCATAATTTGATAACCTTTATTTTGAATAGTTACCAAGGAAAGAAGAAGTTTCTTCAATGTGGGAACATACCAAACATTCTCTAAGTATTTTATAGAACCATTAGGAATAAGAATCTGAACAGACCCAAGTCCTAAAATAGTATGCATAGACTTATCTACCAAAGAAATTGGAGAAAGAAAAGCTTCTTTGAAAGTTCAAAAGAAGTCTCACCTAAATGTCATGTGTTTGGTTACTCCTGTGTCTAAAACCCATACATCTGTGAGCTCATCTCTAGCCTCATATTATATATAATCAATGTGCCCCAAAGTAGTGAATGCAAATTCATGAGCAACATTGATAGACTCATCATAGTCATGATCAACATATTGAGCAGAGTTAGACTTAGTCACTTTTTGTGGCCTTTGAATTTTTGCAAAAGGAATCCTACACTGAGAAGCAATGTGACCAAATTTTCCACATCTATGACATAAAATGTCTGATCTACCTTGACCTCTACCCCTATAAGAGTTGTGACCACACCCTCTATCACTTGTCTCATTTGAATGAGAATGGCTAGATTGTTGTTGATTTGAATAACCTCTACCTTTGTTTTTATATCTACCTCCTCTATAACCTCGACCTCCTCTATAACTATTCCCTCTATTGTTTTGATGCTGAGATGATGATGAACTAGACTTAGACTCTAAAACATGGGCTTCCTCAGTTTTTTTCGATTTATTGGGTAGAGAGAGGTCATGTTGGATGAAAAACTCAACCAACTTGTCAAAAGTGATGCCTGTGATCTTTTTAGAGACATGTAATATTTATATAATGTTTTTATAGGACCCAGGTAGTCCTTTCAAAGCAGTAATGACTATGTGATCATCATCTAATTTTCCAAATACAGCCTTAGTGTACTCAGTATTAATATTTTTCAACTTAGACATATATTCTCCCATATCCAAATCTTCATCTAATGACAAAGTAAACAACTGTATACGAATGTCTATCTTCTTATGCTTAGGTTTCTTATTATACAAATTAGATAATGTTTTCCATGCAATGTAACTATGAGGAGAATTTTTAAAATGAATATAAGTATCACAAGTACAACAACATTTGATCAATGCTAAGGCCTTAGAATCATGTAAATTGAATGCATCAAGTTTAACTTGTTCTGTTGGCAATGTGGGATTTTCATTCTTAACGATATCTTATAATTCATTAAAAACTAATGAAGCTTCCATCAAACATTTCCAATCTGAATAATTAGAAATCGTTAATCTATCACCATCTGAAAACAAATTCTGAATCTTTGGCATCTTGAATAAAATGCAAGTGCAAAAAGGAAAATTAAGTGTGACAAAATGCAAAGAAATGCAATAAAACATAAAAATACCACACTCACTACTCAAAACATTGCTTCTATGGGGTTTTAGCACTTAACTTTCACTTAGAAAAAAAGAATTTTTTATGGGTTTTGCACTTAACCACACTAAAAATTAAAGAATTACACCCTTATGTCTCCAAAAACAACATTATTTCACCAATATACACCCTTATGTCACCAAGTTATGCAATATCAAAAGACAACAACTTCACATGCAAATTTTCAACAAGTATGCATGCTTTTACAATTAAATATGCTTTTTACAACTTTCAAAGCACATTAAAAAATTCCAAAAAGGGAATATTCATTTTCAAAAAAGCATCTTCATAAAGAAAATTTTCCAAAAAACAAGATTTGAACCCTTGGCCTCCTTGTTACAAAGTTTTATCCAAAATGTGTCCTTCCAAGTGCTCTATGAACACTTACAAGTTTATAAAGATCGAATGTTCTTAATAAACTTGATTTTTAGCTCTATGATAATAAAAAATATTACTTGGATTAGTAAAATTAAGAAATCTCGTGAAAGTTTTTGACCAAAATGAAACATCAATTCTTTCAACCTTTAAGTACGCCCCACCAGACCCTAAATTTATATCAAAACTATATCCAACTTCGCAAAATGATTTTTTTTATTTGCCTACAATATTCCAATGCCATACAAAGGATTTCAATGCCATGGCTGATCTGGGAAAGTTGGACAACCTCTGATACTTCACCTGAGCTATATAAAACCTTGCAAAATTGAATCTTTATTTATTTGCCAATGATTGAGACTAACAGAAGCAATTTGGTTGAGTAAAACTCATTTTTGATTTTACACGATGTTGGAATGCCGTACTTATGTAAATATTGGCCGTACTACTATAATTTATAGCTTGAAAAACTTTTGGCAGGGTTTGAGAATTGATATCTGATCTCCGAGAACTTAAAAAGATAATATATACTAAGTAAATGGATGTTAAAAACAAATGAAGGTCATTTCAACCAGTCACAGGAATATCTAAAGGAAAAAAATTGTACAAATGGCTTTTGGGCAATTTTTTTGGAGTTTTAAAACAAGTTTGAATCATTTATAGCTTCAAAATTCAATTTGGATTGCTAAAAAAAGAGTTTTGAAAGCAATTTAGGGAGTAAGACAAACTTGATCAATTATATGTCCATACAAGACCAATATACAAGCTTATTTCTTTCAAACTGACATTAACTAATGCTAAAAAACATTTGAAAAATTAAATAATTTAATAATGTTTCAAATTTCTCAATATTAAGCCACTCCAAAGTTTATTTCAAAAAGCTTACCTCATACTCCAGAATTTGATTTCACATGAGACTTTCAATTCCATGTGAATTATCTTTTCACCTTGCCTTCTCCCAAATTCACCAAGCTTCCTGTATTCACCATGCTTTCCAAAACCATGCTCTGATACCACTGATAACAAAAAACTAAAATAGGTTGAATCTTGTGCCCACTGAGTGCGGGTCCACAAGAATTTTATTAATCACAAAAATCAAGTACATAGAAAGGGTGCCTTTACTCTGTTAACCCTTTTACGACGTGTCTTTATAAAAGACGCATTCACCATTTACAATTATTAAATTAACCTAACACAACAAAATCCTAAGCTAAGTTAAGACTTTGGATAAGTCCTAACATATGCCATAGTTAAACTCAAGTTCATTATATCTCAAGATGTATATAATCTTAAATCAAAATTGTTAAGCAAAATCTAGAAGTTTTAGTTGTATACCTAGATAATTTTTAAACTATATTATATATTATGTCTTTCCTCAATTTTTTTTAAACTATATGGTGTCTTATGCTTTTCCTCCATCTTAGACAAACAATATCATAAACATGATGCAAAAATTTTGATACCAAAATGATCCTAGTAATTATCAAAACATCATGATTAGTCATACACTTGCAAACATTTTTATTATTGATTTAGACATATATATATATATAGCTTATGAAACCAAAAAATTGTGAGCTAAGGGACAACTAGGTTTTAGTTATAATCATCACACTAGTGATCATATTTTTAATTTGGTCTCTATAATTTATAATTTTAATTCTAAAAGGTGTAGGGTTTATTTATTTTAAATACTTTTGTAAATAATTTCACATTTTCCTCAACATTTTTTTATTGATAGACTCAGGGATTTGGGTGTTCTTGAATTGGTGATATCACTTATTATGAAACTATATGAGTTAATTGTTGGCAAAGTGCACATAAGTGTTGGTGAGATAGATGGAGTATGAAGTACTGTGGGGGTTAAGAACATTTATCCACTCTACCCTACACTTTTTTATCTATACATAAATGAGAGCTTGATGAAATCATATCAAGTTGTCTAGGCACATATATATTTTTAGAACAAAATTTCTATTTCTATTTATCTATTTACACAAAGTTTGTATTTTTATTAATCCATTTTCAAATGCCATAATTTTGATGTTCTACACAGAGGAAGGTCTCTAAAGAAAACTACATATTTTAGCCTCCTTTTGTGATACACAGTCTTCAAGTAAATCTTTAGAAAATAAAAGGTATGGTTTTTAACACTCCAAATCATAATTTCAAACATGTTTTACTTAAATATAAATGTCAATGAGTTGAGATGGTCTTTTCATATATATATCTAGGGGTCTTTTTTTCTGGGCCACACTTTAGTTTCACATCAATTTTTGAGCCTAAACTATGTAAAAAGTATGATTCTCTCACCAATCTTGAGAAACACTACTTTTGACTTCAATTCCAGCATATTCAGACAAAAAATTAACTCTTCCACACATTTGTCACACTTAATCCTATATATTTTTCTATAACATGGGCACGTTATCTTATGAAATCTAATTTATACTGAATTAAAAGAGTGCTTACCTCCATATTATACAAGCATATCCATGTTAAAATATCAATCCCTCAAAATATCATTCTCACTAATTTTGGTATATCTCCACTCATTATTGTTGTAATGATTCAAATGGTGACTATGATACACATACTTAGATGGATGGAAAAATATTTGGTTGATTTATTTAGGTACTAGTTTCAAGCTCTAAATCCTCTATGCAACTAGCACAACATGGGATATAATTTGGATTGTATACTAGGGCACTCTACTAGGCCTTATAGATTCCATTCACATAATTTTCCACTTGATGCACTAAATGCATCCAAAATAGAGATAAATAAGAGTATCATCGATGATATATGTAGATCCTACCTTTAGTGCAAGGGTAAGTACATAAATTCAGGGAATAAAAAGGGGCCTACCTATGGACATGTTTATCCTAAAAATTGAAAAATCTCAACCTTTGTAGATTATTTGAGATAGCTACCCTCAAAATTTGAAGATGATATAAAAACATGAGTTGTAGAATTTCAAGTCTAGTTTCCAAAACACTATTTAAAAAAAAAATGGTTAATTATAATTATGCCAAGCAATTAAAATTTAAATATAAACTCTTGTTTTTTTTAGATAAATAGAGTAGATAGTCATTTTTATGACAACCTTTTTATAGCAAAGTTTAATATTTTTTGAAACTCTTTTGTAAAAATTTAGATAAAATCATATAGTTTGTGACCTATATTTTATTATATTTTTAAATATGTATGTGTATGTGTGTGTCTATTTATATATATTACAAGTAAATAGATAATGAAAATTGATAAAAAAATGGATAGATGGTTGTATGACCTCCATAAATACCTTAAAAAATAAATTTTAGTTTTTTTTGAATGTGTATAGAATTAAGCCTAGTTTGTGATCATATATTTTTTTTGTATTTGTATCAACAAAATCAAGAATATTTAAACATATATGGCCTAAAAAATCCATAGTTAGAAATCAACATAGATGGAACTTTAAAATAGTCCAAAATTTTAAAAAATCATATATTTTGAAAGAGAAGAGCATGCTTGTCATCATGGTAATAATTATATGAATTTTATCATTGAAATTTAAAGTGTATTTGGTGATGGAAGTTTTATTTTGTTGTTATTTCTCAAAACTCTTAGATTCAATTGTGTGTTAAAAAGTCCAATCCTTTGGCTCGGGAATGCAAGCTATTTTTGATCCAAAAAGCTTTATTTTTTAATTCAAAATAAACAGAGTGCTATAATGAGTACACATTATAGTGTATACACATTCCTTTCACATTATAGTAAAAAGCAACAAATATCTATTGAAAGGGGTATATGCTTTATTTCATGCAATGTGAAAGGAATGCATACGTATTATCTTCACATTTCAAAAAAAAGTATAAAAGATCTATTGGAAGGGGTAAATGGTTTAATAAAACAAATTTTAAATATAAGTTTACATTTATGATGTAAACTTATACTTCAAATTAATTTTTGTAAATATAAGAAATTAGGGTCACTATGTAATTGATCTATTTGGTCTCACAAATGCATGTCTTATGATGTGGAAGATAGTTTTTCAAAATCTAATTTGGCTAGTACTTAGGCATTTTCAAGGTTCAATATTAAAACTAGAGATTTTAGGGCATAAATTTTGTAATTGATATCTTTTTTGGGTAAAAATATAGTCATTTTTTAGGTTTTTAAAATTTTATAATACTTGATGGCATTTTTAGGAGTCCTAGGTTTGTCAAAATTGAAGTTTACAAACCACTCACTTTGAAATAAAGAAAAGTGGTGTGATTGGGGAAACATAGGTCACATCAATGACTTGCACACATTAAATGACCAATTTGTGTTAATTTCACTTGCTCATCATCCATATTTCATACCTAATCACTTCATTCTCATCCCTCATCACCCCATTCAATCTCTCTTCATTCCTCATTATCTCTAATCACTCCCTCATTGAATATCACTATCCCTCATCATCTCTAATCACTCCTTCATTGTCCCTAATCCATACCTCATTGACCATCACCATCCCTCATCATCCCTAATCACTCCATCATCCCTCATAACCCCTAACAACTACTTCTTCATCCCTAAGAATCCCTAATCACTCTATCCTCATCCATCATCATCCCTAATAACTCCCTCATTGACCCTCACCATCCCTCACCATCCCTAATCACTCCCTCATCATCTTTAGTCACTCCCTAATTGAATGTCACCATCCCTCATCAACCCTAATCACTAATTCATCATCCCTCATCATACCTAATCACTTCCCACCTCATCTATAATAATCCCTAATCATTACCTCCTTGTCATCATTGACCCTCACCATCCCTCATCATCCCTAATAAATCCCTCATCATCCCTAATCACTCCCTCATCAACCCTCATAATACCTCATCATCCTCAATAATTAACTCATCATCCCTCATCTTTCCTAATCACTCCCTCCTTATCCCTAATCACTCCCTCAAATACCTTGATGGTGGGTGTAGTGACTTCCCACTTGTGCATGATTATCTTATGTTTTGATTCCAAAATTTTCTCACTCAAATAAAGCACAAGGAAAATATTATTTCAATTAAATAAGGAACTCAGATATATCAATTGAGTGTTTGGTGGGATTCAAGTACATATATGGTGATATACACATAAATCATGGAGACAGAGTGTATCTAGATCCGTAGGCTAGAATAAATAGGTAGACAAGTGAGCAAAGGGTGGGATGAAATTGTATTAGTTACATATATAGATTAGGATTTGGTCATCTAAAACACCCCTTCATATCAATTTTAATTATTATTAGGTCCCTTATAGTCTAAAAGTGACACAAAAAACACCATATCCACTTATGATCAAGGTAAATACAAATAATGGGCCCACCACACTAATGTAACCCATACATAGTGAAGTTCATTCAATGATGCCAAATAGTTGAAACCAACTATTGTATTAATATTGTAGAATTAACCATCACATCATGTTACCCACATCTAGATTTCATTATTTATCACATCAACATCATGAAATACATATAAAGATGACATTTATATATTTTATGATATGGATATGTATTTTATCACACAAATCATTCATATATATTAGGTACTATGCACATTGTGTCACTCCCTCTAATACTGTTATGGTGGGTGTAGTAGCTTTCTCCTTGTGCCTAATTATCCCCTAGTTATTCCTTTATCTATATAGGTTAGAATATCCCATCTCCTTTCAATATATGGATTGGGTATTAATTTGGGTATTTAGTTATGGTATACTCAAGATCAAGATACGGCTTAGATATTTAATTGGGTAGGGCATACTCAAGTACGTAAAGTATGCAGGGCATATTCAAATAAATAAAATAGTTAGGTAATAATGAATGGTATAGATATATTACATACGTAACATGATTCAAAACTTTATTTTTCATTCTATCTATTAGCAATAAATCTTCCCTTGCCAAAAACAAAAGCTAAATAGGTAGGGCTTAACTAAGTAAGTAGGAAAAAAAATATGTGCTAGTTATAGATTAGGAAGCAAGCTTCGATTGATAACTAAGAATCTATTATATAAAGGGGAAGTAGGTACAATAAGAACATAGATTTATATTATGAAGTAAGCATCCCTTGCCTTATCAGGTAGGGAAATCTAAGTAGGTATGTCAAGAAAAAAGCTATCTATCAGAAAGCAAGCTTCCCTTGATAGTTATGCCTTGATCCATAATTAAATCAAAGCTAGATATGGGAAAGATAAAATTTAATTGATATGAATGCTTTACTTCCTTGTTATCTATCAAGAAGACATTATTCCCTTGATATGCTGTATTAGGTGAAGTAGAGCTAGGTATCAAGAAGAAAAGCTTCCATTACCTTACATATTAGCATAAATGAAGTAGATAGGGAAATGAGGGGGATGAAATCACATTACTTGCGTATTTATATTGGGATTTGGGCATATAATAATTTCAATCCTAGATTTCTTATTTATTCTAGTTTGGGGATCTAGATACACACTCTTTCTATTGTCTGGGCATGGGTCACCATATTTATCTTCAAATACCATCAGATAATTAGATGATACCTCTGAGTTCCTTATTTGAGTGAAAGAGGATGAGGTAAAAAGGAGTAAAAATTGGAATTGGAAAATAAGGTCATCAGGCACAAGTGTGAAGCTACTACACCCACCATCAAATTATTGAATGGAGTGATTAAATATGACGAGGGATGAGGAGGTAGTATGTAGAGATAATGAGGGGTGATGAAAGAGTCATTAGGGATGATGAGGGATGATGATGGTTAATTAAGGAATGATTAGGTATGATGAGGGTCAATGAGGGAGTGATTACAAATGCTGAGGGATAAAGAGGGAGTGATTATATATAATGAGGGATGATGAATTAGTGATTAGGGATGATGAGGGATGGTGAGGGCAAATGAGGGAGTGATTAGGGATGATGAAGGAATGATTAGAGATGATGAAAGATGGTGAGGGTCAATGAGGGAGTGATTAGAGATGAGGAGGGAGTGGTAGGGATGATGAGGGATGATGAAATAATGATTATGGATTATAAGAAATGGTGAGGGTTAATGAAGGAGTGATTAGGGATAATGTGGGAGTGATTAGAGATGATAAGGGATGATGAGGGTCAATGAGGGAGTGATTATAGATGATAAGATGAAAGGAGGGAGTGATTAGGGATGATAAGGGATGAGGAGAAAGTGATCAGAGATGAGAGAAGGATGATGAGCAAGTGAAATTAACACAAAGTAGTTATCTGATGTGTGTAAGTCATCAATGCAACCTATGTTGTCCAAATCACAATGATCTACATATAAGTGATTACTTATTTTTTAATCTTGTTCATTATTCAATATTGAGTAGGAAGTGACCATGTAACTAGATTATAGATATGGTGAGATCAATGAAGTATCAAAGGATATTTTTTTCCATATATTTTGTTAGTTACATATTCTTTATAATTTTTAAGCTTGTTGAAGTTGTTCTTATAACACCTAACTTTTATTTTATAATATATTTTTTTAATTCCATAAACTAATTTTAACCTTTTGTAAATATTAATATCATTATCTTATTATAATTCAAATATTTTATTTCAACCTTCATACCCTTTTATTTGATTTTCACATCTATTACATCTCATTTCATCATCTGCTTCCATTTACTGTATTTTGTTTGTTCTTGATGGAATATATATAGTTTGAAATATTTATCCTATAATTTAAACATACTATTCCTCTTGCTAGATTGATTAGTCATATTTTATTTTATTCAGTATAATGATGCTTTAAAAAAATTACATCTTTGTTTACTAGCTGCAAAAATCTACTATTTAAGAGTTGTATACTTAAGACCAAGGCCTCATATTTTAAGAACTCACACCCAAATAAAAACATTTTGAAGTACCTAAACAATATGTTAACACATAGGTTTATGACTATATATAATACACCAAAATTAGCTGACTATGATGGACAAGCTATTATCCTTTTCTTAAAGATTTATTAACATAGATTTATAATCTTTTAATATATATAACATAGATTAATAATCCAAGTGATCAATTATTTCAAATTAAATTTGGATTTATTGAAAAATTAGAATAAGAAATAAATTTATAACCAATATTAACTTTTTTTAATTTATTAACATTTTGAAGTCCGTAAACAATATATTAACATATAGGTTTATAACTATATATAATACACTAAATTTAGTTGACTATGATGGATGGACAAGCTATTATCCTTTTATTTAAGATATATATAACATAGAATTATAATGTTTTGATCTATATAACCTAGATTTATAATCTAAGTGATAAATTATTCCAAATTAAGTTTGGAGTTATTTAAGAGCTCCCCCCATACATAAAAATATTATGAAGTCCTTGAATAATATATTACCACATAGGTTTACAATTATATATAATACACCTAAGTTAATTGACTATGCCAGATAAAAAAGTTACTATTTTCTTAAAGATCTATATAACATAGACCTATAATATTTTGATAGATATAACATAGATTTATAATCTAAGTGATCAATTATTCCAAACTAAGTTTGGAATTATTGAAAAATTAAAATAAAAAATAAATTTATAACTAATGTTAAACTAATTAATTAATTATTAGTTATTATTTTGTGGGGAGAAATAACACTTTTTAAAACATCTAAAATTGTTTGTCAAAACCTCTTCATTGAATTCATGTTAAAAAATTAAAAGAACTTGTTGCTTGGACATTTTTGATTTAGCTTTTTTGAAGTGTAGAATCAGTTTTTCCCATGAATATTGTTATGAACTATTTTATTTTAAAAAATATTGAGGCCAACATTGAGTAAGGTTTAATCAGATTTTATGTTAGTGTTGAGTGGTATTAAAATATGAGTTGTTTATTTCTGGTCGAATTCAAATATATTATTGTTTCCTTTTCAGTTGGGTTTGGATTAATCATTGCGATCCAAAACGAGATCCTCCTCTAACTTGGCTTTTTATTACTTATTCTATATTTAAATTTTTTGGTAGTGGGATCTTTGTTTTTTGATTCCTCTTTTCTTTATTTTCCCCTTTCCTTGGGTCGTGTGTATGTCATATTTGCTTAGTTGGTAACCTATATTTTCTCCCTTCACTTTAATTAATCACTCCCTGTCATCATTCTTTCCCTCATGGAAAATTCCTTCTCCTCATCCTCCCCTATTTTTCTTCATTAGGAAAATTTCCTTTACTTGGTGCATCGACACTTCCTTTGTCTATTTTACTTCCCCTCACTATGTCACCATTCCCTAGACACTTTATCTAATCATTACTACTTTTTATGATCATTTATTGCTTTTGCCTTTTTTAGAGGCATCAAGCTTCGCTTGGGCTCACTTATCTACTTCCTTTATTTTGAGTATCCTCATTTTTGGTGTGTTTGAATTATTTGGCCTCCCATCATGATTCTATGGTAGATAAGGAAAAGGAAACTGAGTCGAAACATGATTCCCTGAAAGATGATGTTCTTGAATTAGGTCCCGGTATAGTCAAGCCCATATCCTATTATGTAATTAAGAATAACAATCCTATTATTTGGAAGATTATAGAGAAGGGGAACCTCACCCAATTAATGCTCAAAATTAGTGGGCATGACCTCAATATTGCAAAGGAGTTTGTCGAGGCTTGGAAGGAAAGAGTCACTATCATAAGGGGCATGATGATAGAAGTTACTAAAAAAGCCATTACTGAAGCTACTAGATTGGTATTGTAGGATCTCAAGTACTAAAAAGATAAAACCATGAAGGATGAATGGGTGTCCAAATTCTTTAACTTGACAGAAAAGACTGAGGTCACTAAAAGTTTTCAGAAGGTCGATCTCCCAGAGGTTTGGATGAAGGTTTATAGATAGGTGATGTTATACTTCACCCTAAAATAAAAATTTAGTTTGGTAAGGTCCCACCACTTTATGTCATTAAATAATTTTAAAGGAATTTACACTGTAAGTCTCCCATTCTACTTACTCTACTCTTTGGAGGATTCTATGAGAGATTTCAAGGGTAACGACAAGGTTGTAGTTGCTCATCAAGCCATTATATTCATGTTATTTAAATTTCTCCCCCGGTGAGGAGTATTGAATTATCTCTAGTTTCATATAAAGTGGAAACTAATGAAAGGAAAAGAGTCAAAGGTGCCTATGTGGATGATCCCAAGGAAAGGGTTAAGAAAGCCAAGGTGGGTTGGCCTAAGAAGAAACTTATCTTAGATCCTAAAACTTTGGAGGTTTTAAAAGATGAATTGAATGACTCCCCTAAGAAAGATGACCCTCTAATTATCCTCTTAGATTTGGGTTCCCTTGAGTGAGGAGCCTAACCTGTTAAGTTGTGGAGCTAAAAGCTTCCCTGATGCAAACATGGAGGAGGTTGTTGAGTTACAGGGAAACCGATGTCGACAGTGCAACCGACGTCGGTCATAACCAGTTACAAAGTAGCCAACATCAATCAAGAGTCAACTGACGTCGGTCATCTCTAAATAAAAAGGGATCGACATCGGTCGCCTGTGCGTTCCAGAATTGGTTGTTGATGAACAGTTAGTTTGTTGAATGGGTTGTTTGCATGTAAAGACTAATTTTAGTCTTGGAGCTACATGTCTAATTATTGTTTGCATGGGATCTATATAATAGACTCATGGGGCTATATTATAAATTAAGGACAAGGAAGAGATCCTTTTGATTGTAAGATCTAGGTTTGCAGGTGTGCAAAACCAGGTTGATCTACAGGTTGTGCAAGCTCAGGTTAGATCTACATGGTAAGTAAGATCATTTGATTTGCAGGTTGTTACAAGTTCATGGGAGATCTACTTGGAGTACTTTGAGTACTTGTGTACTGGCAGTAGTGATACTGACTGGTGGAGGTGAACAACAACTCTGTGTTTGAGTTGATTGTTGTGACCATAATTGAGAGAGAGAACTCTTGATTGAGAATTAATGGGAGCCCTAGAGGTGTGGGAAGCTTCATAGGTGTGAGAAGAGTGTGGCATCTTCTTGATTATATTTTCTTTTTGGATGAGTTGAATACAAGATTGTATTGTCTCTCAAATTCTGTGTTGTTTCTGATTTCTTGTTCCTTATTACTTCTGGTTAAATTTTATGTTTAGTTGCTTATACAAGGTAATCAATTATGCTCCTAATCCTGACAAGTGGCATCAGAGCCAGGTTTGCAGGTTCACAGAGCTTGGTTGGAGTAGGGTTATTAACACCTTGGTTTCAGAGTGTGTTAAGTGTTTGTTGATTACAGGTCACTCTCAGGGGTTTTTGATTGAGTGGGAGTATAGCAATGGCAGAAAAAGTAAGCTAAGAATGGAGAAGTTTAACAGTAAGAATTATCAATTATGGAGGATGCAGATAGAAGATTATCTATATCAAAAAGATCTGTACTTACCGTTGGGTGGGGTTGACAGCAAGCCCACATATATGAAAGATGAAGAATGGAAGGTTCTTGATCAGAAGGCTCTGGGATCTATAAGGTTGAGCCTGGCATCGTCTGTGATTTTCAACTTATCACAGGCTAATACAATGGTAGAGTTAATGGGATCTTTAGCAAATTTATATGAAAAACCCTCAGCTTCAAATAAGGTATTTCTTATGAAGCAGTTATTTAATTTACAAATGTTGGAAGGTGGATCTGTACACAGTCATCTTAGTGATTTCCATGGTTTGGTAAACCAGTTAGTTTTAGTCAATATTGTTTTTGATGATGAAATTAAGGCTCTCTTAATTTTATGCTCATTACCTAAAAGTTGGGATAGTTTGGTAATGGCAGTTAGTAATACTGCGTCTGCTTCAAATATCTTGAAAGTGGATGATGTTGTTACTATAATCTTGAGTGAAGAAATTCGCAAGAAAAGCACATGTGAATCATCAGGGAATGCTTTAAGTGTTGAAAGCAGGGGAAGGCAAAGAGAGAAGATCGAGCAAGGGAGATCAAGGTCTAAGATAGGTAAGAGATCCAAGTCCAGGTATGGCAGAGTAATCTGCTAGAATTGTGGAAAGGCAGGGCACATAAAGAAAGATTGCAGGTCGGTTGAAGATCAACATGAAGGAAATGAAGAAGCAGATGTTGCAGATATTGTTGCACAGGATGCTTTTGTATGTTCCTTGGATAAAGTGGAATCTTGGGTGTTAGATTCTGGTGCCTCTTTCCATGCAACCCCAAATAGAGCATCTTTTCATGAATATGTCTAGGGAGACTTTGGAGAGATTTATTTAGGGGATGGCAAGCCTTGCCAAATGGTTGGCAAAGGGAAAGTGCAGCTGAAATTGCAGATGGGCAACACATAGGTGTTGAAGGAAGTCATGCATGTCCCAGTCCTGAAGCGAAACTTGATTTGTGTTGGAAAGTTGGGTGATGAGGGATGCATAGTAACTCTCATAGTGGACTCTTGGAAAGTTACCAAGGGTGCATTTGTTTTAGCAAGAGGTAAGAAAGTAGGTACTCTTTATCTATCTACTTGTATTACTGATTCTCCTTCTGGTTTATCTACTTCAGCTGTAGATTCAAAGATGTGGCTTCGTAGGCTTGGTCACATGAATAAGAAGGGGATGCATGTTCTTGAGTCAAAAGGTAAGAGTTCAGATTCGGGAAGCATAGATCGAGATTTTTGTAAGCAACAAAAGAAAGTGAGGTTTCTTGAAACTCATGCTACAAGAAAGGATCAGGTTTATGGCACAAAAAGGAAATCTAATGGTTTTGACAAGAACTGGAAAGCCTTGGTGTTCAAGGAGAAGATGACAGACAGAAATCAGTCACAAGGGCTAATTTTTTTTGAGCAGGGCAGTTTGAACAAGGGTTTGATTCAAAGTAAGCTTGTGGGTAAAAAGTCATCACTCACAGGCAAACACAGTTACCGACGTCGGTCAGGTGGAATCAACATCAAACAGGTAGGTACCAACGTCGGTCATGTGTAGACCAAAGTTAGTGGTGTCAGGTAGGTTAAGACTGATGTCGGTCAGGGAACTGACATCAGCAGTCAGGTCAGTCGCATGGAATCGACATCGGTTAGATGCAGACTGGGGGGTGACCGACATCGGTCACTGTCAGAATGGATTTTGGGTGGATAGCAAGCTGTCAAGGAGTCTTAAACGCCCATGAGAAGGATTGAAGGGGTAAGTAAGCCTCAAATTCATTATTCCCCTTCTTTAGATTACTTGTTACTCACTGATGGTCAAGAACCAGGAAGTTTTAAAGAAGCAGAGGAGGTAGAATCTAGGAAACAATGGGAGCAAGGCATGAATGAGGAATTTGATTCCTTGGAAGAGAACCAAATGGGAGATTTGGTAGAGTTGTCAGCTGGAGATAAAGCACTGAAAGATGAACGAATTCCCAGGTCAAAGAAGAGAGAGAATGGACACGTGAGACAGAAGGCCAAGGTATATGGTCTTGAGAAAGCTGCAAGACAATGGAGGTTTAACCATTGTGTTTACTTTACCAAGTTGGATAATATAGCTACATTATCCTGTTACTGTATGTGGTGTGTATGCTTGTTGCAGGGTTACACATGCAGGGAGTTGCTGAGCTAAAGGTAAAGTTAGTTCAGAGGTGTGTCATGAAGAATCTGGGAGCAGCAAGATTCTTTGGCATGAGAATATCTAGAGACATGGAAGGTCACAGGTTGATTTTGTCTCCAAATGATTGTGTGAATAAGGTAGTGGTGAGGTTCAAGATGTGGGATGCAGAACCAATTTGCACACCTATGGATGGATAGTTCACAGAATGGTGTCCCAATTCACATAATGAGGTTAAGTGCATGGTATGTACTGGACCTGAGTTTGCCCAAGCAGTGGGTGTTGTCAGCGAGTTTGGGGTCAATTCGAGAAAGAAGCACTGGAAAGTTGTTCAGTGGATTCTCAGGTATCTGAGAGGGACCAGCAGTAGGTATACATGCGATGTAGGGTCAAACACTTCTCTACATGGGTATGTAGAATCAGATGTGGCAGGGGACTTGGATTACAGGCGTTGCACCATAGGTTGTGTGGTGGTTGGTCTTCAAGATTGATCTTGAAGAGGGATACAAGCCAAGAAACAAATTAGATGATGTATAAGTATAGGTACAAGTGTAGCTGTTTATCTCCAAGTGGGAGATTGTTAGGTTGTGGAGCTAAAAGCTTCACTAATGTAAACATGGAGGAGGTTGCTGAGTTACAGGGAAATCGATGTCGGCAGTGCAATCGACATTGGTCATATCCAGTTACAAAGCAGCCAACATCGGTCAAGAGTCGGCCAACGTCGATCATCTCCAGACAGACAGGGACTGACGTCGGTCGCTTGTGCATTCCATAACTGGTTGTTGACGAATAGTTAGTTTGTTGAATGGGTTGTTTGCATGTGAAGACTAATTTTAGTCTTGGAGTTGCATGTCTAATTATTGTTTGCATGGGATCTATATAATAAACTCATGGGGCTGTATTGTAAATTAAGGACAAGGAAGAGATCCTTCCGATTGTAAGATCTAGGTTTGCAGGTGTGCAAAACCAGGTTGATCTGTAGGTTGTGCAAGATTAGGTTAGATCTACATGGTAAGTAAGATCATTTGATTTGCAGGTTGTTGCAAGTTCATGGGAGATCTACTTGGAGTACTTTGAGTACTTGTGTACTGGTAGTAGTGATACTGACTGGTGGAGGTGAACAACTCTGTGTTTGAGTTGATTGTTGTGACCGTAATTGAGAGAGAGAACTCTTGATTGAGAATTACTGGGAGCCCTAGAGGTGTTGGAAGCCTCATAGGTGTGAGAAGAGTGTGGCATCTTCTTGATTGTATTTTCTTTCTGGATGAGTTGAATACAAGATTGTATTATCTCTCAAATTTTGTGTTGTTTCTGATTTCTTGTTACTTGCTACTTCTGGTTAAATTTTGTGTTTAGTTGCTTATACAAGGTAATCAATTGTGCTCCTAATCCTAACATAACCCTGACAAAACTCAATATGAAGCTAGATCCCCCAACACTAGACTTTGGGCCATTGAATTATGCTTAAAAAGCAAAATAAAAGAGATGAGAAAAATTTGGTCAAAGATAAAATAAATCCATGGGGCCTTGTTCTCAGATGTTCATTTTGAGGGTTTGCTGAGAGGATTCTTTGATTCTGGTACCCTTGTGAGAGGAAGGAAGGAGGTTGCTAGTGAACCTTAGGCTTCAGTGCTTTTTAGTGAAGGATTAGACACCTTGATGTATTGAATTTATACCCCCATTAAAATTGTTTCTTGCCTAGCTATGAAAGGTATGAAATCTGACCCCAAAGAAGGCCCCAGGTCAAGGACTCAAGGAAAATTTTCTAATGATTCTTGGTAAGTCTCGACAAGTCATTTGGACATAATTTTGGCTATATTTAATCAATTATATTATTATAATCCATCTTTACTTACTTTTATTATGCTTTGTGTTGTTGTTCTAGTCTTTTTTTGGTTTGGGATAGCTACTCATTGTTTTTTCAAATAACTATTCTTATGGAGACCTGGGCCTTCAATTGTGCCCACACTAATTCCCACACTATTTAAGTGTGAGTTTTTCTTAATCTAAACATATGAGTTTTTAAATATATTTTAATGTCGACGAGTGTTTATTTACATGCACATTGTTTAATGTATGAGGCACTAATTGTTTAACTTTGTTATTGTAAAGTTTTGAAAAAATAATTTTATTTATATTTATAATAGATAAACTAAGGTTCCAATTTTACAAACATGTCTCTTAATTAATATTTATATCATCACGTAAAATTTATATGATTTTTATAAAAATATAGTACTTTTCAAAAAAGATGTTAATTATTATTTATCATTGTGTAAAATTTATATGATTTTTATTTTAAATTTTTTTTTTTTCAAAAAGGTGTTTATTTATATACACAACGTTCAATGTATGAGGCATTAATTGTTGAATTTAAGGCTATTGTAAAGTTTTGAAAAAATAATTTTATTTATTTGTTTATATTTATTGTAAATAAACTAAGGTTCCAATCTTATAAACATGTCTCTTAATTAACATTTATATCATTGTGTAAAATTTATATGATTTTGTAGTCTACTTTTCAAAAAGAAGAAAAAAAGGAGTAACCAAGATTCAAGAGTAATTTATTTGTAATACTTTATTTAATCTTATGATAGATTAAGATTTATATAATTTATTTATTTATATTTTTCTAAGCTATGTATAATTTAGTATTATTTTATTTTTTTATTTTATCAAATAATATAAGGGAAGTTCAATTTTACTTAGTAGAGTGGTAAGTTGAGCATTTATCATATTTGAGATAAAGATTTCAATCTTATAAGTATATTCTATAAGAAGTTAAATATATTTTTATATATGATAATTTTAAGATTGGTGAGATCACACCCATCTAAAATACAAGTGAGGGTTCCAGTCCCCGTATTTCTACTTTAACAATCCGTAATAAGATTTGAACTTAGATCCCTCCAATACAAATATATCCACTTTATCTTGATTATTAAATGTCAAAATAAATAATCTTCAAAACACCCATAAACTAATCATAATACTTACTAAACATACCATTACTAAAACTGCCACTCTATATCTTCAAAAGATTCAAAACTTGTGGGTATCGGCAACATATAATCATCTTGAACCATGATGTTCATCCCCTCTCCTTTTGATAAGACATTGTCCTTCATTTTAGGAATTGGTTTAGAAATGTTTGTACTTGATATACAATGTGAAGGATCAATGCTATCCAATGGTAAGATTTTCCCAGTTTTATCTTCAATTAATGGTTCAACTTTGGCCATTGGCTCATGCTTAAGTGCGTATGGACTATTCAATTCCAATTCTATCGCTTTCTTGCCTTTGATAACCTGATCATAACAAACACTGTAAACTTAAAACTTCTACTAATAATATCTACATGCTTAGGGAAATAATGAAAATTTATATAGACTATTCGATTCTAATTCTGTTGCTTTCTTGCCTTTGATAACTTGATCATAAAAAACACTGTAAACTTAAAACTTCTACTAATAATATCTACATGCTTAGGGAAATAATGAAAAGTTATATATCTACCTGCTTAAACTTTCAAGGAAATAATGAAAAGTTATGGATCACAAAACTTACAAATTTTTCATTTGCATCCTTATATAATATCATGTAATCTCCTTTTTGAAGACCGTGAATTTCAACAAAACCTCCTAAAATATAAGGCAAACACAATGCATAAAAAACCAGTTCCAATTTCTCATACAAATTAAACATTCAAACTTTTTAAAAACTCACCTGTATTTTCCAATACATACATCCTAGTCTTATTGTTTGGCCAATATCTGTATAGAATCAAAATTAGATCATATAAATTTATTTATTTCCAACAAATAATAAGGTTTCTTGATAGAATGTGTTGTGAAATATAAAATCCTATTTTTTAAATATTATATCGAAAAATTAAATTCTATACATTTATTCATTTTTATTAAATTATTTTTGATACTATATGTAATTCATTCAATAAAAAAATATAAAAGTACAAATCAAATCTTATATAACATCATATTGATCCTTCTTTTCCTTTTTCTTTAAATATGTAAACATTAATAATCTATCATGATGAAAATTCACATAATTAAATATTCTAATACAATCAAATATTTTATATGTTAATATTACCTGTATCTGAGATTCCATGTGTTTTGAGTGTCCATATCCTCTACTTCTAATGGAATGCCTTCTTTAATAGCCAACTGCGGGAGGTGTGCTTCTGCATCTCTCTGATAGATATGTGAAAAAATATTCAAGATTCTACATTTTCTTGATGGAAATCTTAAAAACAGTCATATTTGAAGTAGAAATGTGCTTATACATCTCTTTGATATATGATAACAAAATTTAGGAAAATATTAAAGATTCTTCATTTGCTTCATGGAAATCTTAAAAACAGTCATATTTGAAATAGAATGCTATCGTTTAAAAGGTACTTCTAACAATAAATTATAATAAGAAGGATTATGGGCCACATTACATACCTTAGGAAGCACTATTCGTCTAAGGGGGCCAACATCACTGTTTTGCAACTCTTTTTGCACCAAGAGTTCCAACCCTATTTCTGAGAATTGTATCTAAATATATAAACAAAGAAAACAACAGGTTAAAGTCTAATATATGTGGAAAAAAATGTATTTATAAAAGGACAGATATATATCAATTCATTGAGAACATACCTTGGGCTCATCTTTGGCCCGATACATGGAAGTAGAAAGCTGTTTGTAATTGTTGTTGTTGGAGGCAGAAGATGTTATCTTATCACAGCATCGATATGAATGAAGTTCTTTACGCTTGCAATATCGTCTAACCTTGAACCTGTGATTTCTTCGTCGCTGACAAGAAAGTGATTGAATTTCATCAAGTGCAATGTGTTCTCTGAAATTTTCTTTTGGTAGCTGACATGAAAGTTTATTGATACCAATTAATCCATCTTGAAACATCGTATTCCCATTATGAACGCAAGTAGAACTTCTATCAAGAATGATATTTGTTGGAATGCGAAATGATATAGGGTTAACAAATTCAGTTTGCGGTAATGATGGTGCATCCATTGGTATAGATATGGGAGACTGAGACTGGGACAGCCTTTGAGGATTTGGTAGCTGACATGAAAGTTTATTGATACCATTTAATCCATCTTGAAACATCGTATTCCCATTATGAACGCAAGTAGAACTTCTATCAAGAATGATATTTGTTGGAATGCGAAATGATATGGGGTCAACAAATTCAATTTGGGGTAACGATGGTGCATCCATTGCTATAGATATGGGAGACTGAGACTGAGACTGCCTTTCAGGATTAAAATGTTGTGGTATGTTGTCCAAGAGTGGATTGCCAAAGTTCGCCTTTGAAATAAATAGAAAATCCTCATTATTTGTACTACTGTGAGGAATCTCAAATGAATAATTGTCTTCATTCTTCAGAAACGAGGGTTTACAATTGAATATCGTATCAAGGTCGTCATTCTTAATGTTGAAATCGTTATCAACTTTCATTCTGCACCACAAGTAAAACCATCGTTCACATTAGTATAGTTCACACTTTTGCCTGAAATTAGCTTAAATATGAAATTAATACATCTGTCTTTAGCAGTTTAAATCAGAGGTCACAGGCTCACTTCTTTTATAAGTCGATACAAATACAAGCGTATATGCAAGTTAGTTTCAGCTCATCTCGCAATGTAAAAGGACTTCGTGTCATTTTGTTTGGAACAATTGAGAAATTCATTATTATTGAATTTATTTTAGTTGGTCAACTATATCGATGATCATATTACATGGTAATATAGCTATGTAAAGGACCCGAAAAAAACAATTTTAACGCTTTCGTAACAGAAAGGTTGCGACAGGTCAAGGGTTCGAGTCCCCTACAAAACATTTTTTCTAGATTCTAACGGAATTACAGCCGTATATTCAGATTTAAGACAACTGTAGTTTGACTAAAATAGTAGACACTTTTATGCCACAAAGTTAAAACCAAAGAAAACCTAACCTGTATTTTTGTTATCCATAAAACCCTATCACTTCTACTAAATCTGATGAAAGCATTGGCCAACTTAGGCAGAAATGTATAGCTTTCAAAAACACCAGATATAAGACGAAATCTTGAATTGCTTGATAAACTAAACAACCAGAAAAGGAAGTATAAAATTAAAAAACAAATAATCTGAACTGGGCGAGGATATAGCTGTAAGCGGCAGCCTAAAATATTGGGGGAAAAGTCGATTTCTATTAACAGAGAGTCAAAGACCAAGTTGCAGTTGTAAGTTAATACTTGGAGTTATATTTCCATGCGTCTGGCTTCACAAATTTTGCCTCAAATTTGTCCAACGGTTGGATCAAAGAATTTGTAGGGAGCCCCTTTTGATACCGTTAGCAAAAAAGGTTCAATCATAGGAAGCTACAACTTTGGCTGAGGATCAGAAAACGCTATAAGGCTTCAAGCTTCTCATCCTTCAAGCTGGATTTAATACCGCTTAGAAAATAGTATTTTTACAAGTTAAATTCAAAAGAATCTCATTCATTTTTATATTGCAGAGAAATTAATTTTAAAATAAAAGTTCATATTCTAAATGGATTTAATACACAGATTCAAAATTTTGGAAAATAATATTAAATAGATTCATTTTTACATTATGAAGAAACTAATTTTAAATAGATTTAATATCAAGATCTGAAATTTTGGAAAATAATATTTTTACACAGTTAAATTTAAAAGAATCCTATTCATTTTTACATTAGAAAGAAACTAATCTTTAAAAAAAAAAAAAAATCTTATTCATTTTTACTGTAAAGAAACTAATCCTAAAATCTTGGAAAATAGTACTTTTCAACAGTTAAATTTAAAAGAATTCTATTCAGTTTTAGATTACGAACAAACAAAAAGAGTCTTGTTCATTTCTACACTGCAAAGATTAGTCTTTAAGACCATAACAAAATCTCATTCATTGTTACACTGAAAAAAAAAACTAATCTTAAAACAAAGGTAAATATAATATATCATTTCAAAGGAAAGAAAAAGATTATAAGCATAGAGAGAATTCAGTATATCATCTCAAAGAGTTATAGAAGTAAAAAAATTGGAAACTAATAATTCAAACAGGGCGAGAAAATAACCTGTAAATGGCTGCGCTGGTCGCAGTATTGGCAGAAACAAGGAACAAAAAAGGTTTTTTACTGAAAGTTTGGAATGAATATATACGTGTTTAATTTCATTTAGTGCATAAGTAAACGCTCGGTTAACACATGGTGACAACTGACGGCCATACAACTTACTTTTTCAAACGAACACGTTATTTTACTGCGCATGTATATCACCGATAAATCAACTGAACATACTGTTCTGTTTACTACCTGTTTCTTATTTTTTTTTTTCTGAAATAATTCTTTTTGGAAGGTCTTTTACTTATCAAACCTTATCTTTTTGGATGCACTGCTTCTAGAATAAATAGTTTTAACAAAAAAAATAATAAAATGAATGAAGGAATTTTTAATTCTTTCTTTTTTTTTTTTTTTTTTTTAATTCAACTGAACATACTGTTCTGTTTACTACCTGTTTCTTATTTTTTTTTTTCTGAAATAATTCTTTTTGGAAGGTCTTTTACTTATCAAACCTTATCTTGTTGGGAGATCAAACCAACAATAGATTACACTTGTGAAAGCAATAAACGCGGAAATAAATCAGATAGATAAGTAACTGAAATGATAAATAGCACAGAACAAGATATACAAGAAAACACCCTGAAAACTTGTATTGAAACTCTTTACAATAGGAATACAATATGAAGAAACTTCGTTCTTCCACACCTCTCTCAGATGCACACAAGATCTCTATTCCTCAAGAGCTCACTCTCAAGTACACTCAAATCCAACAACCTGGTTTGATGCAACTCTGTACTGTCCTTCAAACATTCACAATGTTCTACTCTTACAGTTCTACACACATTCTACAATTCTAAGCTAAGAAGATCTTCGTACATATAGAAAATAGGAAACTTGAGCATGCTCTTACAACAAACAGTTAAGCCTCTTGAACAAGGGCTCTAAAAATAATATTGCTAATAATAGAGACGCAAGCGTGAGTCCACGACTCAAACTTATCATGCAAACACTCGCTGCTGTCCACGGAAATAGATTTCTGGACACGCAGGTAACCGACGTCGGTTCCTGCCTGTTCGCCTGTGACCGTCGCCGGCCAACCCTATCGCCGACGTCGGCGCCTCTGCAACTGCTACTAACCGACGTCGGTCGCTCCTGACCGACGCCGGCGTCTGTGCAGACCCGAACCTGTTTAAGTATGCTCCTTGGTGAAGCTTTTAGCTCCACACCCTAACAATCTCCCACTTGGAGATAAACCAGCTGCACCAACCTGTACAGCATCATCTTCTAGCTCCTCCATCTTCAACTCAATCATGAAGACCAATAGAAGTTGAATGAAGATTCAACTTCTCCATCGTAACCGGCTTTGTTAGCATATCAACAGGATTCTTGTCTGTATGAATTTTCTCCAGCTTCAACTCACCATCTTCCAATACCTGCCGTATGAAGTGGTACGTTAGCTGTATGTGCTTGGTTCTAGAGTGAAAGGCTGAGTTTTTGGCCAAATGGATTGCACTCTGACTGTCACTATACAATCTGCAACTCCCATGCTCCCTTCCAAGCTCTTTCATGAACCGTGTCATCCATATCATCTCCTTGCTAGCTTCTGTAGCTGCAATATACTCTGCTTCTGTAGTTGACAAGGCTACAACCTTCTGCAACTTAGATATCCAACTAACTGCCGTTCCACCTACAGTAAAAACATAACCTGTGGTGCTCCTCCTGCCATCCAAATCCCCTGCCATATCTGAATCTACATAGCCATGTAGAGAAGTATCTGAACCTCCATAGCACAAATGCTTACTACTGGTTCCTCTCAGATATCTAAGGATCCATTGAACCGCTTTCCAATGTTCCTTACCTGGATTGGCCATATACTTGCTTACTACTCCCACTGCTTGGGCAATATCTGGTCTAGTACACACCATTGCATACATCAAACTCCCTACTGCGGAAGAATATGGAACCATACTCATGTACTCTACCTCATCATGTGAATTGGGACATTGTTCTTTGCTTAACTTAAAATGTCCAGCCATAGGTGTACTTACCGGTTTTGCATCCTGCATATTAAACCTCTCCAACACCTTGTTCACATAATCTTCTTGAGACAATATCAACCTGTGATTTTTCCTGTCTCTCCTAATGCTCATGCCAAGGATCTTCTTAGCTGCTCCCAAATCCTTCATGGCAAACTTTTGAGCTAACTTCTCCTTAAGCTCAGAGATATCCTGCATGTGAGACCCTGCAACCAGCATGTCATCTACATACAACAATAGAATAATGTATCTACCGTTATCAAATCTCTTGAAATATACACAATGGTCTGATTGACACCTACTGTAGCCATGCTCAGTCATAAACCTGTCAAATTTCAAGTACCATTGCCTTGGAGCTTGCTTGAGGCCATACAAGCTTTTCTTTAACCTGCACACAAACTTCTCCTTACCCTTGACCTCGAAACCTTCTGGCTGTTCCATATAAATTTCCTCATCCAAATCTCCATGAAGAAATGCTGTCTTAACATCTAGCTACTCGAGATGCAAATCCTCAAAAGCAACCAAAGACAATACAACCCTTATTGAAGTCATTTTAACAATCGGAGAAAAAATTTCACCAAAGTCAATACCTGGCTTTTGTGCAAATCCTTTTACCACTAATCTGGCCTTATATCGCATCTGTCCATCCTCACTTTCCTTCAACCTGTAGGTCCATCTGTTCTTCACTGTTCTCTTACCAGCTGGCAATTCAACCAAATCCCATGTTTGGTTCTCTCTTAAGGACTCCATCTCCTCAACCATGCCACGCTCCCACTTACTCCTAGACTCCACCTGTAATGCTTCTTCAAAACTTTCTGGTTCTCCACCATCAGTTAGCAATAGATAATATAAGGAAGGAGAATATCTAATTGGAGGCTTACTTACCCTTTCAGACCTCCTGGTGGGTGTCTTGGACTTGTTTTTAACAATCTGTCCACCCAAATTTTCTGACAGTGACCGACCTCGGCCACCTGTAGACCTGTCACTCGCCGTCGTCGGTTCTGCCTGACCGACCTCGGTGCCTGGTCTGTCAACGTCGGTCTCTGTATGACCGACATCGGTTTCTGTACTGCCGACACCGGTTCCAACCCTGTCGACGTCGGTCTCTGTGTTTTCCTACAAGTGATTATTTCTTTTTCCCGCGAGCTCATTTTGGACCATAACTTCGTCCAATTCACTATTGCTCTGCCCAGATTGATCAAGCTTCCTTATCTGATCACTGTACATCACTCTTTCATTGAAAACAACATCACGGCTCCTGATTACTTTGTTAGTTTCTAGATTCCAAAATCTGAAACCAAAATCATCTGAGCCATAGCCTATAAACGTGCACCTCATAGACTTAGGATCAAGCTTCTTTCTATTTTCCTTATCTATATGCACAAAGGCTTCACTACCAAAAACTTTGAGATATGAGAGATCTACCTTTTTACTTGTCCATGCCTCTTCTGAAATTCCACCATCCAGCGCTGTAGAGGGTCCTCTGTTAATCAGGTACACTGCGGTGTCAACTGCTTCTGCCCAAAACTCTAAGGGCAACCCTGCATGCAATCTCATACATCTTGCACGCTCCATAATAGTTCTGTTCATCCTTTCAGCAATACCATTCTGCTGAGGTGTCCTTGGAACCGTCCTTTGCCTACGGATTCCTTGTGTATAACAATACAATTTGAACTTAAGACTGCAGAACTCACCGCCATTATCAGATCTCAAGCACTTTAACTTTCTGCCTGTTTCATTCTCAACCATAGCCTTCCAAAACTTAAAAGTCTCAAAAACATCAGATTTCTTTTTAATACAGTAGATCCATACCTTTCTTGTGGCGTCATCTATGAATGTAACATAGTACCGTGATCCGCCAATAGAGGCTACCTGAGCCGGTCCCCACACGTCTGTGTGAACAAGCTGCAACTTCTGCCTTTTCTTAGTAGACCCGGTCTTGAGAAAACTAACCCTTTTCTATTTCCCAAATACACAGTGCTCACAAAACTCTAGATCCATACTTTTCAAATCTGAAAGCATACCTTTAGACTTAAGTATTGACATCCCCTTCTCACTCATGTGGCCAAGCCTTGAGTGCCACAATTTACAATCCACACCTGAAGTAGATAAAACTGAAGGAGATTTGTTAGTAACACAATTACACAAGTAGAGAGTACCTTCTCTCTTACCTCTGGCCATAACTAGTGCACCCTTGGTCACCTTCCAAGAATCTGCTGTGAGAGTTACTGTACAACCCTCATCACCTAGCTTACCTGCAGAAATCAAATTTCTCTTTAAACTAGGAACATGCATCACTTCTCTCAACACCCATGTGTTGCCATTCTGCATCTTCAGCTGCACTTTACCTTTGCCGATTATTTTACAAGGCTCGTCATCCCCTAAGTATACTATTCCAAAATCTCCATGGATATAGTCACTGAAATACTCTCTGTTAGGGGTAGCATGGAAAGATGCACCAGAATTTAATACCCAAGATTCTATGTTATTATGCAAAGAGAAAATTAAAGCATCCTGTGCAATACCTGCAACATTGGCTTCTTCCTTTCCTTCGTGTTGGTTGTCCTCCTTGGGCTTTGACCAACAATCTCTGCTTATGTGCCCCATCTTTCCACAGTTCCAGCATTGTGGCTTCCTGCCATTCCTGGATTTGGATCTTCCTCTCACCTTAGACTTAGATCTTGATCTCCTCTTGCTCTTTTCTTTTTGCCTTCCCCTGCTCTCAAAATTTAAAGCGTTCCCAGATGTCTCTTCTGTGCTTTTCCTGCGTATTTCCTCATTCAAGATAACACTAACCACATCCTCTACTTTCAAAATATTTGATGCAGATGCAGTATTAGAAACTGCCATTACTAAGCCATGCCAGCTTTTAGGCAAAGAACATAATATCAAAAGAGCTTTTATTTCATCTTCAAATACAATATTGACAGAACTTAACTGATTAACAATTCCATTGAAATCATTCAGATGAGTAAAAACAGATCCACCTTCATTCATATGCAAATTAAATAATTGCTTCATAAGATATACCTTATTTGAAGTTGAGGGTTTTTCATACATATTTGCTAACGTGGTCATCAACTCTACCGTAGTTTTTGCCTGTGACAAATTAGATATCACAGTGGAGGCCAGACTCAGTCTTATAGACCCAAGAGCCTTTCTGTCAAGAACTTCCCATTCTTCATCCTCCATGTCCTTGGGCTTCTTTGCTATCCCACCTAACGGTAAGTAGAGATCCTTCTGATACAGATAGTCCTCTATCTGCATTCTCCAATGTTGGTAGTTCTTGCCATTAAACTTTTCCATTCTCAGCTTACTTTCTTCTGCCATTGCTTCTCCCACTCAAACAGAAATTCCTGCAGAAACACCTGTGAGCAACCTGTAATCTGTAACCTGTAACCTGTAACCAAGGCTCTGATACCACTTGTTGGGGGATCAAACCAACAATAGATTACACTTGTGAAAGCAATAAATGCGGAAATAAATCAGATAGATAAGTAACTGAAATGATAAATAGCACAGAACAAGATATACAAGAAAACACCCTGAAAACTTGTATTAAAACTCTTTACAATAGGAATACAATATGAAGAAACTTCGTTCTTCCACACCTCTCTCAGATGCACACAAGATCTCTCAGTAGATCTCTATTCCTCAAGAGCTCACTCTCAAGTACACTCAAATCCAACAACCTGGATTGATGCAACTCTGTACTGTCCTTCAAACATTCACAATGTTCTACTCTTACAGTTCTACACACATTCTACAATTCTAAGCTAAGAAGATCTTCGTACATATAGAAAATAGGAAACTTGAGCATGCTCTTACAACAAACAGTTAAGCCTCTTGAACAAGGGCTCTAAAAATAATATTGCTAATAATAGAGACGCAAGCGTGAGTCCACGACTCAAACTTATCATGCAAACACTCGCTGCTGTCCACGGAAATAGATTTCTGGACACGCAGGTAACCAACGTCGGTTCCTGCCTGTTCCCCTGTGACCGTCGCCGGCCGACCCTATCGCTGACGTCGGCGCCTCTGCAACTGCTACTAATCGACGTCGGTCGCTCCTGACCGACGCCGGCGTCTGTGTAGACCCGAACCTGTTTAAGTATGCTCCTTGGTGAAGCTTTTAGCTCCACACCCTAACAACCTGTTTCTTATTTTTTTTTTTCTGAAATAATTCTTTTTGGAAGGTCTTTTACTTATCAAACCTTATCTTTTTGGATGCACTGCTTCTAGAATAAATAGTTTTAACAAAAAAATAATAAAATGAATGAAGGAATTTTTAATTCTTGCCTTTTTTTTTTTTTTTTAAATTCAACTGAACATACTATTCTGTTTACTACCTGTTTCTTATTTTTTTTTTTCTGAAATAATTCTTTTTGGAAGGTCTTTTACTTATCAAACCTTATCTTTTTGGATGCACTGCTTCTAGAATAAATAGTTTTAACAAAAAAATAATAAAATGAATGAAGGAATTTTTAATTCTTGCTTTTTTTTTTTTTTTTTAATTCAACTGAACATACTGTTCTGTTTACTACCTGTTTCTTATTTTTTTTTTTTCTGAAATAATTCTTTTTGGAAGGTCTTTTACTTATCAAACCTTATCTTTTTGGATGCACTGCTTCTAGAATAAATAGTTTTAACAAAAAAATAATAAAATGAATGAAGGAATTTTTAATTCTTTCTCTTTTTTTTTTTTTTTTTAATTCAACTGAACATATTGTTCTGTTTACTACCTGTTTCTTATTTTTTTTTTTCTGAAATAATTCTTTTTGGAAGGTCTTTTACTTATCAAACCTTATCTTTTTGGATGCACTGCTTCTAGAATAAATAGTTTTAACAAAAAAATAATAAAATGAATGAAGGAATTTTTAATTCTTGCTTTTGTTTTTTTTTGTTTTTTAAAGAAGAAAATCAAAAGAAATATCCACACATGCAAGACTCTTAAATTGAATCTTTCAAAATCCATTCGACAATCTGTTCGAATCTAATAATCTACAGTGGAGTGTGACGACAAGAGGTAGACTATGAAATTCTACTATTCAATGCCATACATTAAGAAAAATAGGCCACTTGGTTAAGGAGTTTCTTAAGGCACACTGTAAAATGAAATGGAGGCGAAAGTAGAGTGAAAGATTTTAAACGCAGGAATTGTGACAAATTCTTTGAAGGTCCAGAACGAGATAAAGAGTAGAGTATAATATTTAGATTCAAGACACATTACAGTATTTTGATTATTTTAAGTTAGATTTAAAATCGTCTTAAAAGACATCTTTATATAGGTGGAGTTGTAGTTAGAAGTAATAGAAGATGATGCAAGAGGATGAAAATCTAGAAGTAATAGAAGATGATGCAAGAGGATGAAAATCAATGCAACAACAATCTGCAAACAAATAAAAATAACAAGAAGAAGAATGTTTTGTGAGACAACAGTCTATAGTAAGAAAAGAAGATATATAAGTTTGAGAAAGGAATTTGAGCAGCAATAATTTGTGTAAGAAGAACATCAAAACATATATAAGTTTGAGAAAGGAATTTGAGCAGCAATAATTTGTGTAATAAGAACATCAGAACAATAAATAGAAAAAGTGCAGCAATCATTAAAACAGTCTATAGTAAGAAGAAAAGATATATAAGTTTGAGAAAGGAAAAAGTGCAGCAGTCATTACAACAGTCTATAGTAAGAAAATAAGAGATATTACAACAGTCTATAGTAAGAAAAGAAGAGATATATAAGTTTGAGAAAGGAATTTGAGCAGCAATAATTTGTGTAAGAAAAAGTGCAGTACTCATTAAAACAGTTTAAAATAGCATAAAAAAAGCACAAAGATATAAACAAGAAAGATGTAATAGAAGTTTTATAAGTGTGGTTGAAACAACAGTAGCTGTAATAAGTAATATAAATGTATAATCAATCATTGTAATAGCTTTATAATCAATATATTAGCATAATTTTTTGAGCGTGTTTAATAAATCTTTGCCTCCCTTATTTTTAAAAGATGAGTGTTTTAAGCTTGTTGTTATGAGTAATTACATCTCTGTTTTCCAGCTGCAAAAATCCACTATTTAAGAGTTGTATACTTAAAACCGAGGCCTCATATTTTAAGAGCTCCACACATACATAAAAACATTTTAGGGTCCTTAAATAATATATCAATACATAGTATTACAACTGTATATAATACATCAAAATTAACTGACTATAATGCTATTATCCTTTAGAAAATATTTATATAATATGTTTTAATTTTTTAATCTATATAACATAGATTTATAATTCAAATGATTAATTATTCCAAATTAAATTTGAAGTTCTTGAAAAATTAAAAGAATAAATAAATTTATAATTAATATTAATTTTTTTTAATTTATTAACATTTTGAAGTCCCTAAAATTTTTATTACTATATAAGTTTATAATTATATATAATACAGTAAAGTTAGCTTATTGAGATGGACAAGTTATTATCCTTTTCATAAAAATTTAGATAACATAAACTTATAATATTTTGATTTATATAACATAGATCAATGATTTAAGTGATTAATTATTCTAAATTAAATTAAAAATTAATTAAAACTCTTTACAATTTTTTTTTTTTTTGAAGTTTTTAAATAATATATTAATATATAAGTTTATAATTATATATAATACATTAAAGTTAGTTGACTACAATAGACAAGTTATTTTTTTTCAAAAATCTTAAAAATCTATATTAAATCTATAATCTTTTGATCTATATAACATAAATTTATGATTTAAATGATCAATTCTTTTAAATTAAGTTTAAAATTATTAAATTTTTAAAATAAAAATAAATTTAAAATTAATGTTTAATTAATTAATTTATAATTATTATTTATTGTTTTGTGTTTTGTGGGGGAGAGAATCACACTTTTTAAAACATATGAAATTGTATGTTCTAACCTCTTCCTTGAATTTATGTTAAAGAGTTAAAAGAATTCGTTGCTTTGACATTTTTGACTTAGCTTCCTTGAAATGCAAAATCAGTTTTTCCAATGAATTATTTTATTTTCATAAATATTGAGGCAAACGTTGAGTAAGGTTTAATCAGATTTTGTGTTAGTGTTACGAAATTGCTAAGGTTTAGTCAGATTTTGTGTCAGTGTTGAGTGGTATTAACACATGAATTGTTTAATACATTTTATTGTCTTGAGTGTTTATTCAAATGCACGTCGTTCAATGTATGAGGCGTTAATTATTTAACTTAAAAGTTATTGTAAAGTTTTGAAAAAATAATTTTATATTATATTTATTTATATTTATAATAGATAGATTAAGTTTCCAATTTTATAAGCATATCTCTTAATTACTGTTTATATTATTATGTAAAATTTATATAATTGTTATAAAAATATAATTTGCTTTTTAAAAGGTGTTTATTTACATACACGTAGTTGAATGTATGAGACACTAATTATTTAATTTAAGGTTATTTTAAATTTTTTTAAAAATAATTTTATTTTCTATTTATTTATATTTATTAGAAATAAATTCACGATTCAATCTTATAAATGTCTCTTAATTAAATAAATTATTTGTAATGCTTTATTTAATTTTATGATAGATTAATATCTATATAATTTATTTATCTATATTTTTATAATTTATTTATAAATAATTATTATTTTATTAAATAATATAAAGGAATTAGCATTATTGATTGGAGTTTTTGTGATCTGGTTCATTATCATATAAGGAAGTGGTAAGTTGGAGTATTTATCATATTTAAGATAAAACTTTTAGTCTTATAAGTATATTTTATGACAAGTTAATTTTTTTTAATATTTATTAAGAATTTTCAGCTTTTAATAATATAAGGGAAATTCAATTTTACTTAATGGAGTGGTAAGTTGGAGCATTTATTATATTAGAGATAAAACTTCAGTCTTAATAAATATATTTTATGACAAGTTAATTTTTTTTTTATACATGATAATTTTAGGATTGGTAAGATCACACCCATTGGAACACAAATGAGGGTTCTAATCCCATATTTCCACTTTACCAATTCATAGTAAGATTTAATCTTGGATCCCTCTAATATAAATATATCTATGTTAATATGATTATTAAACATCAAAATAAATAATTTCTACAACACTTATAAACTAATCATAACACTTACTGAATATACCATTACTAAAAACGCCACTATCTCTGCAAAAGATGGAAAACTTGTAGACATGAGTGACATATAATCATTGTGAACCATGACATTCATCCTCTCTTCTTTTAATAAGACATTGTCCTTCATTTTAGGAATTATTTAGAAATGTTTGTATTTGATATACAATGTGAAAGATCAATGCTATCCACTGGTAAGATTTTCCCAATTTTGTCTTCAATAAATGGTTCAACTTCAGCCGTTGGCTCATGCTTAAGTGTATATGAAACATCATATTCTAATTCTGTTGCTTTCTTTCCTTTGATCACCTAATCATAATAAACTCCTGTAAACTTAAAAATTCTACTAATAATATCTAAAAAAATTAAACTTTCAAGTAAAGAATGAAAAGTTATGGATAAAAAAACTTACAAATTTTTCATTTGCATCCTTATATAATATCATGTAATCTCCTTTTTGAAGATAGTGAATTTCAGCAAAACCTCTTAAAATATATGGCAAACACAATGTATAAAAAATCAATTCCAATTTCCCATACAAATTAAACATTCACACTTTTTTAAAACTCACCTGTATTTTCCAATACATACATCCTAGTCTTATTGTTAGGCCAATATCTACATAGAATCAAAATTAGATCATATAAATTTATTTATTTCCAACAAATAAATGTTATCATTTGGTAACAAGGTTTCTTGATACAATGTGTTGTGAAATATAAAATCCTATTTTTAAACTATTATATGGAAAAATTAAATTCTACATATTTATTCATTTTGATAAATTATTTTTTATATTATGTCTATTGATTTTGAGGAGAAGATTAAGTCATAATTATTTACCATTTTCAATTTATTCTGTGAAATTTTTTAAAATACAAATCAAATCTTGTATCTTAAATAATCTTAAGTACTATGTATAATTATAAAAGGAAAAGTAAATCATATAAATTCATTTAGTTTCAAAAATTTATTATTACCATTTAGATAAAATGTTAAGCATCTTATTGATCTCTTTTTTTGTTTTTTGTTTTTAAATATGTACACATAATAATTTGAAACGTCATTTTTTTGATTTTAGTGTACTCTTCAAATTTTGTTTTTGATTTTGAGGAGAAGATCAAGTCATAATTATTCACCATTTTGATTTCATTCAGTAATTTTTTTTAAAATACAAATAAAATCTTATATCTTAATTAGTATATGTAATTCTAAAAGGAAAAGTAAATCATATAAATTCATTCAATTTTAACAATTTATTATTATCATTTGGATAAAATGCTAAGCATCTTATTGATCCCTATTTTCCTTTTTCGTTTTTAAATATGTAAACATAATAATTTGAAGCGTTAATTTTTTGATTTTAGTGTACTCTTCAAATTTTGTTTTTGATTTTGAGGAGAAGATTAAGTCATAATTATTTATCATTTTCAATTCATTCAGTAAAAAAGATTTAAATGCAAATCAGATCTTATATCTTAAGTATTATGTGTAATTTTAAAAGGAAAAATAAATTATATAAATTCATTTAGTTTCAACAAATTATTATTACCGTTTGAATAAAATGTTAAGCATCTTATTAATCCGTTTTTTCCTTTTTTATTTTTAAATATGTACACATAATAATCTGAAACGTCTTTTTTGATTTAGTGTACTCTTCAAATTTTATTTCTTCTATCATGATGAAAATTTACATAATTAAATATTATAATACAATCAAATATTTTATATGTTAATATTCCCTGTATTTGAGATTCCATGTGTTTTTAGTTTCCATATCCTCTACTTCTAATGGAATGCCTTCCTTAATAGCCAACTGCGGGAGGTGTGCTTCTGCATCTCTCTGATAGATGATACAAATGTGAGAAAATATTCAAGATTCTACATTTTCTTGATGGAAATCTTAAAAAGTCATATTTGAAATATGAATGTGCTTCTGCATCTCTGTGATATAGAAGGCTATCGTTTAAAAGGTACTTCTAACATTAAATTATAATAAGAAGGATTATAGGCCACATTACATACCTTAGGAAGCACTATTCGTTTAAGGGTGCCAACATCACTGGTTTGCAACTCTTTTTGCACCAAGAGTTCCAACCTTATTTCTGAGAATTGTATCTAAATATATAAACAAAGAAAACAACAGGTTAAAGTCTAATATATGTGGAAAAATATGTATTTATAAAAGGACAGATATATATCAATTCATCGAGAAAAGCTTTGGGCTCATCTTTGGCCAGATACATGGAAGTAGAAAGATTTTTTTATAATTATTGTTGGAGGCAGATGATATCTTATCACGGCGTCGATATGGACGATGTTCTTTAGGCTTGCAATCTCGTTTGAAATTGAATCTGTGATTTCTTCGGTTACAAGAAAGTGATTGAATTTCATCAAGTGCAATGTGTTCTCTGAAATTTTCATTTGATAGCATTAAGACAACTTTAGTTTTGGCTAAACAGATGTACACTTTTATGTCAGAAAGCTAAAACCAAAGAAAACCTAACCTGTGTCTCTGTTATCAATAAAACCCTATCGCCTCTACTAAATCTGATGAAATCCTTGGCCAACTTAGGCAGAAATGTATAGCTTTCAAAAACACCAGCTATAAGACGAATCAGTGCAGTGAAATCTTGAATTGTTTGATAAACTAAACAAACAGAAAAGGAAGCATAAAATTTAAAAACAATTAATCTGAACTTTTGCTAAAAAAAGTCGATTTCTATTAACAAAGAGTAAAAGACCAAGTCGCAGTCGTAAGTTAATACTTGGAACTCTATTTCCATGGATTTGGCTTCAAAATTTGCCTCAAATTTGTGCTAACAGTTGGATCAAAAAATTTGCAGGGAGCCCCTTTTGATACTGTTAGCCAAAAAAAAGGTTCAATCCCAGGAAGCTACAACTTTGGCTGAAGACTAGAAGACGCTAGAAGGCTTCACGCTTCTCATTCTAAGATGGATTTATTACCGAGATTCGAAATCTTGGAATATAATATTTTTACGCAGTCAAATTCAAAAGAATCCTATACCTTTTTACATGGCGGACAAACTAATCTTAAAACAAAAAGAGTCTTATTCATTTTTACACCGCAAAAGAAACTAATTTAAAACCCAAAAAACATCCTATTATCTTTTGAGCCAAGAGAGAATTTCAATTCAATATTTCATCTCTAACAATAATAAAAGTAAAAAATTTAAAAACAAATAATTTGATTTAGGTGAGAAAATAAACATAGTCCAAACTTTACCTTATGTTTAAGATATTATTGTTTTTTAAATCATCATCTCTAAGTTAAAAAAAAGAATTTTAATATGAAAATAAAATAGATATGAAATTTAAACGAAAAACTGTCAAACTGTCTTGTAATAGTCCAATTTAAAGTGATCATTAATTATTACTAACTCATAGATATTATGGTCCACCCCCATCGATTGACTATCATTATAAAATATCTATCAGCATAATTATTTTTGAAAGGATTCTTTCAACAATCTATTGATTACCACTGTAAGATGTCTATTATCATAATTATTTAAAAAGGATTATTTCAACCATCTATTGATTGCTATTGAAAAATGTCTATTAGTATAATTATTTTCAAAATGTCTATCAATATAACTGTTTTCAAAAGGTTTCTTTCAAGTGACATTCCTTAATGTAGAAGATAAATATTTAAAAAAATATATATTGTGAGTGTTATTTTAACAAAAATGTATGGATTGTTGGTTAAGAGTCAGAGGTAAAAAAAATAGAAACATAGAGCTATTGCTCTATTAAAATTTTATATTGAATAGACAAAAAACAGAGCATTTCATATGCTAAGTCCAACACATTGAAAAATAAAACATGTATATTTCTATTTAAACAGAGCTTCAGCGCTTCCATACACAAAATTAAGAAAAAATAGGGCAGCTTATTTTATATATAAAAACATAGTTTATTTTATTTTTTTACTCTCTGCACAAAACACTAATTCAAACAACACACAATCTTTCTTATTTTCTACGGTGAAAGGAAGACCATACTCCTAATAACTTCTCTACAGAAGAAATTAATTACACAGAAAGGTGAAAGGACTGCAAAAGTATGGGCATAAATACATAATAATGAAGATAGGATAGCAACGTATGGGAGAGTTGAATAGAGGCATGGAGATAGACAGATTAGTCCTTTAGAAGGACTTCAACATTTATGAGAAAACAATGTTTTTTTTGATGCATTCATTGAGGGTAGTTGGGATTACATTCCAACACTCCCCCTTAATCACAACTACTGCCATCTAGAACTCCCAAACAATCTCTCAAATTTTCAAAGCTTTCTTTTCCTAGTGGCTTGGTGAAGATATCTGCATATTGATCTTGAGACCTACAAAAAACTAAAAAGATCTCTCCATTGTTAATCAACACTCTAATGAAATGATATCTTTTGTCTATATGTTTGCTTTTCTTGTGAAAAATTGGATTCTTTGACAATGCTATCGCTGAGTTGTTGTCACAATAGATCTTTGTTGCTTCTTGTTGTTCTTGCCTGAGATCTTTCAAAACTCTTCTCATCCAAACTGCTTGACATGATACACCTGTGGCTACTACATACTCTACTTAAGCTGATGAAAGCGTAACTATTGGTTGTTTTTTTGAAGCCCATGAAACTAAACCTATTCCAAAATGAAAAAAATAACTGGAAGTGCTCTTCCTATCATCAATGTTTCCTGCACAATCACTATCTGTATATCCAATCAGCTTGAACTCATTTGACTTTGCATACTGAATGCCATTGTTCCTTGTTTCACTCACATATCTAAGAATTCTCTTTCCTGCTTGCCAATGAGAGTCCTTTGGAGACTCCATGAACCTTGAAATGAGACTAACTGCATACATTATGTCAGGTCTTGTGGTTATTAAATACTTGAGGCTACCAACAATCCTTTTATACAAAGTTGGATTAATGTTGCCTCCTTTATCATGCTTGCTTAATTTTAGTCCTGTGACAATTGGTGTTGGAGCTGATTTGCAATTTGTCATGTTAAACCTTTTCAAAATGTCATTTTCATACTTAGATTGGGAGATGAATATGCCATTACCATTTTGATTTACCTCAATGCCAAGAAAATACTTCATGAGGTCTAAATCAGTCATTTTAAACTCCTTTTTCATAGCTCCTTTGAACAAATCAATTGCCAAATCACTCGTGAATATCAAATCATCAATATACAAGCAAACAATTATGATCTCACCTTGCTCATTCATCTTGATATAAAATGTAGGTTCACTACTACACCTATTGAAGCCATTTTGCAAAAGATAGGAGTCAATTCTACTATACCAAGCTCTTGGGGCTTGCTTGAGTCCATAGAGTGCCTTTTTCAGTTTGTAAACTTTGTTTTCTTGACCCACAATCTCGTACCCAGGTGGATACTCGACACAAACTTCTTCTTCAAGGTAACCATTCAAAAATGCTGATTTTACATCCATTTGGTAAACTGGCCACTTGTTTTGAGCTGCTATTGCAAGTATAGTTCTCACAGTGTCTAATTGAGCTATTGGAGTAAATGTCTCATTGTAATCAACCCTAGGCTACTGTGAATATCCTTTTGCCACTAGTCTCACTTTATGCTTTTGCACATCACCATTTTCATCTAATTTGGTTTTGTAAACCCACTTCACTCCTATAACATCCTTGCCTTTTGGAAGGCTCACTAACTCCCATGTTTGATTATTTTCTATTGCATCAATTTCCTCATCCATTCCATTTACCCATTTTTCATCCTTAATTGCATCTTCGTAATGAATAGGACCTTCTACTTGTGAATAAAATGCAAAGAGAGAAATCAAACCAACATTGTTCTCACCTTCATTTTGGTCATAAATGTCTCTTAAACTTCTTATTTTTTGTCCTCAAGCTTGCCAATGTAGGATTTGACATATCACTTGAACTTGGACTTGTGGAATGTGGACTTGATGGTCCTGCACCTTGATTGCCACTTGTAGATGGTGTTTGTTGTACATTTGAAGGAGTGGATGCTTGAATGCGTGGGGCTGTCCTTACACTTGATGATGGTGTCATTTGATGATCACTTTGTTGAGCCTGAATGGGTGTGGAAGGAATCACATTTGATGGAGTACCTGTTGGTGTAAAATCTTCTCTATCTTCTTGAGGTAAGTTGGCTGCAATATTGATTGTCTTCTCCAAACTTCCATCCCATGCTTCATCTTCTATGAATTGTACATCTCTGCTGATTATAAATTTCTTGGTTATTGGATTGTATAGTTTTTATGCCTTGGATTCATCACTATAACAAACAAATATACACTTTTCTCCCTTGTTGTCCATTTTTATTTTCAACTCATCTTGCACATGTGCATATGCCACACATCCAAATACTCTCATATGAGCAACATTATGTTTTCTTCCTATCCATGCTTCTTCAGGAATCATATTCTTCACACTCTTGGTTGGACATCTATTCATAATGTATGTTGCACAAGCTACAGCTTCAGCCCAATATTCATTTGACAAATGCTTTGCTTTCAACATGCTTATTGCCATTTCCATGATTGTTCTATTTTTTCTTTCAGCTACTCCATTTTGTTGAGGGGTGTACCTGGTTGTGAATTGCTTTTGAATTCCATGGTCTTTAAAAAAAAGTTAGAAATTCATTTGAGATGTATTCACCACCTCTATCTGTTCTTAATGCTTTGATGTAGTACCCACTTTGCTTCTCAACAAGTGCCTTGAATTGACAGAAGAAATCAAACACTTCATTCTTTTGCCTTAGAAAGTAGACCCATGTTTTCCTTGAATAGTCATCAATGAAAGTCAAAAAGTAGAATCTTCCACCAATTGATGGTGTTTGCATTGGCCCACATAAATTTGAATGAATAATTTCTAAAGTTGCCTTTGCTCTAATTGACTTGCCAGTTGGAAATGTCTATCTATGTTGCTTTCCCAAGATACATCCTTCACATACTCTTTCTGGTTTCTCTATTAATGGCAAACCCTTTACCATAATCTTCCTATGCAGCAAATTTAGACCTCCAAAGTTGAGATGCCCAAATCTTAGATGCCATAACCAATTGCCATCTTTCATTTCTGCTTGAAATATGGTTTGTGTAATTGTTGCAACCTTTTCTTTATCCTCTTGTGGGTTCATTGTGCACTGTGCTTGAGCATATTCCACATTCAAATATGGCTTAATCTTTAGGGGAAACATTCTATTGTTTGTCATTTGCACTTTAGCAATAAGCTGATTACTTGGAAATTTATCTAGAATAGTGCATTCTTTATTTTTGAAGAAGACTCTATACCCCTTTTGAACAAGCTGCCCAATACTCATTAGATTGTGTTTTAGACCAGGCACAAAATACACATCTAAAATATACTTCTCCCCATGTTTAGTTAGAAATTTGATATTTTCTTTGCCCATAATTGAAACTTTGTTGTCATTACCCAATGTGACATTTGATTTTACACTTTCATCTAAACTTGAGAACATTTATAAGTTCCCTGTAATATGATTGCTGCAACCTGAGTCTAAAAACCATACATCCTTCTGATTTTCTTATGCTACATTGCATGCTATGAATATATTGCTCTGATTTTGGTTTTCTCTTGTAAATTTTGCATTTTGTTTGCTAAAATCAGATTGTTTTTTCTTACATTCATTTGAATAATGCCCATATTTCTTATAATTATGACATTGGATTTGAAATTTGTCATACCTTTGACCATGTGGTTGATTTTGAGATGGGTTTGGGCTTGAGTTTTGGCTACTGCCTCTTCCACTTGAGTTTGATGGGTTGCTTCTTCCACATCTATAAGAATTCCTTCCTCTAACTCTAAAATTCGATCTTCCTCTGCCTCTACCATGGCTGATTGGAGCTTGTGTCTTGAATGTATGCTCTAATGATGAATTTGCTAACCTTCTTAGTCTATGCGCATGTGAGATGAGAGATGCATGGATCTCATCAACTGAAACTTGTGAGAGGTTCTTTGTTTCCTCTATGGTCATAACTATGGATTCAAACCTTGTGGGTAAATTCCTTAAAATCTTTTCAACAATCCTAGTATCTTCAAGTGTCTCACCATGAGATCTAATTTGATTAACTAAATCCATTGCTTGTGTGAAGAAAGTGTCTATTGAATCTAAATCCTTCATGAAGATTGTTTCAAAATCCCTTCTCAAAATTTGTAACTTAGATGTCTTAACCTTTGCCATGCCTTGATATACTATTTAAAGAATATCCCATGCCTGTTTGGACTTTGTTTCTACTACAATCCTTTGAAAAATGCTCTCATGCACTGCTTGAAATATGTAAAAGAGAGCTTTGGAGTCCTTCTTTCTATTATCCCTCAATAGATCTTTCTCTGCTTGAGATAGAGCGTTGTATGCTGCTGCATCTGGGGGTTTTGGAAAGCCATTCTCTACAAGATCCCATATGTCTTGAGAACAAAAGAGTGCCTTCATTTTTATGGACCAATAATCATAATTTTTTCTATTGAATTGTGGGATTTGAGGATTTGTTAAACTTGTGCTTGTGCTTGCCATTGTTGATTGTGTATACCTTTGCCTTGAAAAACCTTTGTTGGAGCTCTTTGTTGATGAAGCCCTTTGCACTAATAACCTTCAGCTTTGCTAAAACTTTATTTTCAAGAGCAACCTTTGGCTCTGATACCACTTGTTGGTTAAGAGTCAGAGGTAAGAAAAATAGAAACATAGAGCTATTGCTCTATTAAAATTTTATATTGAATAGAAAAAAATAGAGCATTTCATATGCTAAGTCCAGCACACTGAAAAATAAAACATGTATATTTTTGTTTAAATAGAGCTTCAACTCTTCCATACACAAAATTAAGAAAAAATAGGGTAGCTTCTTTTATATATAAAAATAGAGCAATTTTTTTTTACTCTCTCCACACACACTAATTCAAACAACACACAATCTTCCTTATTTCTATGGTGAAAGGAAGACCATACTCCTAATAACTTCTCTATAGAAGAAATTAATTAGATAGAAAGGTGAAGGGACTGCAAAAGTATGGGTAGAAATACATAATAATGAAGATAGGATAGCAATGTATGGGAGAGTTGAATAGAGGCATGGAGATAGATAGATCAGTCCTTTAGAAGGACTTCAACATTTATGAGAAAATAATGTTTTGTTTGATGCATTCGTTGAGGGCAGTTGGGATTACATTCCAACATGGATATATATAAGACTTTGGTTCTTATCATTTAATTTAAGAAATAAAATATTATTAACAATTTTTTTTTTGAAAATATAGTTTTATTAATAAAATATAATAATAAAATTATAAAAATTGAGTGAAAGAAATCACACTCAATTTAAATCCAGTTATACAAACTCACTCTAAAATTCTAGAGTACAAAGATACTAAAGAAAATAGTAAAGTTAATGACCAAATTTTCAAGTAATGCATAAAGAAGAAAATTGAAAGAAATATCCACATGCAAGACTATCTTAAAGTGAATCTTTCAAATGTAGAAAATAAAAGAGCAGAAATATAATAGACAAAACTCAGATTGCTACAACAATTCTGGAAAACAAGAATTTTATTGATTTTCTTGAATCTTGCAAATCTTCTTGATCTTGTGCAATTACAAAGCTATGCCCATGGCTTTCTTAAATAGATTTGAAAGCAAACAATAATTAGAAAAGCAAACTGAAGACTAATTATAGTCTTTGCATGCAAACTGCTTAACTGCTTGAACTAACTAATCTCTAATTGCTATTTAACTGACTGAATGTTAACTACTGCTGCATGCATGAGAAGGAGGTGGAACTGGTAGTTTTGGAGAAATTAACTCCAGTTGACTTCAGTTTCTAACACTCCCCCTTAATTTCTACCACTAACTACTTCAACATTTACAATGACTAAATTTTGTCAATACACTGCCTCTCATGTGGAATAGACTGCCTTGCGAAATACATCACCTTATATGTGGAATACACCACCTTGCAAAATACATCACCTTATATGTGGAATACACCACCTTGCAAAAATACATCACCTTATATGTGGAATGCACCACCTTGCAAAAATACATCGCCTTATATGTGGAATACACCACCTTGTGAAATACATCGCCTTATATGTGGAATACACCACCTTGCAAAAATACATCGCCTTATATGTGGAATACACCACCTTGCGAAATACATCGCCTTATATGTGGATTACACCACCTTGTGAAATACATCGCCTTATATGTGGATTACACCACCTTGTGAAATATATCACCTTATATGTGGAATACACCACCTTGCAAGATACATCACCTTATATGTGGAATACACCACCTCTCTACTGTCAATGGCTCTTTTCCAGCTGGTGTTGAGCCTTTTCCTTATTTGCTGAGGTTGCCTGCTCTGCGCAATTCTCCTGCAGTCGATGTCTCTTCTTCAGCTTCGTCGCTTTCTTGTAAATCGCCTGCGCTCCATACATGGACTTGCTGCACAGGTTAACTCCTTTTTTTTGTCCTTTTTTTTTCATCCCTCCTCAGCCTTGTCTAGTAGGGCCTAAAATAGTGGGTGGCTGAGATAACTGGTGGGAATGATGAACCACCTCGGCTCTACTTCTCTCCCCAGATAAACTGCCAAATAGCCCTCGGGTACATTTGGAAACGGGGATGCTAGACCCTGACAACATTCTTCATTTGAGTCATAGGCAAATGGTGAATGGTGACTAAACCTTGGTGACAGGTTGCATCTGACCCCCGTCTTGTGAGTCAGGGCCATGGTTTGCTATTTTTCACAAATTGGCTGCGTTTTCCCCTGGCTACAGTTGTAATGAACTCTTCCAAGCTGTCTCTCTACGATGCTTTGTAAAAGGAGTGTGGCACTTCCGATAGAATGCTATGGCATTCAAAAATAGCAGATTGCAAATTCTCCTATGCTTCCTTGCTGCTGACTATACGGTAGCTCTTTATCTTCAACACTCGTTCTGTCTGATGCTACAGTTCAAACACTTTTTCTTTCAAACTCAGCTGGCACTTTGCACCTCACTCACCATAGCCCTTGCTATGGGTGTATCAAATCTCCTTCACGTCCAACAACAAAAATCTTCTCAGCGATCTAAACATGCACGATTATGTTGCTGATGCAGCCTTTCACCTAGCTAGATCTTCCTTGGCACAAGACCTCTGCTATTCCTTTCTTCTCCTTGGATCTTCTCTCTAAGGCTATGATACCAATTTGTAGAAAATAAAAGAGCAGAAATATAATAGACAAAATTCAGATTGCTACAGCAATTCTAGAAAACAAGAATTTTATTGATTTTCTTGAATCTTGCAGATCTTCTTGATCTTGTGCAATTACAAATCTATGCCCATGGCTTTCTTAAATAGATTTGAAAGAAAACAATAATTAGAAAAGCAAACTAAAGACTAATTATAGTCTTTGCATGCAAACTGCTTAACTGCTTGAACTAACTGATCTCTAACTGTTGTTTAACTGACTGAATGTTAACTACTGTTGCATGCATGAGAAGGTGGAACTAGTAGTTTTGGAGAAATTAACTCTAGTTGACTTAAGTTTCTAACATCAAAATCCATTCCACAGTCTATTCTAATAATCTAGTCATCTCCAGTGCATTGTGACGACAAGAGGCAAACTATGAAATTCTACCATTCAATGCCATACATTTAGATAAATAGACCACTTAGTTAAGGAGTTTCCAAAGGCACACTATACAATTAAAAAATGCTGCACTAGATCCAAAAATCCATAAGTAAGATTGAAATGGAGACGAGAGTAGAGTCAGAAGAAAGATTTTAAATGGAAGAATTATGACAAATTCTTTGAAGGTCTAAGGGAAGGGAACATGATAAAGAATATGGCTTAATAGGGCATACTATCTGGATTTGAGATATATTAAAATTGTATTAGAGATATTTTTTTAAGTCACAATCTCAATTTCATCTTTAAAGTCTCATTTAAAATCTGTTGTCATTAGTCCATCACTATATATATATATATATATATATATAATAATAATAATAATAATAATAATAATAATAATAATGCCTCAACCTTATCCTAAGTAATCCTCCAACATCACCTAAGCAATATAGTAGAGGTTTAATAGGATTTTGTGTTAGTGTTGAGTAGTATTAACATATGAGTTGTTTAATATAACTTAAGGTCAGTGAGTGTTTATTTACATGCACGTCGTTTAATGTATAGGGCATTAATTATTTAATTTAAGATTATTGTAGAGTTTTGATTTTTTTTTTAAATTTATTTATTTATAATTATGATAGATAAATTAAAGTTTTATTCTTATAATGTTTTTTAATTATTGTTTATATCATTATATAAAATTTATATGATTTTTATAAATATATAATTAAATTTTCAAAAAATTGTTTATTTATATACATATAGATTTAATGTATAAAGCACTAATTATTTAATTTAAAATTATTGTATGATTAGGGTTGTATTATATCTTATTTTATATTAATATATAATAAATAAACTAAATTTCTAATCTTATAAATGTATATCTTAATTAGTATTTATATTATTGTATAAAATTTATAATTTTTTTATAAAAATATAATGTACTTTTCAAAAAAGAAGAGTAACCACATATTAATGTAAACTATTTGCAATACTTTATTTATTTTTATGATAGATTAAGATTGATATAATTTATTTATTTATATTCTAGAATATTTATAAATAAGTATTATTTTATTTTTATATTTTATTAAATAATATAAGGGAAGTTCAATTTTACTTAGTGGAGTGGTAAGTTGGAGCATTTATCATATTTGAGATAAAGCTTCCAATTCTATAGGTATATTTTAAGACAATACATGATAATTTTAGGATTGATGGGATCACAAGTGAGGGTTCCAATGCTCAGTACTTCCACTTTTCAATCCATAGTGGGATGTGAATCTGGATCTCTCCAATACAAATATATCTACTTTAACTTGATTATTAAATATCAAAATAAATAATCTCAAAAACATTGTAAACTAAAAAAACCCTTACTAAATATACCATTACTAAAAATGCCACTCTATCTATTCAAAAGAAGAATGCCACTCTATTGTTAGGTTGTGGAGCTAAAAGCTTCACTGATGCAGACATGGAGGAGGTTGTTGAGAGGTTGCTGAGTTGCAGAGCAACCGGTGTCGGTCCGATCAACTGACGTCGGTCATATTCAGTGCAGAGAAAACTGACATCGATCATGGATCGACCGACGTCAGTCATCTCCAGCAGACAGGGACTGACGTCGGTCGCCTGTGCGGTTTCAAAATTATCGGTTGCACGAACAGTTTGTTAACGAACCGGTTGTTTGCATGTTAAAGGCTAATTTTAGCCTTGGAGCTACGGATCTAATTATTGTAATTGGATGTCTAATTATTATTTACATGAGATCTATATAATAGACTCATGGGCTATATTGTAATTTGTTCTAGTTTAGAGTTGAGCTTGGTTAGCTCCTTCTGAGAGTGAAGAGAGCAAGGGTAGCTCCTCCTAGTTCCATAGGGTTGCCGAGTGTGTATGATCAGGTTGGTCTGCAGGTGTGCAAGATCAGGGAGAAGATCCACTGGGGTACTGGTTTGGAGAATCATAAGGACTTGGTGAGGCAAGGACAAGGGTTCTTCAGGGTGTAGAGAGATCTACATGGTAAGTATGATCAGTTGATTTGCAGGTGTTTGTGTGTGCAAGGTCTAAGGTGGATCTGCAAGATAGCAAGGTCAAAGGAGACGGGCAACATAGCAAGGTGCAAGATCAGGGAGATCTACTTGGAGTGCGTGGAACACTTGTGGAGTGTGTGGAGCACTTGTGTACTGGCAGTAGTGATACTGACTGGTGGTACTGGCAGTAGTAATACTGACTAGTTGGAGGTGAATACCAACTCTGTGTTTGAGTTGTGTGTTGGGATTGTAATTGAGAGAGTGAGCTCTTGAAAGTGAATTACTGTACACTTGGTGTGGGAAGCCTATAAGGTGTGGAAGAGTGTGGTGTCTCTTCATTGTAATTTCTTTCTGGAAGAGTATTAATACAATTGGGTACTGTCTCTCATATTCTATGTTATTTTTGAATTCTAGTTACTTGTTACTTCTGGTTTAATTTTGCATATTAAGTTGCTTGTACACGGTAATCAATTGTGCTTCCACAGTCCTATCAGTGGAGTCAGAGCATGTTTATTGTTCTAGATTCCTAACAAAGTGGTATCAGAGCCAGGGTGCTCATTCATAGCTTGATACCACTGACAAAGTGGTATCAGAGCTAAGGTTGCAGGAAGCAGGTTTGTGTTTGATTATAGGTCACTCTCAGGGGTTTCTGATTGAGTGGGAGTATAGAAATGGTAGAAGAAAGTACACTAAGAATGGAGGAATTGAAAAGCATGAATGGTCAATTACGGTGTTATGAAAAGAAAGAGTAGGTAAAGAAATATTTTTGATTGGTAGAAGATCAACATGAAGGAACTGAAGAAGCAGATGTTGCAGGTGTTGTTGCACAGGATGCTTTGGGATGTTCTTTGGATAAAGTAGAATCTTATTTTATAGATTCTGTTGCCTCTTTCCATGCAGCCTGAAATAGAGTATTTTTCCATGTTAAGGTCTTTGGAGACTTTGGAAAGATTTATTTAGGGGCTGGTGTGCCTTGTCAAAGTTTTGGCAAAGGGGAAGTGTAGCTGAAATTGTAGACGGCCAACACATGGGTGTTGAAGAAGGTCATGCAGGTCCCAGTCTTGAAGATGCAGCTAATTTCTTCAGGGAAGTTGGGTGATGAGAGATGCACAGGAACTCTCACAGCGGATGCACTTGAATTAGCATGTGATAAGAAAGTAGGTACTCTTTATCTACCTGCTTGTATTACTGATTCTTCTTCTGTTGCGAAGACGTGGCTTTGTAGGCTTGGTCACATGAGCAAGAAGGAGATGCATGTTCTTAAGAGAAAGTCAGATGTCTTTGACAAACTTAAGAATTGGAAAGCCTTGGTGTTCTTGGAGGAGATGATGGATAGAGATCAGTGGATGGGGTTGGATACTTTTGAGCAGGGCAATTTGGACATGGGTTTGATTCAAAGTAAGCTCGCGGGTAAAAAGTCATCACTCACAGGAAAAACACAGGTACCAGCATCGGTCAGGGAAAACTGGCATCGAACAGATAGGTACCGACGTCGATCATGTACAGACCAGAGGAGTCAGTGGTGTCAGGCAGGTGGAGACCGACGTCGGTAGGATAACTGGCATCGGTGACCTAGACAGTCGCATGGAACCGACATCGGTTGGATGCAGACTGTGTGGTGACTGAGGTCGATCACTGGAACAGATTTTGGGCAGACAACAAGCTATCAAAGAGTCTCAAACACCCATGTGGAGGACTGAAAGGGTAAGTAAGCCTCAAATTCGTTATTCCTCTTCTTTATACTAGTTGCTCACTGCAGAGTAGGAAGGATCCAGGAAACAGTGGGAGCATGACATGATGAGGAAGTTGATTCCTAGGATGTAGAACCAAATGATAGATTTGGTAGAGTTACCAGTCAGGATAAAAGAATTGAGAGACGAATGGATTCTTTGGTTAAAGAATAGAGAGAATGGACACGTGAGATGGAAGGCCAGGTCATATGGTCTTGAGCAAGCTGCAGGACAGTGGTACAGGTTTGACAGGTGGATGACAAAGCATGGCTTTAGTCAATGTCATTGTAACCATTATGTGTTTTTTTACCAGGTGGATGATGGTCGCGACATTATCCTGTTACTGTATGTAGTGGGGTCACACATGCAGGGTTTTGCTGAGCTAAAGGTAAAGTTAGTTCAGTGGTATGTCATGAAGAATTTGGGAGCAGCGAAATTCTTTGGCATGAGTAATCCTAGAGACAGGGAAGATCACATGTTGATGTTGTCACAGGATGATTGTGTGAAGGTAGTGCAGGATGCAGAACGAAAAGCGCACCTATGGATGGACAGTTCACAGAACAGGGTCCCCAATCACATGATGAGGTTGAGTACATGTGTACTCCCTGGGTTTGCCCACGCAGTGGGAGCTATCAGAAAGTTTGGAGCCAATATGGAAAAGAAGCACTAGAGGGCAGTTCAGTGGATTCTTAGGTATCTGAGAGGGACCAGCAGCAGGTCGACATGCGATGCAGGGTCAAGTTCTTTTCTACATGGGTTTGTAGATGCCGATGCGGCAGGTTACTTAGATGACAGGTGTTGCACCACAGGATGTGTGGTGGTTGGTCTTCAAGATTGATCTTGAAGAGGGATACAAGCCAGGAAATAGATTAGATGGGGTATGGGTACAGGCACAGTGTAGCTGTTTATCTCCAAGTGGGAGATTGTTAGGTTGTGGAGCTAAAAGCTTCACTGATGTAGACATGGAGGAGGCTGTTGAGAGGTTGCTGAGTTGTAGAGCAACCAGCGTCGGTCTGATCAACTGACGTCGATCATATCTAGTGCACAGAAAACTGACATCGGTCATGGATCAGCCGACATCGGTCATCTCCAACCAGACAGGGATTGACGTCAGTCACCTGTGCAGTTCCAGAACTATTGATTGCATAAACAGTTTGTTAACGAATCGGTTGTTTGCATGTTAAAGGCTAATTTTAGCCTTGGAGCTGCGGATCTAATTATTGTAATTAGATGTCTAATTATTGTTTGCATGAGATCTATATAATAGACTCATGGGCTGTATTGTAATTTGTTTTAGTTTATAGTTGAGCTTGGTTAGCTCCTTCTGAGAGTGAAGAGAGCAAGGGTAGCTCCTCCTAGTTCTACAGGGGTGCCGAGTGTATATGATCAAGTTGGTTTGCAAGTGTGCAAGATCAAGGAGAAGATCCACCGGGGTACTGGTTTGGAGAATCATAAGGACTTGGTGAGGCAAGGACAAGGGTTCTTCACGGTGTAGAGAGATCTACATGGTAAGTATGATCAGTTGATTTGTAGGTGTTTGTGTGTGCAAGGTCTAAGGTGGATCTGCAGGATAACAAGGTCAAAGGAGATGGGCAACACAACAAGGTGCAAGATCAGGGAGATCTAATTAGAGTGCATGGAACACTTGTGGAGTGCGTGGAGCACTTGTGTACTGGCAATAGTGATGCTGACTGGTGGTACTAGCAGTAGTGATACTGACTGGTTGGAGGTGAACACCAACTCTGTGTTTGAGTTGTGTGTTTGGACCGTAATTGAGAGAGTGAGCTCTTGAAAGTGAATTACTGTACACTTGGTGTGGGAAGCCTGTAAGGTGTGGAAGAGTGTGGCATCTCTTCATTGTAATTTCTTTCTAAAAGAGTGTTAATACAATTGGGTATTGTCTCTCATATTCTGTGTAATTTTTGAATTCTAGTTACTTGTTACTTCTAGTTTAATTCTATATATTAAGTTGCTTGTACATGGTAATCAATTGTGCTTCCACGGTCCTAACAGTGGAGTTAGAGCATGTTTGTTGTTCTAGATTCCTGACATCTATCTCTTCAAAAGAGTGAACACTTGTGGGCACAGGTGACATATAATCATCGTGAACCATGATATTCATCCCCCACTCTATCTCTTCAAAAGATGAAAAACTTGTGGGCATGGGTGACATATAATCATTTTCAACCATGATATTCATCCCCTCTTCTTTTAATAAGACATTGGCCTTCATTTCATGAATTGTTTTAAAAATGTTTGTTTTTGATATACAATGTGAAGGATCAATGTTAATCCACTGGTAAGATTTTTCCATTTTTGTCTTCAATTAATGGTTCAACTTTAGCCATTGGCTCATGCTTAAGTGTGTATGGACTAGTGGATTCTAGTTGTGTTACTTTCGCACCTTTGATCACCTGGTCATAACAAATAGATGTAAACTTGAAACTTCTACTAATAATATCTACTTCAACTTTCAGGAAAATATGAAAAATTATGTATCAAGAAATTTACAATTTTTTCATTTGCATCCTTATATAATATCATGCAGACTCCTTTTTAAAAACCATGAATTTCAACAAAAACCTCCTAAAATATATGGCAACAACAATACATAAAAAACCAGTTCCAATTTCTCATACAAATTAAACATTCACACTTTTTATTGACTCATCTATATTTTCCAATACGTACATCCTAGTCTTATTGTTTTATCAATATCTGCATAAAATCAAAATTAGATCATATAAATTTATTTATTTTCAACTAATAAATGTTATTATCTGCAACAAGGTTTCTTGATACAATGTCTTATCATAAAAATAATCCTATTTTAAAATATTATATTGAAAAAATAAATTCTACACATTTATTCATTTTTAGTAAATTATTTTTACTTTTATTTTTTTGGTATTATATTTATTGTGAGGAAAAGATTGAATCATAAATATTTACCATTTTCAATTAATTCAATAAAAATAAAATCTTTTATCTCAAGTACTATATGCAATTCTAAAAAGAAAAATAAATCATATAGATTCATTCAGTTTCAACAATTTGTATAACATGTTACATGCTGTTAAGTATCATATTGATCAGTCTTTTCCTTTTAAATATGTAAACATAATAATCTAAAACGTCAATTTTTTGATTAATTTTATTTCTTTTATCATAATGAAAATTTATTATAATATAATAAAATATTTTATATTTTATTATTATCTGTGATTCCATGTGTTTTTAGTTTCCATATTCTCTACTTCTAATGCAATGCCTTCTTTAATAGCCAAATGCTTTCCTACCTTAATAGCCAACTATAGGAGGTGTGCTTGTGCTTCTGGATTTCTCTTGTATAGTGAAATCTTGTACTTCCTGATAAAGTAATGAAATCTTGTATTGCCTGATAAAGTAGATTAGTGAAATCTTGTATTCCCTAATAAAGTAGATTAGTGAAACCTTGAATTCCTGATAAAGTAAAGTAGTGAAATCTTGAATTCCCTGATAAACTAAACAAACAGAAAAGGAAGAATAAAATTTAAAAACAAATAATCTGCACTCTTTAGGAAAAAGTCGATTTCTATTAACAAAGAGTAAAAGACCAAGTCACAGTCACAGTCACAGTCACACAGCTTTATTTTCTCAACCGAACACTTATTTTACTGTGCATGCATTTCATCATTAGCATCACTGAAAATGTGAAGTATGAGAAAAAATAACAAATAAACCCACTGAACATATTGTTTTGTTTATTGCATGTTTCTTCTTTTTCTTTTTCTGTAATAATAATTCTTTTTGGATGCTCTTTTGCTTATCAAACCCTATCTTTTGCATGCGCTCTGATGGCTTCTCAAACCGTATTTGTTCTACTGCGCTATCCTTTATTTATCGTTATGGAAAAAGAAAAAAAGGGAAAAATCTTATTTACCATTTATTATTTTAGTTGGTTTATACATAGCAAGTGCAGGATCACCGGTTAAACAACCGTTTGGAGTACCAGTTAAATTTTTGCATGTCTATACATAGCCAGCACGCTCTGGACGCAGCTTAAAACATATCATGTTTAAGAATGATAATTATTTTTATGGATTAAGTTAAACTCCATCTTAATTATAATTATTTTAATGATATTTTTTAAGACTATGTTTTATAAATAATTACCATTTTAATCACTTTTTTCCTTAGATATTTTCGAAAATAATCACAACTTTCAAATATATTAAAAGAGAGAAGCACATTCACTGCTATCATCTTTCTTTATTGGTAAATCTTTTCGAGTGTGCAATGTTAAATTTTTCTGGGTGTGTAATGTTTAAGATTATTATAAAATATCTTGAATTAATATATTTATTTGAGATATTAATTTTGAGTTGTTTATGTTAAATTTCTCACTATTAAATTTATTAATAGTTTTATTATCTTCTTAAATAATTTTATGATGATTTGTGATAGAAGGCATCAATTTAGTTACACTACATTATCAAGTTTAATTTTTTTTTATCAGAAAAATAAACAGTTCAAACTTAACTTTTTGTCTAAGACGTTATAAATTTTTATATTAACATTTCTGAATTAAACTAAAAAATTTCAATATGATAATAATATGAATATCAAATTTAAAGTAGAAACCATTTTATGATAGTTAAATTTAAAATGACCATTCATTATTAATAACTCATAAATATTCTAATCCACAACTACCCATTGATTATTATTGTAAATTATTTATTAATATAATTATTTTCGAAAGAATTTTTTATCAAAATCTCTAACTTTAAATAAAAAATTTCAATATGAAAATAATATAAATATCAAATTTAAAATAGAAACCATTTTATGATAGTTAAATTTAAATCATTATTAATAATTCATAAATATTATAACTATTGTAAATCATTTATTAGTATAATTATTTTCAAAAAGATTCTTTGAACAACCTATTGACTATTATATTGTAAGATGTTTTTTTTTTAGCATAATTATTTTTAAAAATATTCTTTCAACCACCCATTAATTACTATTGTAAAAAGTCTATTAGCACAATTATTTTCAAATGGATTTTTTCAAGTGACATTCCTCAATTATATATATATATATATAAAAATATATATAATTAATTTTAATTAGTTCTATTTTAACACAAATGCATGGATAGATATGACTTTGGTTTTGATTATTTAACTTAACAAATGAAAAACTATTAAAATTAAAATTATTATTATAAAAATATATTTTAATAATAAAATATAATTGTAAAAATTGAGTGAAAGGAATCATGTCACAATTTAAATTCGATTATACAAACTCTCTTTAGTGACCAAAATTTTAAATCTTGAATAAAGAAGAAAATCAAAAGAAATATTTACATGCATGATTGTCTTAAAGTGAATCTTTCAAAATCCATTCTCCAGTCTATTTGAATCTAGTCATTTACAGTGCAGTCACGATAAAAAGTAGACTATGAAATTCTCTTATTCAATGTTATATGTATATTTTAATTGAAATTTTATTTTTATATAGATTAGGTGTACAGAACGCTTCTTTGATTTAGTGTTAAAGATTCATGGATATTAAATTTTTTCAAATTCGTTAGGGATATGATCCCAGTCTCATCGCTTTTTTGATATCTTATAAAATTTGTACTTTGGTGAATGGTTAGACAACACCTTTTACACCATCATCTTCATTGTTAGACTACAACTTACTTGATAATACTATACATTTAAAAAAATACACCATTTAATTAAAGAGTTTCCTAAAATATACTTAAAAGAGTTTCCTAAAATATACTATAAAATTAAAAAGTGTTCCACTGGATCCAAAAAAATCCATGAGTAAGATTGAAAAGGAGACAAAAGCAAAGTCAGAAGAAAGCTTTTAAATGGATGAATTATGACAAATTCTTTGAAGTAATTAAGGGAAAGGAACATGATAAAAAGTAAGGCTTAATAAGACATAATATCTGGATTCGAGTTATATTAAAATTGTCTTAGAGAGACTTTTTAAATCACAATCTCAAATTTATCTTTAAAGTCACATTTAAAATTAAAATCTGTTGTCTCTTTAGTTCGTCACTATATATATTACCCAGATACAATAATGCCTCAACCTTACCCTAAGTAATCCTCCAACACCACCCAACGAATAGAGGCTAACATCATCTGACTGTCACTCGGCTGATATTAGCCAATATCATTTACTAACTTTAAAAATGACTTTAGTCTGACGTTGCATGAATGATTTCTTGAAAATAAATTGGTTTTAACAAGTTTTCTAGCATTAGAAAAAGTTATTTCATCTTGTTTTCCACATTGTCAAAAGAGGTTTCATCCTGCTGAGCTGGGCTTCGACTAGGATAGTCGTTGCACTTTGACAATGGCTTCTTTCCTAAAATCTTAACCGAGTAAACAACCATCCAATTAAAACTATACAGTAACATTCTGTTTGCACCCAGCTCATTTCCCATTTTTGTCTAAACTCTAATATATAAAGCTAAAAAAGGATTTAACAGTATTCCACTGAGGAGTTTGAGTCTCGGCGATGTTGAATTGGGTGCTTGCATTTGTGTGTATGATATTAGGGTAAATGTGTTTGTGGCTTAAATCTATGTAACTTACGGTTTCTAGCCATGGCCAATGCTCCAAATTCAGCCATTAGGCTATCAGCCACAACAATACTATCTTTAAATCTCTTGATGACGATGTCTTTATGTCTGCTAGATATACTAAGCGTACCTCTGTACAACATCCCCGTTTTAACCTAGCCGATAATATTATTTTTATGGGGTGAAGAGCATTTCTTCACCTGCAGAATGGAAAGTAGTGGCTTCCCTCCATCCCTGATTGCTTCCAACTGTAGAAAGTAGTGCCTTGTATCATCGGATTCAAAAAAATGAGTAGAGCTAAGCCTGACAGAGGTAGAGACAGAGGCATAGCCATGACTAGCTACAACATAATCTCCAAGCAATAAGCTAGGGCTAATCCCCAAATATGTTGGATAAATAAGACACGAGGACAAGGTAGGCAGCTCGATATGCTAGGAGAGAAAGATAAACTAATCACCCTAAAGGTGTAGCTACTGAAATATCCTAGAGCTAAGAAATAAGACTATGCAAACAAAATAAGCAGGGTTTTCAAACAAGAACAAGGGAGGCAGAGATGATCAAACACACACAAATAGATAACCATATATTAGTTCAAAAAACTATTACATAATTTCTGATTATACACTGATCAAGGACTACTTGTATTACAACTACTGCTGTTTTTATGATTAGTTTAAGAGATTCTAATTAGTGTTGTTGCACATTTATCATCTGCTCTGTACTCTGCAGTATTTTGGAGCTTCTATTCGCCACACACATTCTTTTCAAACAGCTGCCTTTTCTTGTTTCTGCCTATTGCTCTTATGTGTCTCTCTGACTTGCCTTACGTTCTATTCTATTCTTATCTTTTGTTTTCGCCTACTTACATGTATTCCCTCTTAACTAAATAGTTCAAAAAATTCAAATGGTCTATGCATTTATGTTGTTCTGGTGGTTCAAATGGCTGTTCCAGAACTGAAAATGGTAGGTAGGGGAAAGATTATAATATTTTAACATTCCCCCTTAATCTTGACCTTCCTCCATGTTCTATTGAATCTTTTTCAACCACTAAATAATTTTGAAAATTTCCTGTTAGCTTAGCTAAGTGGTTAGCTCCTGACAAATCCCAAAGCCAAACTATGCATCTCCGGACCCTAACCAGTGATCTCCAAAGCCAAACTAGTGATGTCTATAGCCATCTATGGGTCTCAAGAACTAGGTTGAGGGCCTCAGGAGCTAGAATATAACCTTATAGAGCCAATGTTGTTGTATCTATGATCCCTAATCTCTCTCTTAAATGTTCAAAACTATATTTTGACAAAGGCTTCATAAAAATATTAGTGAGTTGTTGCTCAGATTTGTAAAACTGAAGCTCAATCTCTCCATGTTCTAACAACTCTCTTATGAAATGATAACAAATTTGAATATGCTTGCTCTGTCCATAGAAAACTAGATTCTTGGTTAGGGCTATTGAGAATACATTATCACAATATATTATTGTACCATATCCTTGTTCCTCATTCAAGTCAACTAGGATTCCCCTGAGACCAATAGCCTCACATGCAGTTACATTTATTGTAATATACTCATCTTCTACTATGGAGAGAGAAAGTATGGGTTATTTCTTCGATGCCCATGAAATATCTCTTGAACCCATGTGGAACACATATCTTGATGTGCTCTACCTGTCCTCTACACTACTAGTCCAATCATTTTCAGTAGAGCCAACCAACTCAAATTCACTCCATGTAGTATAAAAGATGCCATTGTTCTTGGTGCCATTGACATATCTCAAGAATCTCTTTCCTGATTGTTAGTAATTATCCTTAGATGTCTCTATGAATCTTGAAATCAGACTTACTATGTACATTATATCATGCCTAGAAGCTGTCATGTACATTATACTTCCAACCATGCTCTTGTATAAGGTTGGGTTCAATTCATTATTTTAATCTTCTTTACTCAACTTCAGACTTGTGGTTGTTGGTGTTGGTGTACGATTTCTATTTAATGTTCTGAACCTCTTAAGATTTGTGTGGCATACTTGGATTGAGAGACAAATATGCCATGATCCATTTTTTTATATCTATGCCAAAAAAATACTTTAACAAACTTAAGTTTGTCATTTCAGATTCTCTTTTCATCATTTTTTGAACTCAACAATAAAGATATAATTATTTCCTATAAGAATCAGATCATTTACATATAGACAACAATCAAAATCTTACCATGGCTTGCCTTATGTAAAGTGTGGGATCATTGCCACTTTTGTTGAATCCATTGATACTAAAATCGGAATCAATTCTATTGTACCATGCCATTAGTATTTGCTTAAGCTTGTAAAGTGCTTTCTTCATCATATAAACCTTGTCTCCTTATCTTGGGACACCATAGCCAGGTGGCTGATCAACATATACCTCTTCTTCTATCACTCCATTAAAGAAGAGGTATTTCATATCTATTTGATAAACCTTAAATTTATGTTGAGAAGCTATTACTATGATCCCACACAATTTCCATTCTTGAAACAGGGGCATATGTCTCATCAAAATCACTTTTAGGCTAATATTTTTATCCCTTAAAAACTAGCCTTGATTTATGACTCTCATTTTTTCCTTCTATAGTGATCTTCATCTTATAGACCCACTTAACTTCAATCCCTTGTTTACCCTTGGGTAATTTAGTTGGCTCCCATGTTTTGTTTCTTTCTATTATGCTTGTTTCCTCATCCACATCCTTACACCATTTCTCTTCTTTTATAAAATAAAGTAAAGTTCATATTTTCATTAAGATCATCATAACTTGTATTATCATAAACTCCTTGTCTTTCTTGGCAATAGAGAAGAAAGAGTTAAATTTGAACTGTTGTTCGAGCTACTTGATTGAGGAGTATGTTGTGAAATTGATGTAGATGGAAGTGCTAACAAAAGTTCACCTTGCTAATTTATTACTCGTTCAACTTAACTACTAGTAATTTTCTCTTCAATTCCATCATCCCCATCATCCACATCATCGATGGGTACTGTTACTCAGATATATGATGAAGTGTTAATAGTGCCATCCTATAATTTATTCTCAATGAATTTAACATCTTTGTTGATCAAAATCTTATTGGTAATAGGTTTGTATAGTCTATATGCTTTAGAATCTTCACTAGAACTAGTGAAGATGCACTTTTCTCCTTTATCATTAATTTTTAGCCTCTTTTGCTTTGGCACAAATTCATATGCCATGCACCCAAATATTATTTAGTGCTCCACACCATATTTTTTATTTGTCCATGCTTTTTGTGGAGTCTTGTCTCATACAAACTTTGTGAGAAATTTGTTTAACAAGTATACTATTATTTTTATAGCCTCAACCAAAAATTCATTTGAATGTCCTTTGGCCTTCAACATGCTTTTAGCCATCTCTTAGATGGTTCTGTTCTTCCTTTCAACCACTATGTTTTTATATGGAGTAAACCTAGAAGTGAATTGCTTTTCAATGTCTTCATTCTTGCAAAAACTCAAAAATTATTTAGACACATATTCTCCCCTTCTATCTATTCTTAGGACCTTGATGAAATGTCCACTTTCTTTATCAACCAAGGCCTTGAACCACTTGAATTTATTGAAAGTTTCATATTTGTGTTTGAAGGAATAAATTCAAGTTTTCACTTTAATCATCTATGAAGTTCAAGAAATATTCATTCTTGGAATGGGTGGGAGTTTTCATTAGACCACATAAGTTTGAGTGCACTAACTTCAATGGTACTTTTCCCCTCCTAAATATTTATGATTGAAATGGATGCCTATATTATTTTCCTGAGATGCATACCTCATATTTTCTATGATGTTCTACTATTATTGGTAGTCCCCTAACCATATCTTTATTGGATATGAGATTTAATCCAAAATAACTTAAGTGCCCAAAATTTAAATGCCAAATTATATATGGATCTTTGATGGTTGTCTTAAATGCTACATATTGTCTTACTACTATACTCTTGATGTGCTTAGGAGTAAAAACTAAATATTGCATATAAAAATCAATTTCCATTTTAAATGGAAACATACGGCTATTTTTCATTTGAACTATGGCTATCTTGTTCTTGCTCCCATCCTTGTCAAAGATAGTACACTCTCCATTATCCATCAGGAATCCATATCATTTTTGGACAGATATTCGATGCTCAAAATATTATGTTTTAGATTAGGTGTATAGTAGACATCTTGGATTATTTTTATTTCACCTTGCTTGGTGCAAATAATGACAATACCTTTGCCTAAAACTAGAATTTTTTTATTATTCCACATCTTAATATCAAACCAAATGTTCTTATCAATGGAGGCAAACAAGTTTTCATTACTACTCATGTGGTTACTACAAGCACTATCAAAATACCAAACCATAGTGTTTCTCTACTTAATAATGTTACACACAATGAACATATTTGGAAAATGTTGAGATTCACTTACCTTATAATTATCTACATTTGTACCTTGCCTTGATTCGACACATAGCCTCCTTTTACATTTACTAGCAAAATGACCATACTTGTGATAGTAGTAACACTAAGCATTTATTTTATCATTCCTTTAGTTTGAGAACTATTCTTCTTATCTTGGGAGTTTGATTATGAGTTGATTTTTCCTTCTTTGTTATTATGCCTATGTTATCTCTTCCTCTCCCCTTGCCTCTCATATTGGTTTGATCTTTGAAATATTGATCTAGGGAAGAAAGAGTAGTTATATTCATCCATTTCTCATGGGTATGTATTGAGCCCATCTACTCATCCACTGTCATCTTTGAATGGTATTTAGTCTCTTCAATTCCAATGACAATCATGTCAAATCTTAAGGGCAAGCTCCTAACAATCTTCTCAATAATCTTTTGATCTTCCATAACTTATCCATTAATCCTTAACTTATTTTTTAAACTTGAAACACTTGTATGGAAATCTAAAATGAACTCACCACCCTTCATTTGAAGTGTTTTAAACTCTCTTCTAAGCAATTAGAGTTTGATTATCTCACATTGTTAGCTCCTTTTTAGGATTATTGAATATTTTTCCATGCCTTTTTTGAGTAGTTAGATGTTGCTATTCTAGGGAATATGGTTTCTACCATTACTATCTCAATAAAATCTAGGTTTTTTACATCTTTCCTCTTAGTCTATTTTAGTTGCATCTTTTGAGAAATTGTCAATGCATTATAGGTAGCTTGGTTAGTCACATCTATGAATGCACCAACCAATAAATCCAACAAGTGATTTGTAATAACTATAGTCTTCATCTTCTTAGCCTATGCATCATAATATTTTCCATCAAATGTTGGTGGGTCATTCCAACTTTTACTATCTATTCCAACCATGTTAAAAATTTGGGAAAACTCTTAAAAATCAGTAAAATATAAAGCTCTAGGTCTGACACCAATTATTAGTGAAATAAGACACAAGGATAAAGTGGAAAGCTTGATAATGATAGGAGAGATAAATATAAACTAAACACCCTAAAGGTGTAGCTACTAAAATATCTTAGAGCTAAGAAATAAGACTACATGTAAACAAAAAAATAATGATTTTCAAACAAGAACATAGGAGGTAGGGATGATCAAACACACACAAATAGATAACCATATATTAGTTCAAAATAAATATTACAAAATATATGAATATACATTGATCAAGGAATGATTTTATTATAGTTATTATTATTTTTTTTGATTAGATTTAGAGCTTCTAATTAGTGTTGTTGCACATTCATCATCTACTCTATCTTGCTCTATACTCTGCAATATTTTGGAGAATCTATTCGCTACTCACATTCTTTTAAAACTACTACATTTTCATAATTCTTCTTGCTTTTCCTCTATGTTTGTCTAACTTTCCTCACATTATATTCGATTCTTCTACTTTGTCTTCACCTACTTACCTGTATTCTTGCTTAGTTGAATGGTTTAAAAAATTTAAATGATCTATGCATTAATGTTATTTTGGTAGTTCAAATCATTGTTTTGGAGTTGACAATGGTAGGTAAGGGAAATATTATAATATTTTAACAAAATAATCCTCATAGAATCACAAAAATTAAGAAAATTTGTTAAGTTAATGGAGTCATCCAACTAAGATACCAATAAGACACCTCTTTCGAGCCTAAATATTTTGTCAATGTTATGACCTCATGATCTCATCTAAATTATAGCTTTAAATTTAGTATCATGCATGATTAAGGTTTGTTTGTTGTTAATTTTCTTATTTCAAATTTTTAAATGTGGTAGAGGAGAGAATAAATCTTTACCCTTGGATATTTTTTTGTTTTCTACAACTTCCATTTTTCTTATGTTTAATCTTCGTTGATATCTTGGATTCCATGTTATTTAAATTTAGTGCATAGTCTAATGTTGAATATAATTTTTGTGGATAGTCATAGTTAGGGGTATAATATAACATAACCTTAGGCCTTGTAGACTATGAATTCAACACCCATAAATAGCCCCACACACACTAACCATGCATAAAAATAAAATAACATACTTATTTTTTTAATGTTTTAATAAGTGGATTACAAAACACACACCTAAAACATACTTATAGTTTTATTACAAATTATAAAATATGTAGTGTTACAATATTATTCCATTAATGGACGTGGCTTACTCATACAACTATACAACCATGCACAATATTCAATAAGTTTTTTATTGTAGTTTTCTAACTACCTAAAAAGTAACTCTATTTTTATAACAATCTAGTGGTTGAGTCCACTTGTGTCTCTTGTCCAAATATTAACAAGTTGAGCCAAACCCCTTCTCTAATGGAACTTATGTTCTTATCAATGCATTTATTAAGAACCATTATAGAAGTCAAGATACTTAATCTTCTATTCACGAGACATTTCATCTTCCCATTGTGACTTTTTGTCTTCCATAGGTTATGTGACACCTCTTATAGGTTTGTAAAATCTTAAAAAGTGTGATCTCATACCATGAGTCCTAGATGTGAAACTAGGTAGGTTACATCTTGACACAAAGTATCCATCATAGAGGGTAACATCACTTGAGTGATGTTAGCCTATTTCATTGGGCTGACATTAGCTAACTTCATTTAGTGACTTTAAAAATGAATTTAGTTTGACATTGCACAATGAATTTTACCAAAATAAAAAATGTAAATTTATAAGATTTTATCCTTAGCAAAATAAATTTCATCTTGCCTTCCACATTATCAAAAGTGGTTTCATCCTACTAGGTTAGGTTTTGATTTGGATAGCCACTACACTTTAACAATGACATTTTTCCTCATAAAATTTACTATAAAATTCTATTTACACCAAACTCATTGTACACTCTTATTGAAAATTCAATATGTAAATAGAAAAAGGGATTTAAAAATATTTCACAAAGGAGGTTTGAATTTTGTCCATGTTGAGTTGGGTGCATGAGTTTATGTGTATGATATTATAACTTGTCAGTAAATGTGTTTATGGTTATAATCTAAGTAATTTACTTATGTCTAGCCATGGCCAATGCTCTAACTTCCACCATTCGTCTATCATCCACAATAATATTTTATTTAAATCGGTTGATGATGATGATGATATATATATATATATATATATATATATTTTAGTCAGAGTTCTTAAGAGATTTTTTACTTATATATATATATATATATATATATATATATATATATATATATATATATATATATAAAGTAAAAAATCTCTTAAGAACTCTGACTAAAATTTATATTCCTTTTAATAGCACTAAAATAAAGTGTGATTGACATTTTGGCCCCTTTCCTTATTTTCACTTGTAAAAATTTCAAAAACTAAGAGACAAGTGTGATTGAGTGGTTTTTAAGCACAAAAAAAGTGTATCTAGCATATCACTATATAACATACCTATTTTACTGGATCTAGTGATATTCTTTCTATGAGGCTAAGAGCATTTCATCACTTGCAGAGTGGAAAGTATTGACTTACCTCCATCATTTATTCCTTCTAAATGTAAAAAATAGTGTCTCGTATCATTAGATTTAATAAAAGGAATAGAGCTAAGCCTGATAGATATAGAGATGGAGGTAGATCCATGATTAGTTGAAACTTAATCCCCAACCAATAAGCTATGGCTCATCCCCAATGAATCTTCAATGAATCAAAAAATAATGAAAATTTTCATTAATGTAGTCACCAAGATAAGATACCAATGAGACACCTTTTCCAATCCCAAATATTCTATCAATGCCAACAAAGTAAATCTCATGTTCATGACCTCATTCAAATAATATATTTATATTTAATATCATGCATGATAAGGGTTTATTTGTTCACTTTTCATGTTTCAAATTTTGAAATGTGGAAGAGGAGAGAATGAATATTTACCCTTGGGTATTTTTTTTTGACGAATTCTATTTTTAATTATTTTTGAGTACATGTATATAGGTCATAAGATCGTGTGGTGTAGTGCAATTTTTTTTTTAAATATCTCATATAAGTGTAATTGTGTGCCATGTTTTTAATAAATAGATGATTTTCTAAGGTTATCTATTTGTTGTATACATACCACAAGATTTTTTAGTGCATTAGAACATTTATTGGAATTCCATGTAAAACATTAACTATGTACCATGTGTTGAATAAATATGTGATATTTTAAGGCTTTCTAGTTATTCACTATAACAATTTTGGGGTTACATGTTGAATTAAAACTTTCCATCAGGTTTTTAGGTGTTAAACTGATACTTAAGGTTGTTTAAATGTTTCGAGAGATACCTCAAAACTTTGAGGTGGTTTTAGAGTATCGTAGTCAATTCAAACATTAATGGTTTTCATACACTACTTATTTCTACTTAAGCTTCTTATGTTTTTGGTTGATGCAAGATTGCTTATAAAATTGAATGCTCCTTCATAATACACCTAAGATAGAAAAATTATGAGATTTTTATCACAAAATTAGGGTGAGTGATGGAACCAATTTTTTATCTAATGGACACAATGTATGCATCCACCTTGTTAGGTACCTATGAATTTTACCAATCTTATCATTCATATTTTTATAGCCACCTAATGCATCATATATTTTATTCCTCTAGTTATCTCTAATTACCCTTATCTTTAACTTACTCATGACTTGGGCATAATCCATACACCTCTTGAAATGCACTCAATTTCTGCCATTCTGGCTACTTTTGGGCTTAAACCCACCATAGTTCAATATCCTCCATAAAAACATATTATATTAAATTTCTAACCACTCATCTAATCTACCATTAGGATCCAAAAGTAACCATTATTCTTCCTATGTATCTGTTCTAAATAATTTTTTTAGTGACTACTTTATCCTCTATTATTCTCATTGTATCTTTAGCTTTTATGGTGGCTTCACAACCTATGAGGGATTCAAAAATCTCTTATAAATCTCTCTTAGCTTATTTTCCTTCCAAAATATGTTCTTATAACTCATTAATACTACCACTATCATTTCCCCCTTCTCTAATTTTATCCTATTTTATGAGGATCTTATCTTCCTCTTTATACCTAGTATATCACCTTCTTGTTCTACACAAAACTAAATATAAATTTTATTAAATATTAAATTAATTAAAATTATGTAGAGATTCGAATTCAAACACTATCTCACACACTAACATGTCTCATATTGATGTGAAAACAACATATAAGTTCATGCATAATTAATCCTGTCAAGTTAATATTGATAGTTGGGTTGTAATATAATTATCCAAGTATGTGTCAAGTTACGATCTTAGGCTTATGTTTACCTTAATAAATAATATTGTCCAAGTTTTTAAAAAGCTAAAATGGATTCCACCATCAAAAGTAGATCACTTGAAAACCCATAGAATGTTTATAAACTTGTCCTTATCATATATCAAATGTAAAACCCTTAATTACTTTTGAGTCTCTAATTAAATTAACCTATAATATCATTTGAATGTACATACTTAATTATTATTCATTGATTTATCTTTTATAATAAATTTTTGTTGGAAAAAGAGGTTGATATGGGCAATGCTCATAACAAAAGGGAAGGAGATAAAAAAAAACCAAAATTCATTTGAGGGGCTAGCTCCTAACAATCTATAGAGCTAGAGTATAAGACAATAAAAACATAAAACAACAAGCTTAAAGCACTAAAATAGGGGAGGTAGATTTAAACTAAAAGCACACTCAAATTCATATATTATATTCATTCTAAAAACTAATAGAATGCATGATTAATAATTCTTATTTAATAAAACTATAATTGGTACAAAAAACACTTCCAATAACTACAAAAGTTCTACACTTTGCTTTTACTCGGATAACTATTCTGACTTTATTTCCTTATTATTTGGTGGCATATTGATCTCCTCTTCTATTTTCAGCTCCAATCTTTGGCTAGTGTATGCTTTTTCTATATAAGTTGGTTTTTCTAGCCATTTTAAAGATATGAATCCCTCTTTTGGAAAGATTAGACTCTACCAAAATTTGAGTTTGTAACCTCTACAGGTAAATAGAAGGACTATTTTCAAATTATAAGAAGTTGGTATAATGTATTTATGCTAGTGATTTGCAGATGTGATATAATTTTCTTCCTTGTCAAGTCTTGATTCTTACCTATTTACTAGTTGATTAGATTATGTAGATCATGTTTTGTGTTTGATATTTTTTGGTTGAAGATACAACATATGTAAGTGGCTGGGTAGTGCCTTGAATTAGGCATATTAGCTCATTTTTATCAATCTTTGATCACTATATAAAACCTTTTCATGAAATACTGATGCATAGTAGTCAATTAGAATTGAAATTTTAGTCTTTTTGTTATCTAATCAATGTTTTTAAGAGCTCAAATTGAGTGGATGAACCAAAATACAAGTGTATCACCATCATTAGATAGGATTTTTTCTTTAATTTTCTTTCTTCCCTTTTCTCAGTAGTTTGTAACATATAGTAGAGATCCTAATTGATACACCAAAGGGAGCTAGCCCTTAGAATCTAGAGATTCAATCTACTGATTAGGCCACCCATAGCCTAGGATTGTTTCTATGTTTTAACAAATTGTGAAGGATTGAAACTAACTTCACAAGGGTGTGAGTCTGATTGAAAACTATTTTTGGCATGCCTGATGGGATATCAAAGAAATTATTTGCATATTTTAAGAAGTTTTACAATAGAAGAAGATATTCATTATCATCAACATCCAATTATAGAGCTCATAGCATTATTCAGATAATTCATTCATGCCAAAGGTTACCACAAGGTCAAAAAATAAAGGTATTATTTTTGAATTTATATCATATAAGAGATCAAGGTTTAGGAGGGAAAATCCATATCCTCAAAATAAATATTCATCTCCTAGGTATCCTATTGTTCTAGACACTACAATCCCTACTTTCCAAGTGGCCATCAAAAACCATGTGTTTGTTCAATTCAATAGCGGTAGCCCACTAAATTTAGCCTAGTTTGATGACATTTTTGTATCTTCTCTCAAGAGAATCTCATTCTTATTAGGAGAAAATAACCCCTATTGAGCATATCAAAGATGTAACTAATCTCTGTTTAGTCCATAATGTTGTTGAGGATAATGTTTCTGTTAGATTGCTTACTACTTCCTTCAAAGGAAAAGCATTGTAGTGGTATAGAAACCTTTCACTAAACTCCATTTTTACCTAAGATGAATCAGGTGCAGCCTTGGTCAAGTAATTTGAGGACAAATATGATCTTCTCTCTTTGGTAGAAAAGTTAACTGCCATAAATAGAGCTCCTCATGAGTTCATGTCTGATTTTAATCTTAGATTGTAAAAGACACGGATTAGGATACCTATGTTGATTATACTATCTCTTGAATATGCATTTCTATATTATTTGAAAGCCCTTAACTTTGAAATTAATGTCATGATATAGTCAATGCATGGTACTACCTTCCCAGATGCTTATGAGGTTACAATAAGGGTAGAGAGATAGGAGAGTTAAAAAGCTTGTTACATCACCTTAAGCTCAAATTACAACCTTTACTAGTCAAGCTAGTGAGATAGGAGAGTTGAAAAGCTTGTTACAATCCTTTAGGAATGAAATAGTACAACTCAAGAGATAAATTTTTTAGGCTAATAGGCCCTTTCAATAATAAAATTAGACCACCTATCAATCCTTCAAAGATCAAAGGCATCCTTATCAAGTTTTTAGAGAGAATAAACCATCTTATCAAATACAAGGAGCCATAACTCTAGCTAAGCCATATGCTACCATTTGTCCTAATGATCCTTCCACTTCAAAGGCCATTTTTCCTACCCCACCTCAAAACAACTTGATCCAGGATTCAGATTGACAGTCCTCAAATCTCAATGATGCTCAAAACCAAGTTTTGGTATCAAAAAACATCACTATGCCACAAATGACACTAGAAGAGTTTTATTTTTAAGGAGGTCAGTACCAAGATATAGGTTTGGTATCACAAGGAGAGACTCAAAAAGTTCAAGGGAATCTTGATGCCAATAATGTAAATTGGCAAGTGGATGATGTTGCTTTTACTCAGGGTGTTGAAACTAACAATTCAAGTGGTCAAGTTGCAGCTGTAACTAGAGATAAAATAAGATCCATTGACGAGATGAAAGAGGTGACAAAGGCTTTAAGTAATCTTAATATTATATCTAAGAGTACAAAGAAACAATTTTCTACCCTTATAACTCAAAAAAATTAGAATATAGAGATTAGTAAATTTCATCAACTACCTCTAGTTTGTGAACAACCAGTGCTTCAAAAAGTACAACCAAAGGTTAGTGTATCTTATTTTAGTATAGAGAATCAAATGAATAAGTATAATATTATCATTATCATGCGATATTCTCTTTCCATTCTATGATAAAAATATATGGTCATCCAAGAGCTTTTAGCTCTCAAATTATCTCCAAAATCGATTGAGAAAGAAGGTGTTGTCTTAACTAATTTAGATCAACCAACTAAGAAATAAGAAAAACAAGTAAACAAGATCAAAAATGTGGATATAACTAAGGTAAAGAAAAATAAAACTCTTCCTTTCTACCTTTTTTTGATGGTAGGTGATATTTTGATTCATATCTATATAGTGGATAGTGGAGCTAGTAGTATAGTCATGCTTAAACAGATTGCAGATAAGCTCAACCTTGTCTATGAGTCAAACACTAAGGGGGCATTGTTATTGGATGGGTCATCAAAAAATATGGTAGGCATCATCAAAGATATAAAATTGACATTACATGCTTGTCCCAATGTTACTATTTAACATGATGTTTTTGTGGTAGACTTGCCTCCTCACTTTCCTATGTGCCTTTCAAGAGACTTCACCTCAAAGATTGGAGGATATTTATCAAATGATTGGAATTATTTGATGTTTATAACTAGGTATGGTACCAAGATAAAAATTCATTCTAAACCTATTGCACATTTCCATATGGATCCATATATGCTAAGTGTTGTGAACACTAACTGTATCATCTGAGAGATGATGTACTAGGAACCAGTGGAGTAGACAATGGATCACCTTTGGATGAAGTTTTAGATTTGTTTCTTGATGAGCATCCTTCTAATTCTCATGAGAATGATTCTTATAAGCTAATTAAAAAAGGAATTGGTTTGTATTTCCTTTATGAGAATGATGTACCAATTCCAACCATGGTTAAGGATGATGAATCTAATAAAGCTTTATGACAATTATAATTTGATGAATCAAGGAATAAACATGGTACCAAAGCTATAATGATGTTTATTTCTCCAAAAAATTAAAGGTATTTATCTTTTATTAAGTTTTATTTTGGTTGTTTAAACAATGTTGCTAAGTATGAAGCACTAGTTCATGATTTGCAGTGGGCTAAGAAGATGAAAATCAATTCCTTACAAGTTTTTGGTGATAGTGAACTTATATTTCACCAAGTAAGAGGTTTGAATGTATGCAAGAATTTGTTGCTTAAATCTTACAAGCATAGAATAAGGGATTTATTTGAAGATTTTCAAGATTTTAACATTCAGGCAATATCAAGAGGTGAAAATAAACATGCAAACAGGTTTCTTGTCATTGGATCATAATTTAGTATCCCAACTGATATAAAACGTGAAAAAATTTAGTTACATATAAAGGTGGTTGTAAGTTCTTCTATTCTAGATAATCATGAGAATTGATAAGTGTTAGAAGATGACAATTAAATTATAAGATTTTTGTAAGAGGAGGCTGAGTCACACTTAATAATATTTTCAATGGTGATGATGAGTTAAGTAAAGAGAAGTCATCCTTGTCAACAAAGAAAGAACACTATGCCAATGTAGAGATTGCAACTGGTAAGATTTTGAAGTTGGGTAAGGTATGCACTTCTTCACAAAAAGAAGCTTTCATTGAGTTATGCATAAGTTTTATTGATATATTTGCATAGCAATATAGTGATTTCAATGGATTTGACCCAAGTTTAACTCAACACACCATTAAGTTAGAGGCTAAAACTAAACCAGTAAGACAAAGACAAAGACAAAGGCCTATTAATCCTAAGCTTGAGCCTTTGATGAGAGCTGAGCTTCACAAGCTCATAGACTTAGTTATTATATTTCAAATCAAGCACTCAACTTGGGTGGAAAATCTAGTTCTAGTACTTAAAAATGGTGAGATTAGATTCTATGTTGACTTCTATGATTTGAACAGGGATTCACTTAAAGACCATTATCCATGGTCATCAACAGAATAAATTTTACAGCTGGTTGTAGGTTCAAAAAGGTTTTCTTTGTTGGATGGATATAGTGGCTACAATCAAAGTTTGGTCAAAGAAGAGGACCAATTTAAGATAGCCTTCACAACCAAGTGGGGGAGGTTTGCATACAGAAAGATGCCATTCAGTTTATCTAATGTTAGAACAACCTTTCAGAGAGCCATTTATATGGCATTCCAAGGCCTTAATAATAAGTTTTTACTTAATTATTTGGATAATATAATAATATTTTTAAAGAGTGTAAAGGATCACATGGTTCATCTCAAGCAAGTGTTCAAAACGTGTAGGCAATTTGGGGTATCTTTAAATCATAAAAAGTGTGTCTTCTCAGTTCATGAAGGTAAGATTCTTGGATAAGTTGTTTCAAAGCATGGTTTAAACATAGATTCTAGAAGGGTAGACTGAATTCTTACACTCTCCTTGCCTAAGCATAAAAAAGCTATGCAAAGCTTCTTTGGAAAAATCAACTTCATAAGGAGATATATTTCAGATTTTACCAATCAGCTTAGCCACTTACAACTATGCTAAAGAAGAATCAGAGCTTATGCTAGTTTAAAGAATGAGTAAAAGGTTTTAAAGATATTAAAAAGGTCATAGATAGTGCTCCTACACTTATAAATCTAGGTTTCACAAAGGATTTTATTTTGTATACATATGCTAACATGGGCATCATTTCAGGCATTCTTATGAAACAAAATCATGAGGCTTTGGAGCAGCCAATAGCTTTTTTTAGTCAAAGCTTGGAAGAGTATGAAACAAGGTACTCTTTTATTGTAAACATGTACTTTCAGTTATAAGGTCTCTTAAAAGGTTTAGATACTTGTTGTGTAACAATAAGATACACCAAATGGTTTCTCATCCAAGCATCAAGGAGTTCCTTTTGAATAAAGATATAAATGAGAAGAGAGCTAGTTGGATAACTAAGGTAATAGAGTATGATGTTGAAATTAAGGTAAAAAAATTGATTAGAGGCAAAGGACTTTGTGAGCATCTAGCTCAAGACTTGCAAGAGACTAATGAGGTTGTTTTGGTGTCAAATGATGAAGAGGTTATAACTGGTCATACCTCACCTTCCAACTAGTTTCATGACTTGGTAAGCTATCTCCAAGATGGTATTTATCTCTCTCATATAATTTATTTAGAAAGAATATATTTCAAATTGCAATCAATTCTATTTTTTCTTATTGATGGTGTTTTGTTCAAGAAAGATATCAATGGAATATTGCTAAGATGTATAGAGCCAGGGAAAACTTAGAGATTGCTTGAAGAATTCCATGATGGACATGGTGGAGGACATTTTTATGTAAGAATACAACTCTTAATATCATGAGAGGTGGGTACTATTGGCTTAGTATATTTGGTGATTGCCATGCATGGGTTAGAAAGTGCAAACAATGTGCTATGTTTGTAGGAAAATTGAAACTTGTAGCATTACCTCTTCAACCAATTGCATTAGATCAGCCCTTTGTCCTATGGGCATTGGACTTAATTGGTCTCATAAATCCTCCTTCAAGTTCATGATATAAATAGATTCTAATTTCTACATATTACTTCATATGTTGGATAGAAGCAGTGGCATTGGAAAAAGCAAATGAAATCAATGTTCTAGATTTCTATGAAGGTTTTCTTACTAGATTTGGAGTTCCTTCAACTATTATTTCTAATAATACAATGTCTTTTGTGAGATATAATATTAGCCAATAGGCTTTCCAACATGAATTTTATCTTATCACTTCATCAAATTATTACCCACAAGGCAATGGCCTTGTAGAATCTACAAATAAAAACCTATTGAAGATCACAAGGACTATTGAAGATAGTCAGAGGCCATGACATCACAGGTTGAAGTTAGCTCTATGCACTGATAGGATCACCTTTAAAAGATCAATAGCCAACTCTCCATACAAGTTGGTATATGGTAAGGAAGCAAGGTTACCCATTTCTCTTAAGTTTCCTATTTTAGAACTAATGCATCAACTTGAGTTGTTGGAGAATGAAATTATAGAGATCACGTATACTAAACTTATGGAGTTGGAAGAAGTAAGAGATCAGTCCATGCTAGCCATGGAAATTTATCAAACATAAGTGAAGAATGCCTTTGACAAAGGAGCTTCTTCACGAAGTTTCAAAGAAGGATATATGATCCTCAAGTGGGATGAGGATTAAGCTAAACTAGGAAGACACATAAAGTTTATTACCCTTTGGAGTGGCCCATACACAATCTTCAGCTACAAACCCCATAATTCCTACTAACTTGCAAAGATGGATGGTGAGAAGATTCCAATCCCAGTCAATGGGATACGTCTAAGACATTGCTACTGAATAGCTTGGATCCTTGTACATAGTTTATTTTCCTCCAAGTGTTGTTCAAACACATTAGTTTATTCCTATTTTGTCCCAAATAAGTGATTTATTTACACATTTGCTTTTTTTAGTTAGTTTTTTTATTTTATGTGTTTCATTTCTTTTGGAAGATGAAGGTTATCTCATGTCAAGTCAAAAGAGAATTTGCAGTCATGGACTAGATTTCCCATTATTTTATGAGTTCAGATGTCATGTATATGGTCTGGTTCTCAAGCATAGTAGGCATGCTTCTTAGTTAACTTGCCAAAATGTTGAAATTTTTGACCCCATAGATCAAAAAATCGTTACCTTTATCATTCAAAGTTCTACATACCATGCTAGTTTGCTTTGAATGTTTTGATGTTGATCCGAATAGTTGAAGGGAGTGAGTTTTGAAAAAGACTTCAAATTATCAAAGAGGAAGACTTTGATCTTTTTTAAGAAGAAATACTTTAGGTTTTTCTATATAAGTTGATTGGGAAGGACTTTACAAAAAAATTGAAGGATTATTCCTTTCAAAAAAAGGAATTTTCAACAATCCTGAAGGGTAGTTTCCTTTCGAGAAAGTCACTTTTCAAAAGTCTGAAGGGTATCTTTTCCTTTAGGAAAGTCCGTTTTCACAAAATCTGAAGGGTTAATTTTTTTGAAAAACTCCATTACAAATTTTTTGAAGGGCAAGTGAACCATTACAATTCTTTCAAATTGGACCATTCCAATTCTTTCGAATTAGACCATTCCAATTATTCTGAAGAGTCTTTCTAAGAAAGCTGAAATACGAAGTGGATCACTACAATTTTTTTGAAGGTATCTTTTTTGAGGAAATGATCCTTTTTCATAAGGCCGAAGGGATTTTTGTCTAGGAAAGTAGGGAAATTACAAAAATTTGAAGGGTCACTTTCCTTTAAGGAAAGTTCATTTCAAGAAAAAGGAGGGGCTCTTTACCTTTGGAAAAGTTCTTTTCAACTTTTATGAAGAGTTCTTATCAAAAGACAAAAACCTTTACAAGTTTTTTGAAGGGTTATTTTCCTTAAAAAAAGTCAATTTCAATATTTTTGAAGGTCCTTTTCAATAAGTTTGAAGACATAAATTCCTTCAAACAATTATTCCAAAGGAAAGTGTCAAACAAAAAAGTCGAAGGAAAGGACCAAGGGGGAAATGAACGAAGGCAAAAAATCCAAAGGTGCTTGCCAACTTTTCTGAAGGGTAATTTCTTCGAGAAAGTTCATTTCAATTATTTCGAAGGGACATTTCATAAAATATGAAGGTCGTTTCAAAATGAATGAAGAAACAATTCCTTTGAGAGAATTGTCTAAAGGAAAGGCCCAAGGGGAGAATGAATGAAGAAACAATTCCTTCGAGAGAATTGTCTAAAGGAAAAGTGCATAGAGAGAAAAGCCACATAAATTATGTCTGAAGAAAAGAAAAGAAAGAAATAATTATTTTGGGATAATTACCTGAAAGAAAGAAAAGTACAAGAGAAAAACTTCAAATAAATTGTCTGTGAGAAAGGGACCAATAAAAAAAGCCACATGAAAGGAGGATGAGAAGTGACCAAGGAAAAACCTTGAAGAAGTAGATAGCCATGGATACATTATCTAAAGGGAATTAAATGAAGATTAAAGTCTCTGAAAGAAATAAATCCCAAAAGAAATGGACCAAGCAAAAATTATTTGAAGGAAATGAAGGAAGATGAAAGTCTTAGAGAAATTTTGATTGTGGGAATAGACAAAAGCAGAAACAAAGAGCCCAAATAGTAGTATGAAGGAATATATGCAGAGCATGCAAAGTGGTCAAAGCAAGATTAGATTAAAGTAAAGAGCACATTGATTTTTTAATGCAATAAAAAAATTATTTAGATTTGGAAAAAATATGCAGCTGCCTTCAAACATGACTCAGTTCCAAAAGGGAGACTTAGATACATGAAGGGCTCAAAGATTTTAATGTTGGATGGATGTTCAAGGAGATCTTAACATATAATTTTATGCATTTACTCTTTTTTATCTTGTTAATCAAAGCCTTTTCAAAGACTTCCAACTCAGCTTCAAGTGGAGTTTTCTCTTTGAAGATTGGCGTAGCATCATGTATGAAGAAGGTTGAATTACCAAAGATCCATACATGCTTGATGAATTTAACCTTTATTATAAATAAGGATTATGAAATGGGCACACCATAATTTCCAAGGCCAAAGAGCTTTTCATACAAGGAATAAGACAAAAAGATATGATCATAAGGCTTAGTTATCTTTTGATAGCTAAAGTTGGACTTGTGAGATGCGGGAGTTGATCTCCTCTTCTATTTTCAGCTCCAATCTTTGGCTAGTGTATGCTTTTTCTATATAAGTTGGTTTTTCTAGCTATTTTAAAGATATGAATCTCTCTTTTGGCAAGATCAGACTCTACCAAAATTTGAGTTTTGTAAACTCTTCAGGTAAATAGAAGGACTATTTTCAAATTCTAGGATGCTGGTATAGTGTATTTATGTCAGTGATTTGCATATGTGATAGAATTTTCTTCCTTATCAAGTCTTGATTCTTACATATTTACTAGTTGATTAGATTATGCAAGTCATGTTTTGTGTTTGATATTTTTTGGCTGAAGTTATAGCAGATGTAAGTGGCTAGTTAGTGCCTTGAATCAAGGCTATTCCCTTATTTTTATCAATCTTTGATTACCAAATATAACCTTTTCATGAAATACTGACGTATAGGAGTCAATTGAAATTGAAAGTTCAGTCTTTTTATTATCTAATCAATGTTTTTAAGAGCCCAAATTGAGTGGATGAACCAAAATACAAGTGTATCACCATCATTAGATAGGATTTTTCCTTCAGTTTTCTTTTTTCTCTTTTCTTGGTAGTTTGTAGCATATAGTAGAGATCTTAATTGATACACCAAAGGGAGATATCCCTTAGAATCTAGAGATTCAATTCATCGATTAGTCCACCCACAACCCAAGATTATTTTCATGTTTTAATAGACTATGAAGGCTTGAAACTACCTTCACAAGGGTGTGAGCCTGATTAACAACTATTTATGACATGCCCAGTGGTATATCAAAAAAATTCTTTACATACCTGAAGAAGTTTTATAGCAGAAGAAGATATTCATTATCATCAACATCCAATTGTAGACACCAAAATTACATCACACACACATGCATAAGCCCCTAAATCCATTTTAATAATAACAATTAATCTCCTTAACCCATACTTTTACCCCTCACACATTTAATTAATTAAGTTAATTAAAAACTCTTATTTCCACCTTACCTGGCCACCTCACTTTATGACTAATTCTCCCCTGATGAGTCACCTCAAGACCTGGTTCCCTCATCCTAACTACCCAAGACTTATTCCCACTTCCAAACTAAATTCCTAGACAACTACTTCCTTTCTAACCTCTTATTTTTACCATTTTATAATGGGTGTCATACTTGGCATGCACAACAACAAAAAATAGGCCAAAAATAGAAAGATTTACCTATTCTAGGGCCACTAACATCAATCAACCCATGGCTGACATCTGTGGGATCCCTGACATCGGTAATATAAGCCAAAATCCAACTTGTACTTTAGGTCAGTAGAAATTAAGAAAATAATTTCTTACTCTCATTCAGGTTCTCAACATTCTATTTTTGACATCCAGGGTTATAATCACCCTACGTAAGTCAATCACAATCCACAACTAGTCTATTGAGGATCAACAACACCCGCTTGTTATCTCTATTCAGGCACTCAGGTTCATACTCGATGATAAATACCATCAACTTGGCACTTATCATTCAATGACCACCACAGCTAGGTATATCACTAATATTGTAGGTCATTTAAATATTTATTTTGCTATTTCTTTATATCTACTCTACATTACTTTACATACTTATGACCATACCCTTGTGAGGGAGTTACAAATATTCCTTGCTTGATGTCCCTTTACCTGACATACCAAACCTCTGAATAGAATTAGCCAAGCCATAATCTGTCTCTCATAACTCTCTCAACCTTCCTGACATGATCCAAACCATTTCCCAAACTCAAGAAAAACTTTTGTAAGCTCCTAGATAATTATTTCCCCTACCGACCTCGGTAGCCTCACTGACATTGATCACCTCACCAATGACCTCAACAATATAACTGATATCAGTCACTACCTTACCGATGTCGGTGACTGTGAATTCCCTAGCCTCTTTAAAACCTACCTAGATAATGTCTAAAACATAAATAGAGTACCTCACCTATAGCCTGTCACTCTCTGCTACGTACATGTTGTTAATAATGGTAATTTTATCTCTCTTTCACTCTCTCTTTACCTCTCTTTCAGTTATTTATTATTTTTTTATCTCTCAAAAGTGGAATGTCATCTCTATGGAAGTTTCACACTTCCTAGAATAAACACGTAGCTTGGCAGCCCACTCATTTATCTGCTAACAAACATCTTGTGGTAGTGCTTTCTTATTTGTAGGTAGTCTTCCCTAGGCAAAGAGGAGTGCTCACAATGTATGGATATGATGTGGAAACCTAATCTGGGTTCATTTTAATCACTTATCCCCATCCTTCTCTCTATTTCCTTAGACTTAAAATAGACTAAATTTAGTGAAACCTTTATGGCACGCCAGGTGGGACACTAGAGTTTTCCTTGGGTTCATTTCTTATTTTAAACATTCATATAGATGCATTATAGTGCAAACTTTATTTTTTGCACTTCCTTATTCTCTTTTCTCTTAAAAATGAAAAATTCAATATCTTATTTTCTATTTAAAAGGCATTAAACTGAAATTTTCTTTCTTTTCTCCTTGCCTCTAAAAGCAATTTGTCATTTTATTTTACAAAAAAAGAGAATCCCTTCTTTAATTCCTTTTGCACGCACATTAGGATAGTGAAATTAATACTCTATTCCTATTTCCTCTCTGTTTTCATTTGAATCTAAACATTTTAGATTTGGGTTTAAAACTTATTGCATTTCATAGTTTGCTTATTGCATATTAACTCACCTAGATAATTACAAGCATTTTGAATAAATCATAGTACACCTATGTTACACAACCAAATCACATTCACATAAATAAGCATCTAAACTCACCTGAAGAAAGGCCCATCAAGATTTCATCACCTAGTGGACCACCTTACCCTACTTGGCTATCTTACTTAGATTTCACCACCAACAGGAGAACCCACTCCATTATCTGGCAGAGTATAATCTCTAGACAGAAGGTATATTTTGGCTAAGTGGCCTAGATCAGCTCCAAGTTTGTGAAGTGTGGAGAACAAGCTCCTATAACAAACGATGTACCTAGTCTAACATAGATTTCCTCTTGAGCACCAAAACTAACCTAAAACCAGCTCTAGATTACTTTTTAGTACCTTTGATAACCAAATTCTCTTCCCATTATTTGATTAAGGCATACGGCAACATGATACTAAAAATTAATCTCTAGGACTTAAAAGTTACTATTTGAATGTTCTTTTTTTTTGCTTTTCAATTGCCTTCTATATTTTTGAGTTGGTAAAGATGCTTTTCTATTGATTTCCAAAATCAATACTATTTCAACAGCTCAGTTTGTATAACTTGTTATCTCAAGTTTATGAGTGTTATTCCTTCTTACATAGACCTTTTACATCCACTATTTTTTTGCCTATTTTCAGCCTCTAATTTATTAAAACATCAAATTTTCCATTTCTTAAGATTTTACAGTGATTGACATCGATTAACCCCACCGATATCGGTAGACTTTGCCTACTAATATCAGTTTTTCCATCAACATTGGTGAAATATTCTTATCGATATCGATCATCCCTACTGACATCAATGACTGTGTAGTTTTATTTTCTCAAGACAATAAGATAAAATAACCCATTTACCTACAATCAAACCTAGTTTTTCTTTATTCTATTTGAAATATAGGGTAGTAAGGCTATTTTAACCACCACTTGCATGGTATTGACATGAGCTCATGCCAAAATTCTTGTCGATTATGCAAGCCAAAAAAATACTTCCACCTTCCCCTCTCACTTTTGATTCTATCATGGAGCATACCTCAGATATAGAGCATACTCCCATCCCTAACCAAATTCTCATTGTGCCTAAGGGATATCAATATTTTGAAAAATTTCTTGATCACAATGTGGCAGCCCTTCAACATTACCTTCTTATGAGCCGAACCCATAATTCTTCAGGTGACCCAGTCTCTGGTATGCCAACCTCTTTAATGGAGACAACCTCTATTTTATCCATGGTTACCTAAACCACCACTTCAACGAGTACCCAACTATAAATAATGTCCAAAATGTGACATCTCCAACCACCCAATCCCACCTAAACACTAGTGTAACTTCCCTACTTTCATAACCATAACTAGTTTAGCCAAGTCAGACCCCATTCTAGAATTTAGTAGTACCTATTCCATATAGCCTTGTGCCTATAATTACCTGAGTTACGACTCACCCTTCATCGAGTCTAACCATGCCAATAATTCAACTTGTAGTAATAACAACTAACTAACCAAAGCATAATATCCAACCCAATGGGACAAGTCCCTTTTCTTTTCGCACCTCTGCCTATGACTCATTATCCTTATGTTACCCTAACACAACCTCATCAAGCTATGTCATATTCTCCCTCTACTTCTTATCATCTTCCCTATAACTTAGGATCAATCCCCCAAATAAATCCCCCTCTGAACCTCATTAAGATGCTGATGGACAAGATGTCTAATCTAGAGACATCAATTTCTAGTCCAAGGAATGTATTATCTTATGATCAAATATGAAATGAACCAATCCATCCTTCTGTACCTATTCACCCTTATCCAAGCCAATGAAAGATCCTTAAATTTACTCATTTATAGAGTAAAGAGGACCCACAACAGCACTTGGAATAATTTAGACATGCTTGTTATTTAATAAGACATGATGATGTGTTACTACTTCGCACTTTCCCTATGTCTCTTTCAAGTGATGCCTTGGATTGGTATAGCTCTATACCTCAGCACTCCCTTTTCTCATTTACCCAAATTACACAAATATTCCTAGACCATTTCTCTATTAACATTTCTAAAAAGGTTTCTATAACAGACCTTTATTCTATTAGACAATTCGATGATGATTATATTGCAAATTTTGTTTCTCATTGGAAAAGCTTGATCAATCAACTCTCATCCTTACCCCAACTTGAGCTTATTGAGCTTTTCTCAAGGACATGTGCTAAACACATCTCACCCACACTTTGGGTATAAACTTTATGTATGTTTGATGAAGCTTTTTCAATGGCACAAAAACTTGAGGTTCATGCTATTGATGAAGGTAAAGTCAAATTGCATAGTAAGAATTCCAATACCAAGACAAATGACTCCTCCTCTAAAACTTCTCCCTCTAACCAAAAGGCTAAAGGCTCTGCCAATGTGGTGGTCATTAAGTCAGCCTCTTCCACAAAGACAAACCAATCGAATTATTTGACTTCTCAAAATCTGGCCAAGCAATTCCAACAATGATATGAACAAAGACAATACACTCCCATTAGGGAATCATATACATCCATCTTAGAGAAAATATTATAACAAGGTGTCATAACCCTTCCTCAGATTAAACCTCCTATATAGTTTAACCCTTCTCATCCTATCCCAACCTGGTACAAGGAAGATGAGTTTTGTGGTTACCATCGAGTTAAAGGCCATAACTCTAATAATTATAAGACACTCAAGAGAATTGTTCAAGATATGCTTGATAGAGGTGAGATCATCTTGGATAATCCTAACACACCTCCTAATAAAATTATGGATGTGTTCAAACACCCTTTTCCTAACCATTCACCAAATCAAAATATTGTCCAGTCCACAACTAACTCAGGTGATCATAATATCCATACGATTAATATGGTCTTTTCCTTTACCTTTAGTTAAACCTTCCTCTCAACAAGAGACATCTATTTCATCGATTCCTCCCCCACATTTCATGGCATCTATTTTTCCCATTCTTCCTCCTTAGGTAGAAGACCCTATTTCACCCATTCCACTCCCTTGAGAGGAAGAGCCTCCTTTACCACTCCTTTTTCCATCTAAGGAGCTTAAATCCTAATTTTGTTTACGCCAATATTACCTATCCTCTTACCACTTGAAAACCACATCCTACCTGTTCCTTAACCACATGTTGAAGGGAACATCATTCTTACATTATACCCTCTTGAGGAACCTTCTTCCCTTACTTCTCATCCACCTATAGAGAGTGCTACCTCACCCACTTCACCTTTGCACCTAGAAGAGTCCATATCATCTATTCCCATAATATATGAGAGATCTATTGTGCCTACTCCAATTGCACCACTCTTACCCCTTCTTTTACCCATGAAGGATAATACTTTACCCATACCTTGCCCACATGTTGAGGGAACCATAATACCTATGCTTTACCCTCTTGAGGAACCTACTTCACCTACCTCCCCTCCATCCATGGTAGATCAAGTCTCTTCTCCCATCTCTGTCGAAGAAGAACCTGTTACGGTTCTTTCTCATCTTTAGCCAAAACTAGTAGAAACCAACAATTTCCATCTTTCCCAAACACTATAGCTTTCTAAAGACACAACCGTAAGGCCTACATCAACTTCATTAAAGCCCTTCTCATGTTTGGTGAAAATTTTAAAATTTCTTGACTCTACGAAGCTTGACCATGCAACATTTTGAGACTGGCTTAAGACTTCATATCCAACATAATGAATGTCAACCTTTATTACCAATCCCCTTACTACCCTTTACCCTAAGGTATTTGACAAAGCTAAAGCTTCTTCACTAAAAGCAACTGAAGTTCAACCATCTATGCCATAACCCTCACCCTCGCAAGAATATATTACATTAAAATAGATTAAGCCCTTAGGTGTACACCTTATTTATAATTTAATTCATCCATAGGTGAAATTAGATTTAACTCAACCACAAGTTTGAGTTTTTCACACTAAAATACAGAAAAATGTTAATTCTCCTAGATCTCATTAATCCCTTCTTCAACACTCAACTTTACCATCCATTTTGGGGTCACACCCTTCTAATTTAGTTGGAATATTGTCTAACCAAGACAAACAAAAGGTTAAGCTACCTCCACTCCTACCTTTGCCATCTTTTAGGCCTCCCACATTTGACACTAAGAAAGTGATAGTAAAACCTGTAACTTTACCATCACCAAACAAGACACCACATAAAATTACCTTTCCAACATCAAAACAAAAGAAGGTGTCCACTCCTATTAATACAACTAGTGCAAGCCCACTTGTAGGCTCTCAAAGATTTTTCTTACGTCAATTATTAAAATCTTCAGTAATAACTCTTCCTCTCATTAAGCCCTGTATTCCTCTTGGAATGAAGCCATCTTGGTTTGATGATACACATGTGTTTTTATATCATCATTCACTTGGACATGATACTGATAATTGTAAAGCCCTCATAACGGTTATTCAACAAAACTTTGACGTTGACACTCTCTTCGATGATACTATCATTAACCTTCCTATTATTCCACCTTTGGAATCTACATTGCCTCCTACCATTCCACCTAAATTATAACCCAAAGATGTTGTTGTATCCCCTTTACCACCTCCTTCACCAACTTTTAAAATCAACATAGTCAATGTGGCCACATGGTCACAAAGCCAAAAAGCTAAAGATAAAGAAAAGGTCACTACACCTTGGATCCATCTCTTCACCAAAGATGCTCCCCCTACTAACCCTAATATTTTCATCTTGGGTGTTCCTAAAAAAACATCATTAGACGTTATTCAAAGTTCAATGGTGAAACAATTTCACCAAACTCCTATGAAAATGTCTTTGGATGAATTAATCCAAAGCTCATCCCAACACTTTCAACATTTGACTAGTGCTTTTCAACCAATTGAGGTACAATTAGATGATCCCCATCCTCTTGCATCTTTGGTTGGCTCCCTTAATTTTGTCTCCCTGATTTCTTTTAATGATTCAAAAATTCCATTTCAACACCCTAAAGATCAGGATTCTACCCGTTTTACTACTACATATATTGATCAAACTCATATCAAGAGAGTTATGATCAATGGGGGAGCCAATATTAATATTATTTCCACCCATTCCTACAAACAACTACCCCTTCTTGACAATTTCATGGCTCAAACTAATGTGATACTCCATTCCTTTAACGATACTACAACTACTATGGTAGGCACTATTGTCTTACATATTCGTGTAAGTCCCCACACAATTCTTGCAATCTTATATGTTGTGGAAGGAGAGTTATATTATAAAATACTACTTGGATGACCTTGGATACATGCTATGGCATGTGTACCCTTAAATTTTCACCATTGTGTCAAGTTTGAACATGATGAACAAGTACATGTCATACCTACTGACCCATGCCCATTTCATTCATGTAATATGACCTATAGTCCCAATGATGTTCCCATCCCATTGAAAACATCATCTTCTTCGCATGATGATTTTGAATCTTCCACAAGATCCACTCCCATGGTTACACATAAACTGACAACATAAATTCTTTACAAAGATCCCATGGAGGAAACCTTTCAACATTTATCACTCAATGAATATTGTTTATTGATGCTCGACATGTTATATACTCCAAAAGAATATGGAAGGCTTCACATGCACCTAAATTATGATTCTCGTATTGGGATGGTCATCCCTTATGGACCCCCTAACCTTTGAACTAATTTCACATATGGGGGAATCGATCAAGCTCCCACTGTCAACAATCTATCTTCTTCACCACAACCATTTACTTGTGACTTCTCTTTCATGAGTAACCCTATATTTGCTCACACCTATCTCTATAGGTGTGCCTAGAAAAGATTTGGTTTAGATCATTATGAACAAGGTGTCCATATGCCTATTGAATATCCTACTAGTAATACCATTGAAAATGCCAAAAAAGGGTATTGGGTGGAATATGATGAACCAAATAAACTTACTAAAACTTCCCATGAACCAATTATCAAAGAACTAGTCTCTCCTTCTCCACCTTCTTCTCCACCATCACTTGTAGAATTAGAGGTATCTATACCTCCTAATTTTTTTTTCAATAAATGCCATCCATTTGGGGCCTCTCACCTAATTTTAGGGTAAGGAAACAAGGTCCCTTCCTCTCATTCATCTTGAAATAATTGATGAAGATTCTCCCACTATTAACATTGTCCAATGTCAAGATGATGATGTAATTCTCACCTACATGGGTGCAGATGATTCCTATATCCAATGATCTCTCCCATTTAAAATGCAAGATATTTTAAATGAATCAACCTTTGACATCAAGCTGCCCTCCGATAATAACCCTCACATCCTCAAGATTGGACAATATTTAGTTTCCTCTGAGCAAGCTAATTATGCCACATTTCTTAATGACCATAGCAAATCCTTCACTTGGTTTTACAATGACATGTCTAGTATTGACCCCTCTATCATCAACCATAACATTGTCACTAATCGAGATACTAAACATATTAAGCAGAAGCTTCACAAAATGCATCCTCGTATTGCTCTCCTTGTCAAAGAAGAGCTCCAACACCTCCTTTCTGTTAACTTTATCCAACCCATTGACTACCTATAATGGATTTCCAATTTTATTCCTATCACAAAATCTATTGAAGGAATATGTATTTGTACTAACTATCATGATTTAAATCTTTCCTATCCAAACGATGATTTCCCATTACCTAGTATCAACCAACTTATTGATTTAATGGCTAGCCATGAGATGCTATCACTTATGGATGGATTCTTTGGATATAATAAAATCCTAGTCACTCCTGAATATCAACACAAGACCACCTTTATTACCTCATGGGGGACTTTATGTTATCGGGTCATGCCTTTTGGATTGAAGAATGCTGGTGCAACCTACCAATGTGTCATGACCTACATTTTACATGATATCCTACACAAAATTATGGAGGATTACATGGATGACTTAATCAACAAGTCTAAACTTTATCAAGAACACTTGACAATTCTCAAAACCATATTCACTCATCTCTTCCAATATAACATTTGACTAAACCCAAAGAAATGTGTCTTTGGTGTTCTTTTCGGTAAACTCTTAGGTTTTATCATTTCTCTCCATGGTATTGAGGTCAATCCTATTAAGGTTAGAGAAATCCTAGAGAAGCATCCACCTACTAATATCAAACAACTCTACATCCTATAAGGCAAATTTTAGTCAATTCGATGCTTCATTTCCCAGTTGATAAATTGTTGCCAACCCTTTCACCATCTACTTAAAAAGGATGTCTCCTTCCAATGAAATACAGATTGCTAGGAAGCATTTGACACACTTAAACAATACCTCCTTTCCCCTTTAGTTCTTATTCCACCTAAGGAAAATCAAGATTTTTACCTATACATCTCTGCAATAGACCATTCTCTAGGTGCTATGATTGCACATTGAGATGACCAACATCGAGAGCAAGTGGTTTATCACATAATGCACATGCTTATTGATTATGAGACTTGATATACCCATACTAAAAAACTTTTCCTTACATTGGTATTTTTCACCTCTAAGCTTCACCATTATCTCCTAAATAACAAAACCTATAAGGTCACCCATAATGATCCCCTCAAATACATATATTCTAAACCATATCACAACCAACATGTAGCTCAGTGGCTCATGCTTCTTTCTAAATTCAACTTAGAGTTTATTCAACAAATATATATTAAATGGAAAAAAATCATTGACTAGTTAGTTGCTACCCCTTTACTTAACAATCAACCTTCAAACCTTGAATTCCTTGATGAATCTATTATAACACTCTCCATCGATGACATCTCGTATCAAATGATGATGTTTTTTAATAAATCTAAATTCCAACATGGTGGGGGTGTGGGAGTCATTCTTATTCCTCTAGATGGTGAGCCTATGCCTTTGTCATTTAAGCTAGATTTTGAATGCACTAACAGTATGGCCAAATATGAAGCTTTGATTCTAGGACTTCAAACAACTCTCTTCTTGGGTATCAAATCCATAACCATTTTTTGTGATTCTCAGCTAGTAGTTAACCAACTTAATGGTTCCTACCTATGCACAAAAGAAATTTTGTAGTGGTTTAAACATCATGTAGATAAGCTCTTGGGATCATTTGACTCTTATCTCTTGCAAACTTTTCCTTGATCTACAAAAAAGTTTGTTGACACAATGGCTTCACTTTCTTCACACATACCCCCTTCATCCTCCTATTTGAGAATCTATGTCACCATGCATTGCTTAACATTACCCTCCTATGTCTCATCTAACATCCTCTTTATCATAAATGTAACAACCAAACCATAAGACTTATGGTACAAACAACTCACGACTTATCTTTTCTTCTCTATTACCCCTCTTGATCTTTCTAATAATGGGAAATGGGCCTTCATAAAACATGCCACTCTTTACACTATACTAGGGGGACTTATCTATAAATGAAGTTTTGATGGTCTTCTCCTTAAATGCCTAACTAGTACTAAAATTCCCTTTTCTATTAAGGAAGTCCATGATGGGATTTGTGGTGGGCATTTAGATGGTTATGTAATTGTTAAATGTATTCTTTGACTTGGCTATTATTGGTCCACACTTCATCAAGACTATGCTAATTACATTCGGTGTTGTGTCAAGTGTCAACAACATGCTAACCTCATTCACATTCCAAGTCATACATTTCAAGTTGCCAAAGACTTTTGGCCCTTCTCCCAATGGGACTTAGATCTAATCAGAGAGATTAACCCTCATTCATCACTCTATCATCATTCTATCATTACTGCCACTGAATACTTCACCAAGTGGGTCAAGGCCATCCCTTTTATCTCCACTAAAGTTGACAATTTTTTTGAATTCATTAACCATCACATCATCTATCATTTTGGTGTACCTCACAAGATTATAATAGATAATGGCAAGTCTTTCAAATATAAGACTTTTCAAGATCTTTGTGATGCATTTGGAATTAAATTAAGCTTCTCATCACCATACTATCCCTAAGCTAATTAACAGGCAGAAGATTCTAACAAAACTTTGACCAAAATTCTCATGAAGTTAGTCAATGATACAGGCAAGGACTGGTACACACATTCATTTTTCTTCATGGGCTTACCACACTAGCATTCAAACCCCTACGGGTGTTACACCTTTTCCATTGGTATATGGGATGAAGACTGTTTTACCTCTTGAGGTCCATATTCTCTCTTTGCATTTATCTACATGACATACTAATGATGAATTTCACCAAGAATGTTTGGCCCAACTTGAATTACTTGATGAACATTATCTCATAGCCCTCAACCACCTCCAAATCTATCAAGAGCATATCAAATGCGCTTATAACAAAAACCTCAATGAGCAAGATTTCAATATCGGAGATCTCATCTTAAAAGAAAATCAACATGTGATGAACATGGAGAAAATCAAAAGAGGTAAGTTTTCTCCTAATTGGCTTGGACCTTATATCATAACTCACAAGTATGGTTCAGGAACTTATCACTTGTCTTCTCTTGAAGGAAGGCCAGAACCCAAGCCTTTAAATGCCTTACATCTATGACCATTCTTTTGTTAAACAAGCATCACTTTACTTCATGTTTAACTTGAGATCATCCCTTGAGCATCCCTATTACATTAATTTCCCTTGCTCTTCACCCTTGATCCTATACACTTAGATAAGTTACACAGTGGTATGGTTTTATCCTCACAGTGGAAAATTCCTAAGCCTCTATAGTCTTGTCCATGACTAAAAGCAAAAAAAAAAAGGAAATAAATGGAATATTTTAAAAATTTATAAAATTAGAAGTCAAAATTTTCAACGTAGACTACTCCCTTGAAGGACAACTATTAAATATTAAACACAAACTCTTAGACCACTTCCTTGAAGGATGGATAAGCCAATATTTGCTCTCAAAGGGAAAAACAAATGCAAAGGGGTCCTCACCTCTTTGCACAACCTTAACCTATACCAAATCCCATTGTAGGCTTCCCACATTGATCAGCTTACAAAAAAAAAGATTTAAGTCATGGACTTGCCTATATTAGCTCTCAAGTCACCCACAAAAGGGACATATCATTTCTACTTGGTAAGTTATGATATCTAAACATTTTTCCTCATTCTACCCTTTTTCCCCTCATACTCTCTCAAGGGACTGTGAAGCTCACTTAACATAAGGTAAACATGCCACTTCTCTAACAAACACAATGGTTTAAAGATATAAGGCATGAAAGAGGCTCATTTTCTTGAGCCTATTTATGTTCTAAATTACTATCTTTGCCAATGCACGAGCATTCTATCTCTTTATTTTCTCATCCACATCACATGTCAAAATCTCTATTTGAGATGAAGAAAAAATGTTACCAATGCTAACATAACTAACACTAACATAACTAACCTATTTATTTTACACATACACCATCACAAATATGGAAAAATGCTGAAATAAATTAACCTAACCAATCTATTAGTTTTAAGCATAAACCATCACAAATATAGAAAAATGCTAAGATTAAACTAACCAATCAACTATGCATATACCATCACATCAATGGGAAAGGCTAGTCTAACTCAAATAACATGATCAACATTAACATCCAAATTAACATAACATAAAATAAACATCATCCATATCATCATCATAATCACAAGCAATGCATCTTTAATACACACATGGAAATAAATGAACATCTCACATATATAATATGTGATCAAAGTACATGTTCATCATCTACATTATCATAAAATCATAAATCTCTCTCAAAATGTACATCTCACATCTTCAACTCGCAAGCCAGTATACATGTAACATATATAAACAAACACTAGCAAACTCTAACACTCAGGGTCCTTGAGGCTCTTTGTGTGGTCATGAGGAGGCAGTATCATCATAAATCTCCATCTATCTACATTGACGTGAGATAAAAGCCATTGCACATGACATTGATCTCTCCTACTCTCTAAACTCTGAATATCTTTGTATCTATGGGAACTCTCTAATCGCCCTCTCATAATAAGCAATCTCATCTAGGGTAGTCAAATATGTCACCATAGATATAGTTTTTGGAGGACCCATAGCACTTGATGATGGCCCAACCTATACTGGTTCCTATGGTGGTGGAAGAGGAGGAGTGGCCTGGCCTGCTGCTCTCAGACTATCTCTTTATTTTATCACTACAATCACTTGACCTTACAAAATAATCACCTAACCCTGTGGTGCTATAACCTAACCCTATAGAGCTCCAATCTGACCTTGTAACATCACCACCTACCCCTATAAATATAAAACCTTTGCCTGGACTATCTCTCAAGCTTGCACTATTGCATCTCGAGCCTATACTATAGTGTCTTAAGCTTGTAGCACTGTATCCCTCTTTGACTAACCCCTATAAATCTGGTGGTGGCCTCCTAACCTCTACCATCAAATGTAACCCTACCCATTGAACTGTATAGGCTGATATACACCCTAGGTCCCCAACACTTGGCCCTACTAGTAACTCCTCAAAATTTATCCCATCAATCTCTTAGGGTAATGGTAAGGGTGCCTCTATGTCATCCCTCTTGTATCGAGGGAAGGCAAGAAGAATATCCTTTAGTAGACCAAATTGCCTCATGACTCGTGTCATGAAAAACATCTCCAACTCACCAGCCCATCTCCCCCTGACCATAGTGAGCTCTACAACCCAACAAGCTGCTCTGCTTGCCCTTTAAAAACTAGGTATGTTAGATACAATCTCCATAAGATATCTATAGGGATCAATCCCTTAATCATGCATGTATAGTAGGTAATATCTTAAATTATGCCATCCACTTAGCTCTATGCCATCCCATATTTCCATCATCTAAATCCAACCCTGAAGCTGGATGGGATCATGGTAGGTAACCTCAGTGGTCATGTCACCATGATGTGCTCATATGCCCAATAATGTAGTAGATGGCCGTCACATAAATTGTATCACCATCATAGCCTCAAACTCCACAATTTTATATATAATTGTGCCAAAAATATTAGACCTCAAGAAAAAATGGTTTGTTACTCAATCATATATGTAAGTACACCTATCAAAGCAATCAAAAATCTCCCTCTATCTACATCTAGTAATGCATACACCATGATCCTGATCATCATCAGGATGCTCAGACGATGTTGCTCCTCATCAACCATATAGAGTGGCTCATATGAAAAAATCATAGAGTGGTAGGTCACCTCATTGACATGATCCCCACATAAAGTGACCATGTGTATATCATGCTCCTCTCTCAAGCATGCAAAAAGATCCTCACCCTAGAATGGTAGCCTCAGAATCCTATATACATCCTCCTACATCACTATCAACTCCTCAATTGATAGATGGAAGGTGTTGGTGGTATGATCCCACCTCTCATTCAAAGCTATCATCAGAGACACATCTTTCATGACTCAATAGTACCATCATACTCCTCCTAATCCCATAGCCACCATATGCTCCCACTCATCTAGAATGACATCCTTCCTCATACGTGTCAATTACCTCAACATATGATCTCATAATGTAAGCTCCATCCTCTCTTGCATCCATACACAAAAAAATTAGGTCACATCCCTTTTAATCTACTCTATCACCACCTTTTTCCCTTCTCACTAGGAGAACTACATTAGTTTGAGGCCCTACACCAGGCTATGTAGGCAACACTGAATCGATATGAAGTCTTCTGAGGTTAGCTCAGCCATATAACTACCTTAACAACCACCCTAGGCTTCATTACCTCTCTCTCTCTACCCTAGGCTTCACTACCTCTCTCCCTCTCTCTAACCTAGGCCTACCCACCTATTCCAACTCTAGAACTCACTACCTATATTATTGTCTCTTAACACTATGACCTATCTTTTAAGCCCTAAACCTCTCCAATTATCTCAACTAACCTTTTTCTTTAAAACATACCTTTTTAGATCTTTTTCCTAGGTTTTGGGAGAACTACATTAGCCTGATGCCCTAAACTGAGCTATGTAGGCAACACTTAGATGACAAGGGGTCTTCTGAGGCTAGCTCGACCATTAAACTAGTTGACTACTTCCACTAGAGATCTAAAACTAACCCTTTCTCTTGTTTTGTTACTTTTCTATAGTCACCAATGTCGACATTAATGTAGATGTTAGCATTTTACCAATATACATGTCGGCTGACATCAACAAAAAACTATCAACCTTGATACCATGTTGATCAACATTGGTAGACCTCATTGACATTGACGATTGGTTTGACCCTAGGGCTAAACAACCTAAACCTAACCTTTCCCATTTCCCCTAAAAGCCTACCCATAAATCCCCCTAACTTATCCTACACCTACCCTACCCTATTTTTTACACTTATACTAACATTTTCTACACCCCCACCTCTAATTTAACCTAAAAATTACAAATACCAAATCAAAGTAGTGTAGGCTCTTACCTCATCTCTCCATCTCCTCCTGGCTAGTACTATTGGCTCCTGTAGTCATGCACCTCCCTATGGGTCCCCTCCTTATGCTTCCATCTCAAATTGCTCTCAAGCTTGATTTGTTCTCTCCAATCACAAATTTGAAGATGAGTTTGGTCAGTCACCAAAATCCCTTTTGTCAGGTTTGGTCAGCCATTGATGTCAGCATTCTTGACCTAACCTACTGACATCAGTTTTTATGCATATCGACATCAATAATGTTTCCCTAGTTGTACCAATGTAGTCAATTTATATTACCGATATTGATACATCTAACTGACATTGGTACCATTCCAATACTATTTTCCAACATAAAACTCCTAACTTTTCAGACCTTACGCATACACTGGGGAAACTAGAGATAACATATATCTCTCCCAACCATGATAAAATGACATTAAAGATTACTTAAATCTTCACCCTCAATGAATTTTTGTAAAGATCATGAATATTTCCTCGCTCATTGACCCTTTTATACCACCCTTGCATTGCTTGTTTTGACTGCTTAGGCTATTTTGCTATAGTTGGCTATTATGCACATGCATGTATTTTAGGTGTTGTGGATGGTAACCAAGCCTGTCTTGTGACCTTCAACCCTTTTGTATTTCCTAGGGGCACTTCCTACCTTGGATACCTGGGACACATTGACCATTGGAGCTAGAATTTTGATTGATTTGACCTATTAGATATCACTTACAAGCTGTGCTTTGGTTTCTTCTATCTGAGTCCTCCTTAACCTTACTTGTTCTTGACTTTGTCAAGTATAACTCATTGTGGTCTACATATATGGAGTGATGATTAATTCTCCACCAATCATCTAATTACCTTTTTATCAAACTAGTACCTGATTCTAGTTTTTCCTCCATCCATTCTCATTTTGAGGGGTGGTACCTCATCCAATACTTGGAGCATCTAACTCCTATTTTTTTTGTCTTGAAACATGTTAGTATGAATTATAGGACAAAAAGAGGAAAATATAGACACCAAAATTATGTCACACACATGTGCGTAACTCCTGTGTCAAAACCCCCTTAAACTCATTTTAATAATAACAATTAATCTCCTTAACCCATACTTTTACGCCTCACACATTTAATTAATTTAAAATACTTAATTAAGTTAATTAAAAACTCTTATTTCCACCTTACCTGGCCACCTTACCCTATGACTAATTCTCCCCTGATGAGTCACTTCAAGACCTGGTCCCCTCATTTTAACTACCCAAGACTTATTCCCACTTCCAAACTAAATTCCTAAACAACTACTTCCTTCCTAACCTCTTATTTTTACCATTTTATAATAGGTGTCACACTTGGCACACACAACAATAGAAAATAGGCCAAAAATATAAAGTTTTATCTATTCTAGGGCTGTTGACATTGATCAACCCATGATCGATGTCGATAGGATCACCGATGTTGGCAATATAAGCCAAACTCTAATCTATAGTTTAAGTCAGTAGAAATTAAGAAAATCAATTCTTACTCCTATTCAAGTTATTTGCATTCTATTTTTGATATCCAAGCTTACAATCACCCTACATAAGTCAATCATAATCAGTAACTGAGCTCTTGAGGATCAATAATACTCACTTGTTCTCTCTGTTCAGGCACTCAAGTTTGGACTCCCTAATAGGGACCATCAAATTGGCACTTATCATTCAGTGACCAACAAAACTAAGTATATCATTGATACTATAAGTCATTTAAATATTTATTCTACTATTTCTTTATATCTACTCTTACATTACTTTATGCACTTTTGACCATACCTCCGTGAAGGAGTTACAAAGCTTCCTTTCTTACTACCCCTTTACTTGACATACCAAACCTCTAACTATACTTAACCAAGCCATAATATCTCTCTCATAACTCTCTCAACCTCCTTGACCTGATCTAAATCATTTCCCAGACTTGAGAAAGCCTTCTGTAATCTCCCAGATAATTATTTCCCCTACCAACCTCAGTATCCTAACTGGCATTAGTCACCTCACCATTGACCTCAATAGTATAACTGATATCGATCACTCCCTTATCAAAATTGATGACTATGAATTCCCTAGCCTCTTCAAAACCTACCTAGACAACATCTAAAACACAAATAGAGTACCTCACTTGCACCCTATCACTCTCTACTATGTACAGGTTGTTAATAATGGTAATTTTATCTCTCTTTCAATCTCTCTTTACCTCTCTTTTAGTTATTTATTATTCTTTTATCTTTCAAAAGTGGACTACCATCTCTAGGGAAGTTTCACACTTCTTATAACAAGTGCATAGCTTGGCAGCCCACTCATTTATCTGCTAATAAACATCTTGTGGTAGTGCTTTTTTATTTGTAGGTAGTCCTTCCCAACCAAAGAGGAGTGCTTAAAATGTCTGGATACGATGCACAAACTAAATTTGAGTTCATTCTAATCACTTATCCCCATCCTTCTTTCTATTTTCCTTTAGACTTAAACTAGAAAATTTTTAGTGAAACACTAGTTACAAAGCTCATAGCATTATTTAGATAATTCATTCATGCCAAAGGTTACCACAAGGTCAAAAAGTAAAGGTATTCCTTTTGAATTTATATCATTTAAGAGATCAAGGTTTAGGAGGGCAAACCCATATCCTCAAAAGAACTATTATCTCTTGGTTATCCTATTGCTCTAGACACTACAATCCCCACTTTCCAAGTGGCCATCAGAAACTAGGTGTTTGTTCCATTCAATAAAGGTATCCCACTAAATTTAGCCTAGTTTGATGACATTCCTATATCTTCCCTCAAGAGAATCCCATTATTCTATGAAGAAAATAAAACAACCCCTATTAAGCATATCAAAGATGTAACTAATATCTATTCAGTCCATAATGTTGTTGAGGATAATGTTGCTATTAGATTGATTGCTACTTCCTTCAAAAGAAAAGCATTAAAGTGGCATAGAAACCTTCCAATAAACTCCATTTCTACCAAAGATGAAATGGATATAGCCTTGGTCAAGCAATTTTAGGACAAATCTGATCATCTTTCTTTGGTAAAACAATTAACTACCATAAATAAAGCTCCACATGAGTTCATGTCTGATTTTAATCTCAGATTCCAAAAGACATGGATTAGGATACCTGTGTTGATTAGAGAATCTCTTGAATATGCATTTCTATATTATTTGAAAGCCCTTAACTTTGACAGATGCTTATGAGGTTGCAATAAGGGTAGAGAATAGTTTGATACAAGATGGTAAACTTTATTTAAGGCCTCCAATGCCTATATTTTTAGAATTAAATTCTATAACAACACCTCAAATTTTTCAATTTCCATCCTTATCTCCTTTTCCATCACCTCAAGCTCAAATTGTAGCCCCTACTAGTTAAGCTAGTGAGATAAAAGAGTTGAAAAGTTTGTTATAATCTTTTAAGAATGAAATAGTACAACTCAAGAGATAATAATTTGAGGTTAATAGGCCCTATCAACAACAAAATCAGACCACCTATCAGTTCTTCAAAGATCAAAGACCATCTTATCAAGTTTTTAGAGAGAATAAACCACCTTATCAAATACAAGGAGCCATAACTCCAGTGAATCGATATTATACCATTGATCCTAATGCTCCTTCCACTTCAAAGGCCATTGTTCCCACCCCACCTCAAAACAACTTGATGCAAGATTAATATTGGGAGTCCTCAAATCTCAATGATGCTCAAAACCAAGTCTTGGTATCACAAAACATCACTATGCCACAAATGACACAAGAAGAGTTTTCTTTTCAAGGAGGTTAGTACCAAGATATAGGTTTGGCATCACAAGGAGATACTCAAAAAGTTCAAGAGTAGCCTGATTCCATTAATGTAAATTGGTAAGTGGATGATCATGTTACTCTTACTCAGGGTGTTGAAACTAATAATTCAAGTGGTCAAGTCACAACCATAGATAAAGCTAAAAGAAGAGCCACTGATGAGCTACAGGAGGTGACAAAGGCTTAAGGTACTCTTAATGTTGTGTCTAAGAGTACAAAGAAATAATTTACTGCCCCTACAACTCAAAAAACTAAGAATATAGAGGTTAGTAAATTTCATCAACTACCTATAGTTCGTGAACAATCAGTGCTTCAAAAAGTGCAACCAAAGTTTAGTGGATCTCATTTTAGTATAGTGAATCAAATGAAGAAGTCTAATATCAGAATTAGCATGTGAGATTCTCTTTTCATTCTAAGACAAAAATATATGCTCATCCACTAGGTTTTGGCTCTCAAATTATCTCCAAAATTGGTTGAGAAAGAAGGTGTTGTCTTAACTAATTTAGATCAGCCAACTAAGCAATAAGAACAAGTAAACAATATCAAAAATGTGGATATAACTAAAGTAAAAATTAAAAAAAAATCCTCCTTTCTACATTTTTTGATGGTAGGTGATACTTTGATTCATAACTGTATGGTGGATAATGGAGCTAGTAGTACAATCATGCCTAAATAGATTGCAAATAAGCTCGACCTTGTCTATGAGCCAAACAATAAGGGGGTATTGAAATTGTATGGGTCATTAACAAAGATGGTAAGCATCATCAAATATCTAAAATTGACATTATATGATTGTGCTAATGTTACTATTCAACAAGATGTTGTTGTGGTAGATTTGCCTCCTTACTTTTCTATGTACCTTTCAAGGGAATTCATCTTGAAGATTGGAAGATATTCATCAGCTGATTGGACTTATTTGATGTTCAAAACTAGGTATGGTACCAAGATAACAATTCATTCTAAACCTATTGCACATTTCTATATGGAGCCATATATGACAAGTGTTGTGAACACTAATTGTATCATCTCAGATGATGTACTAGAAACTATTGGAGTAAAAAATAGATCACCTTTTGATGAAGTTCCAAATTTGTTTCTTGATGAGTGGCCTTCTACTTTGCATGAGCATGATCCTTATAAGCTGATTGAAGAAGAAGGACTTGGTGTGTATTACCTTCATGAGAATGATGTACCAATTCCATGATGAATCTAATGAAGGTTTAAAGAAATTATACTTTGATAGATCAAAGAATAAACATGATACTAGAGCTAGACTGATGTTGATTTATCCAAAAAATCAAAGGCATTCTCTTCTATTAAGTTTTAGTTTGGTTGTTCAAACCATGTTACTGAGTATGAAGCACTAGTTCATGCCTTGTAGTGGGTTAGGAAGATAAAATTCAATTCCTTGCAAGTTTTTGGTGATAGTGAACTTATATTTCACCAAGTAAGAGGTTTGAATATATGTAAAAATTTGTTGATTAAATCCTACACGCATAGACTATGGGACTTACTTGAAGATTTTCAAGCTTTTAACATTTAGGCAATACCAAGAAGCGAGAATAAACTTGCAAATAGGTTGGCTACCAGTAGATCACAATTTAGTATCCTTGCTAATACAAAAAGTGAGAAAATTTAGTCACATATATAGGTGGTTGTAATTTCTTCTATTTTAGATATCATGAGAATTGATAAGTGATGACAATTAAATTTTGAGATTCTTGCAAGAGGAGGCTGAGTTTTCTTCAAGAGAGCAATTAAAATATTTGCAATAGTATGGTGATCAGGTTGTCCAAGAGATTGGTCACACTTTAGAATATTTTTAGTGGTGATGATGAGTTAAGTAAAGAGAAGTTATCCTTGTCAACAAAAGAAGAGAACTATGCTAATGTAGAGATTGCAGTTGATAATATTTTGAAGTTGGGTAAGGTATGCACTCCTTCACAAAAAAAAGCTTTCATTGAGTTATGTAGAAGTTTTGTTGATATATTTGCATAGCAATATAGTGATTTCAATGGATTTGACTCAAGTTTAACTCAACACACCATTAAGTTAGAGGTTGAAACTAAACCAATGAGACAAAGACAAAGGCCTATTCATTCTAAGCTTGATCCTTTGATGAGCATTGAGCTTCACAAGCTCATAGAGTCAGCTAATATATTTTCAATCAAGCACTCAACTTGGGTGGCAAATCTGAGTTTGGTACAGAAGAAGAATGGTGAGATTAGATTATGTGTTGACTTCTGTGATTTGAACAGGGATTCACTTAAAGATCGTTATCCATTACCATCAATGGAAAAAAATTTATAGCTAATTGCAGGTTTCAAAAGGTTTTCTTTGTTGGATGGATATAATTGCTACAATCAGATTTTGGTCAAAGAAGAGGACCAATTTAAGATAGCCTTCACAATCAAGTGGGGGACATTTGCATACAGAAAGATGCCAATCAATTTATCTAATTTTGGAACAACCTTTTAGAGAGCCATGTATATGGCATTCCAAGGTCTAATTAATAAATATGTACCTATTTATTTGGATGATATAACAGTAATTTCAAAGAGTTTAGAGGATCACATGGTTCATCTCAAGCAAGTGTTCAAAAGGTGTAGGCAATTCAAGGTATCTTTAAATCCTAAAAAGTGTGTCTTCTTAGTTCATGAAGGTAAGCTTCTTGGACATGTTTCAAAACATGGGTTAAACATAGATTATAAAAGGGTAGACTCCATTCTTACATTGTCCTTGCCTAAGCACAAAAAATCTATGCAAATTTTCTTTGGAAAAATCAACTTCATAAGGAGATATATTTTAGATTTTGCTCTTTAGCTTAGTCACTTACAGTGATGCTAAAGAAGAATCAGAGCTTCAACTGATTTAAAGAATGAGTAAAAGGTTTTGAAGATATTAAAAAGGCCATAGCTAGTGGTCCTACACTTATAAATATATATTTCACAAAGAATTTTATTTTGTATACATATGCTAACATGGACATCATTTCAAGAATTCTTATGCAACAAAATCATGAGGCTTTGGAGTAGCCAGTAGATTTATTCAATCAAAGCTTGGAAGAATATGAAACAAGGTACTCTTTTATTGTTAAACATGTATTTTTAATTATAAGGTCTCTTCAAAGGTTTAGATACTTGTTGTCTAACAATAAGATACTCCTAATGGTTTCTCATCGAAGCGTCAAGGAGTTCCTTTTGAACAAATATATAAATGAGAAGAGAGCTAGTTGGATAACCAAGGTAATGGAGTATGATGTAGAAATTAAAGTCACAAAGTTGATTAGAGGCAAAGGACTTTGTGAGCATCTAGCTCAAGACTTGCAAGAGACTAATGAGGTTGTTTTGGTGTCAAATGATGAAGAGGTTACAGCTGGTCATACATCACCTTCGAACTAGTTTCATGAATTGGTAAGCTATCTCCAAGATGGTATTTATCTCTCTCATCTAAGTGCTTCAAAAAGAAGATATTTCAGATTGCAATCAATTCCATTTTTGCTTATTGATGGTGTTTTGTTCAAGAAAGATATCAATGGAATATTGATAAGATGTATAGAGCCAGGCCAAACTTAGAGATTGATTGAAGAATTCTATAATGGACCTGATGGAGGACATTTTTTTGCAAAAACTACAACCCTTAAGATCATGAGAGGTGGGTACTATTGGCCTAGTATATTTGGTGATTGCCATGCATGGGTTAGAAAGTGCAAACTTATAGCATAACCTCTTCAACCAATTGTGGTGGATCAACCTTTTGTTTAATGGATATTGGAATTTATTGGTCTCATAAATCCTCCTTCAAGTTTAAGATATAGATACATTCTAATTGTTACATATTACTTCATACGTTGGACATAATTAGTGGCATTGAAAGCAGCAAATGAAATCAATGTTCTAAATTTTTACGAAGGTTTGCTTACTAGATTTGAAGTTCCTTCAACTATTATTTCTGATAATGCAATATATTTTATGAGATCTAAGATCAGCCAATAGGCTGTCCAACATAGAATTTATCTTAGCACTTCATCAAATTATTATCCATAAGGTAATGGCCTTGTTGAATCTACAAATAAGAACCTATTGAAGATCATAAGGACTATTGAATATAGTCAGAGGTCATAACATCTGAGGTTGAAGCTAGCTCTATAGGATAATAGGATCACCTACAAAAGATCAATAGCCAACTCTCCATACAAGCTGGTATATGGTAAGGAAGCAAGGTTACCCATTTCTCTTTAGTTTCTTACTTTAGAACTAATGCGTCAACTTGAGTTGTTGGAGAATGAGCCTATAGAAATCAGGTATACTGAACTTATGGAGTTGGAAGAAGTAAGAAATCAGTTTATGCTAGCCATGGAAATTTGTAAAGAATAAGTGAAGAGATCCTTTAACAAAGGAGCTTCTTCATGAAGTTTCAAAGGAGATATGGTCCTCAAGTGGGATGAGGATCAAGCTAAACTAGGAAGACACATAAAGTTTGATTCCCTTTAGAGTGGCCCATACACAATCTCTAGCTACAAATCCCATAATGCCTTGTAGCTTGCAAAGATGGATAGTGAGAAGCTTCCAATCCCAGTCAATAGGATACATTTGAAACATTACTACTGAAGAGCTTGGCTCCTTGTACATAGTTTGTTTTCCTCCAAATATTGTTCAAGCACATTAGTTTAGTCCTATTTTGTCCCAAATAAGTGCTTTATATGCACATTTGCTTTGTTTAGATAGTTTTCTTATTTTATGTGTTTTATTTCTTTTTGGAAGATGAAAGTTATCTCATGTTAGATCAAAAGAGAATTTGTAGTCATGGATTAGATTTTCCATTGTTTTGTGCGTTTAGATGTCACGTATATGATCTATTTCTCAAGCATAACAAGCATGCTTCCCAATTAAGTCACCAAAATGTTGATAATTTTGACCTCATAGATCAAAACATCATCACCTTTATCATTTGAAGTTCTACATACCATGCTAGTTTGCTTTGAAAGTTTTGATGTTGATTTGAGCAGTTGAAGGGAGTGAGTTTTGAAAAAAGACTTTAGGTTCTCAAAGAAGAAGATTTTAGGTTTTTTCAAGAAGAAATAATTTGGATTTTTCTATATAAGTTGATTGGGAAGGACTTTTCAAAAAATATGACGGATTAGTCCTTTCAAAAAAAGGCATTTTCAACAATCCCGAAGGGTATTTTCCTTTTAGGAAAGTCAGTTTTCAAAATTTTGAAGGGTATTTTTTTTTCGGGAAAGTCCATTTTCACAAAATTTGAAGGGTTCATTTTTTAAAAAAATTCCATTACAACATTTTTGAAGGGCAATTGGACCATTCCAATTATTCTAAAGTGGACCATTCCAATTCTTCCGAAGAGTCTTTCCAAGAAAGCCGAAATATGAAGTGGATCACTACAATTTTTTTGAAGGTATCTTTTTTGAGAAAATGGTCCTTTTACATAAGTCTAAATGGATTTTTATCTAAGCAAGTAGGTCACTTACAAAAATCCAAAGGGTCACTTTCCTTTAATGAATGTCCATTTCAAGAAAAAGAAGGGGTTCTTTACCTTCGGAAAAATTCTTTTCAACTTTTTTGAAGAGTTCTTATCAAAAGACATAAACCTTTACAAGTTTTCTGAAGGGTTCTTTTCTTTCAAAAATTTCAATTTATATATTTTTGAAGGTCCTTTTCAATAAGTTTGAAGATGTAAATTACTTCGAAGAATTTTTTCGAAGAAAAGTGTCAAACAAAAAAGATGAAGCAAAGGACCAAGGGAGAAAGGAACGAAGGCAAAAAATCCAAAGGTGCTTGTCAAATTTTTTGAAGGGTAATTTCTTTGGGAAAGTTTAATTCGATTATTCTGAAGGGACATTTCATAAAACTCTAAGGTCATTTCAAAATAAACAAAGAAACAATTCCTTCGAAAGAATTGTTCGAAGGAAAGGCCCGAGGGGATAATGAATGAAGAGACAATTCCTTTGGGATAATTATTCGAAGGAAAAGTGCATAGAAAGAAAAGCCACAGATATTTTGTCCAAATAAAAGGAAAGAAAGAAACAATTCTTTTAGGCAAATTCCTAAAAGAAAGAAAAGTCCAAGAGAAAAGCTTTAGACAAATTGTCCATGAGAAAGGGACCAATAAAAAAAGCCATAGGAAAGGATGAGGAGAAGTGACCAAGGAAAAAGATTGAAGAAGTAGATAGCTGTGGACAAATTGTCTGAAGGAAATTGAATGAAGATTAAAGTCTCTGAAAGAAACAACTCCCAAAGAAAATGGACCAAGCACAAATTGTTTGAAGGAAATGAAGGAAGATGAAAGTCTGAGAGAAATTTTGATTGTGGGAATAGACATAAGTAAAAACAAAGAGCCCAAATAGTAGTCTAAAGGAATACATGCAGAGCATGCAAAGTGGTCCAAGCAAGATTAGACTGCAGTAAGGAGCACACTGAGTTTTTAATGCAATAAACAAATTATTCAGACTTGGAAAAAAAATGCAGCTACCTTCAAGCACGGCTCTCTCAATTATAAAAGGGAGACTCAGATGCATGAAGGGCCCAAAGAGTTTAATTTTGGGTGGTTATTCAAAGAGAGCTTGACATAGAATTTCATGCATTCACTCTTGTTTACTTTGTTAATCAAAGCCTTTTCAAACACTTCCAACTCAGCTTCAACTGGGGTTTTCTCTTTGAAGATTGGCATAGCATCATGCATGAAGAAGGTTGAATTACCAAAGATCCATGCACGTTTGATGAATTTCAAAGAATTTAACCTTTATTCTAAATAAGGATTATGAAATGGGCTCACCATCATTTCCAATGCCAAAGAGATTTTCATGCAAGATATAAGATAAAAAGATATGATCAGAAGGTTTAATTATCTTTTGATAGCTAAAGTTGGACTTGTGAGATGTGGGAGTTGATCTCCTCTTCTATTTTCAGTGCCAATCTTTGGTTTGTGTATGCTTTTTCTATATAAGTTGGTTTTTCCAACTATTTTGAAGATATGAATCCTTCTTTTGACAAGATCAGACTCTGCCAAAATTTGAGTTTTGTAACCTTTTCATGTAAATAGAAGAACTATTTTTAGATTCCACAATGCTGGTATAGTGTATTTATGTTAGTGATTTACATATGTGATAAAATGTTCTTCCTTGTCATGTCCTGATTCTTACCTATTTACTAGTTGATTAGATTATGCAAGTCATATTCTATGTTTGATATATTTGGTTGAAGTTACATCAGATGTAAGTGGCTGGTTAGTGCCTTGAATTAGGGCTATTCCTTTATTTCTCTCAATCTTTGATCACCAAATAGAACCTTTTAATGAAACATTGATACATAGGAGTCAATTAAAATTGAAAGTTCAATCTTTTTCTTGTCTAATCAGTGTTTTTAAGAGCTCAAATTGAGTGGATAAACCAAAATATAGGTCTATCACCATCATTAGATAGGATTTTTCTTTCAATTTTCTTTCTTCCTTTTTTCTGGTAGTTTATAGCATATAGTAGAGATCCTAATTGATACCCCAAAGGAAGCTAGCCTTTAGAATCTAGAGATTCAACCCGCTGATTAAACCACCCATAGCCTAGGATTGTTTCCATGTTTTAGCAGACTATGAAGCCCTGAAAGTACTTTCACAAAGGTGTGAGTCTAATTGACAACAATTTCTTTCAAGTGACATTCCTTAATGTAGAAGATAAAAATTTAATATATATATATTATAAGCATTATTATTTAATTTAAGAAATAAAATATTATTAACAATTTTTTTTTTTTGAAAAATATATTTTTATCAATATAATATATTAATACAATATTAATTGTAAAAAAATAAATGAAAAAAATCACACCCAATTTAAATTCAATTATACAAACACACTCTAAAAATTCTAGAATAGAGATACTAAAGAAAATAGTAAAGTAAATGACCAAAATTTTAAGTATTGCATAAAGAAGAAAATCAAAAGAAATATCCACACACAAGACTGTCTTAAAGTGACTCTTTCAAAATCAATTCCATAGTTTGTTCTAATCTAGTCATCTCCACTATAGTGTGACGACAAGAGGCAAACTATGAAATTCTACCATTCAATGCCATGCATTTAGATAAATAAGGCCACTTAGTTAAGGGGTTTCCAGAGGTACACTATAAAATTAAAAAATACTGCACTGAATCCAAAAATCCATAAGTAAGATTGAAATGGAGATGAAAACAGAGTCAGAAGAAAGGTTTTAAATGGAGGAATTATGGCAAATTATTTGAAGGTCCTAAGGAAACATGAAAAAGAATATGGCTTAACAGGGCATAATATCTTGATTTGAGATATATCAAAATTGTCTTAGAGATACATTTTAAGTCACAATCTCAATTTCATCTTTAAAATCACATTTAAAATATGTTGTCTTTAGTACATCACTATATATATATTACCTCAATACAATAATGCCTTAACCTTACCCAAGTAATCCTCCAACATCACTCAAGGAATACAATAGAGGTTTAATAAGATTTTGTGTTAGTGTTGAGTAGTATTAACATATGAGTTGTTTAATGCATTTTAGTGTTAGTGAGTGTTTATTTATATGCACATTGTTCAATGTATGAGGTATTAATCATTTAATTTAAAATTATTATAAAGTTTTGAATTTTTTTATTTTATATATTTATTTATAATTATAATAGATAAATTAAGGTTCCAATCTTATAAACATGTCTTTTAATTATTGTTTATATCATTGTATAAAATTTATATGATTTTTATAAATATATATTTTACTTTTCAAAAAATTATCTATTTACATGTATATAGATTCAATGTATTAAACATTAATTATTTAATTTGAAATTATTGTATGATTAAGAGTAACCAAATATTAGTTTAAACTATTTGCAATACTTTATTTAATCTTATGATAGATTAAGATTGATATAATTTATATTCTTCTAATTATTTATAAATAAGTATTATTTTATTTTCATATTTTATTAAATAATATAAGGGAAGTTCAATTTTACTTAATGGAGTGGTAAGTTGGAGCATTTATTATATTTCAGATCAAGCTTCCAATCCTATAAATATATTTTAAGATTGGTTAAATGCTTTTTTTTATACACGATAATTTTAGGATTGGTGGAATCACACCTGTTTGAAACAAAAGCAAAGTACTTTCACGTAATGGGATTTGAACTTGATTATTAAATGTCAAAATAAATAATCTCTAAAACATTCATAAACTAATCATAGCACTTACTAAATATACCATTATTAAAAATGCCACTCTATCTCTTCAAAAGAAGGACACTTGTGGGCACAGGTGACATATAATCATCACAAACCATGATAATCATCCCCCAGCCTATCTCTTTAAAAGATGAAAAACTTGTGGGCACATGTGACGTATAATCATCGTGAACCATGATATTCATCCCCCACTCTTTCTCTTTCAAAGATGAAAAAATTGTGGGCACGGGTAACATATAATCATCGTGAACCATGATATTCATCCCCCACTCTTTCTCTTCAAAAGATGGAAAACTTGTGGGCACGAGCAACATATAATCATCGTGGACCATGATATTCATCCCCCACTCTATCTCTTTAAAAAATAGAAAACTTGTGAGCACGAGCGACATATAATCATCATGATATTCATCCCCTCTTCTTTTAATAAGACATTGTACTTCATTTCAGAAATTATTTTAAAAATGTTTGTTTTTGATATAGAATGTGAAGGATCAATGTTATCCACTGGTTAGATTTTCCTAATTTTGTCTTCAATTAATGGTTCAACTTTAGCCATTGGCTCATGCTTAAATGCGTATAGACTAATGGATTCTAATTTTGTTGCTTTCCAATCACTTAGTCATAACAAACACTTGTAAACTTAAGACTTTTAGACTTTCAAGTAAATAATGAAAAGTTATGGATACAAAACTTACAAATTTTTTCATTTGCATCCTTATATATATGGCAAACACATTGCATAAAAAACTAGTTCTAATTTCTCATACAAATTAAATATTCACACTTTTTTAAAACTCCCTTGTATTTTCCAATACACACATCCTAGTTTTATTGGCATACATACATCCTAGTTTTATTGTTTGCCCAATATCTACATAGATCAAAATTAGATCATATAAATTTATTTATTTCCAGTAAATAAATGTTATCATCTAGTAACAAGGTTTTTTGATACAATGTTTTATGAAAAATATAATCCTATTTTAAAGTATTATATAATTATTTTTTGTATTATATCTATTGATTTTGAGGAGAAGATTGAGTAATAAATATTTACCATTTTCAATTCATTCAATAAAAAAAAAAAAAAATCTTATATCTCGAGTACTATGTGTACTCTTAAAAAGATAAATTTTAAACCAATAATTTATTATTATCATTTGTATAAAATGTTACATGCTGTTAAATATCATATTGATCAGTCTTTTCCTTTTAAATATGTAAACATAATAATCTGAAACGTTAATTTTTTGATTTATTGTACTCTTCAAATTTTATTTCTTTTATCACGATGAAAATTTACATAATTAAATATTACGATATAATAAAATATTTTATATTACTTGTATCTGAGATTTCATTTGTTTTTAGTTTCTGATGTGCTTTCTCTGATATGAGAGGTGTGTTTCTGAATATCTCTCATAAATAATAGAAATTTGAGAAAATATTTAAGATTCTACATTTTCTTAATAGAAATGTGAGAAAATATTCAAGATTCTACAATTTTTTTGGAAAAAATCTTAAAACCAGTCATATTTAAAATAAAATTGTGCTTTTACATCTTTTTGTCCGACCACTTTACTACGTTTATGTGATTTGATTATTTAATATAATCTTCAAAATAGAAGTGTGCTTCTGCATCTTTTTATCCTGCCACTTCACTATGTTTCTGTGATTTGATTATTTAATGTAATGTGAAGCGTCCCAGTAATAAATAGACCTTGTATCATTTTGTTTGGAACAATTAAGAAAATTCATTATTAAAATTAATTTAATAGATCAACTATATTAGATCATCATATTAAATGGTAATATAGCTATGTAAAGGACCTGAAAAAAACAAATTTAACGCTTTCGTAACAGAAAGGTTGCGACAAAGGTTCGAGTCTTCCAATAAAACAGATTTGTAGCTAGCGAAAAAATTGTGTCCGGGATAGATTCTAACGGAATTAGAGCCGTATATTCAGCATTAAGACACCTTTAGTTTTGACTCAAAAAGTAGACACCTTTATGCCAGAAAGCTGAAACCAAAAAAAGGTAACCTGTATTTTTGTTATCAATAAAACCCTATAAGACGAATCAGTGCAAAAGTGAAGTAATGAAATTTTGAATTGTCTATAAAATAAAGTAGTGAAATTTTGAATTGCCTGATAAATTAGTGAAATTTTGAATTGTTTGATAAAATAGATTAGTGAAATCTTGAATTGCCCGATGATAAAGTAGTGAAATCTTAAATTGTCTCATAAAATAAAGTAGTGAAATCTTGAATTGCCGGATATAATAAAGTAGTGCAATTGAATTGTCTGATAAAATAAAGTAATGAAATCTTAAATTGTCAGATAAAGTAAAGTAGTGAAATCTTGAAGTGCCTGATAAAATAAAGTAGTGAAATCTTGTATTACTTGATAAAATAGATTAGTGAAATCTTGAATTGCCTGATAAAATAGATTAGTGAAATCTTGAATTCCCTGATAAAATAAAGTAATTAAATCTTGAAGTGCCTGATAAACTAAACAAACAGAAAAGGAAGAATAAAATTTAAAAACAAATAATCTGCACTCTTTGGGAAAAAGTCGATTTCTATTAACAAAGAGTAAAAGACCAAGTCACAGTCCCATATTTGCAGGGAGCCCCTTTTGACACTGTTAGCAGAAAAAAGTTCATTTATAGGAAGCTACAACTTTGGCTAAACACTACGCTAGAAAGCTTCAAGCTTCTCATCCTAACATGGTTTTAATATCTAGATTCAAAATCTTGGAAAATAATATTTTTACATAGTTAAATTAAAAAAAAATCCTATCCATTTTTATATTGCAAAGAAACTAATTTTAAAACAATGAGTTTTTTTATTACACGGTAAAAAAAACTAATCTTAAAACAAAAAGAATCTTATTCATTATTACATTGGGAAGAAAGTAGTCTTGAAACAAACATAAATATAATATATCATCTCAAAGGAAAGAAAACGGTTATAAGCACAGACAGAATTCACTATTCAGTATATCATCTCAAACAGCAATAGAATTAAAAAAAAAATTAAAACAAATAATTTGAAATGGTCTAGAAAATAACCTGTAAATGGCTGCGCTGGTCGCAGTATTGGCCGAGTGTCCTCCTAGGGCGGAAACAATGGGGAAAAAAAAAAAAATTTGTTATTTATCGGTTAAAATAGTTTTTTTTAATATCATGATAAAATGAATGTGAAATCTAAAATAAAAATTGTCTTGAAATTTAAAATGACCATCAATTATTAATAATTCATAAATATTATAATCCACAACCACTTATTGATTATTATTGTAGAATATTTATTAGCATAATTATTATATATTTTTTTTTCAACAACCTGTTGATTAGTATTGACTATAATTGTAAAATGTTTATTAACATAATTATTTTCAAAAAGATTCTTTCAACCACCCATTGCCTACAATTGTAAAACCTTTATTAGCATACTTATTTTTAAATAGATTCTTTTAAGTGACATTCTTCAATGTAGAGGATAAAAATATTAAAAAATTATAGTCTTATTTTAACGAAAATGCATGGATATATATGACTTTGGTTCTCATTATTTAATTTAGTAAATAAAATATTATTAATTTTTTTTTTTCAAAAATGTATTTTTATTAATAAAATATAATGTTATAAATATTAATTATAAAAAAATAAATAAAAGTGTCACACCAAAATTTAAATATGACTTCAAACTCCCTCTAGAATTCTAAAATCAAGAGATATTAAAGAAAGCAGTAAAGAGAATGACCAAAATTTTAAGTCCATAAAAAATAAAATCAAAAGAAATACACATGCAAGACTGTCTTACAATGAATCTTTTAATTGGATGAATTATGAAAAATTCTTTGAAGGTCCTAAGGGAAGGGAACATGATAAAGAGTAGGGCTTAATAGGGCATATTATCTAGATTCGAGATATATTAATATTGTCTTAAAGATACTTTTTAAGTTACTATCTCAATTTCATTTTTAAAATCACATTTAAAATCTGTTGTCTTTAGTCCATCACTATATATATTCCCCAAATACAATAATGCCTCAACCTTCCCCTAAGTAATCCTCCAACATCACCCAAGGAAAAGAGGCTAACATCATCTGAGTGATGTTTGATGTTACCCTCTGTCACTCGGCTTGCATTAGCCAATATCATTTAGTAACTGTAAAAATGACTTTAGTCTGACGTTGCATGAATGATTTCTTAAAAATAAATTGGTTTTAACAAGTTTTTTTAGCATTAGAACAAGCTATTTCATCTTGTTTTCCACATTGTCAAAAGATGTTTCATCCATCAATTAGGCCACCCACAGCCTAGGATTGTTTCCATGTTTCAGCAGACTGTGAAGCCCTGAAACTACTTTCACAAGGATGCGAATCTAATTGACAACATTTTCTTTCAAGTGACATTCCTTAATGTAGAAGATAAAAATTAAAAAAATATATTATAAACATTATTATTTAATTAAAGAAATAATATATTATTAGTGATTTTTTTTTTTGAAAAATATATTTTTATTAATAAAATATAATCATACAATATTAATTTAAAAAAAATAAATGAAAAAAATCACACCCAATTTAAATTTGATTATACAAACACACTCTAAAATTTTAGAATAGAGATACTAAAGAAAATAGTAAAGTAAATGACCAAAATTTGAAGTATGGCATAAAGAAGAAAATCAAAAGAAATATCCACACGCAAGACTATCTTAAAGTGAATCTTTCAAAATCCATTCCACAGTCTACTCTAATCTAGTCATCTCCAGTGTAGTGTGATGACAAGAGGCAGACTATGAAATTATACCATTCAATGCCATGCATTTAGATAAATAGGCCACTTAGTTAAGGGGTTTCCAGAGGCACACTATAAAATTAAAAAATGTTGCACTGGATCCAAAAATCCATTAGTAAAATTGAAATGGAGATGAAAGTAGAGTCAGAAGAAAGCTTTTAAATGGAGGAATTATGACAAATACTTTGAAGGTCCTAAAAAAACATGATAAAAGAGTAAGGCTTAATAAGACATAATATCTCAATTTGAGATATATCAAAATTGTCTTAGAGATACTTTTAAAAGTCATAATCTCAATTTCATCTTTAAAATCACATCTATTGTCTTTAGTCCATCAATATATATATTACCTTAAATACTAATGCCTTAACCTTACCCTAAGTAATCCTCCAACATCACTCAAGGAATACAATATAGGTTTAATAAGATTTTGTGTTAGTGTTGAGTAGTATTAACATATAAGTTGTTTAATGCATTTTAGTGTCAGTGAGTGTTTATTTATATGCACGTTGTTCAATGTATGAGTATTAATTATTTAAATTAAAATCATTATAAAGTTTTGAATTTATTTATTTATAATTATAGATAAATTAAAGTTCCAATCTTATAAACATGTCTTTTAATTACTGTTTATATCATTATATAAAATTTATTTGATTTTTATAAGTATATATTTTACTTTTCAAAAAAGTGTTCATTTACATGTATATAGATTCAATGTATGAAACATTAATTATTTAATTTGAAATTATTGTATGATTAAGAGTAATCAAATATTAGAGTGTAAACTATTTGCAATACTTTATTTAATCTTACGATAAATTAAGATTGATATAATTTATTAATTTATATTCTTATAAATTATTTATAAATAAATATTATTTTATTTTTATATTTTATTAAATAATATAAGGGAAGTTCAATTTTACTTAATGAAGTGGTAAGTTAGAGCATTTATTATATTTCAGATAAAGCTTCCAATCCTAGAGGTATATTTTAAGATAGGTTAAATGCTTTCTTTATACATGATAATTTTAGGATTGGTGGGATCACACCTATATGGAACAAAAGCAAGGTACTTCCACTTTCCAATCTGTAATGGGATTTGAACTTGGATCCTTTTAATACAAATATATCTATTTTAACTTGATTATTAAATGTCAAAATAAATAATCTCCAAAACACTCATAAACTAATCATAACACTTACTAAATATACCATTATTAGAAATGCCACTCTATCTCTTCAAACGACAGAACACTTATGGGCATGGGTGACATATAATCATTGCGAACCATGATAATCATCCCCCAGTCTATCTCTTTAAAAGATGAAAAATTTGTGGGCATAGGTGACATATAATCATCATGAACCATGATATTCATCCCCCACTCTTTCTCTTCAAATGATGGAAAACTTGTGGGCACGGGCAACATATAATCATTGTGAACCATGATATTCATCCCCCACTCTTTCTCTTCAAAAGACGAAAAACTTGTGGGCACGAGCAACATATAATCATTGTGAACTATGATATTCATCCCCCACTCTATCTCTTTAAAAGATAGAAAACTTGTGGGCACGGGTGACATATAACCATCATGATATTCATCCCCTCTTCTTTTAATAAGACATTGTTCTTCATTTCATAAATTATTTTAGAAATGTTTGTTTTTGATATACAATGTGAAGGATCAATGTTATCCACTGGTTAGATTTTCCCAATTTTGTCTTCAATTAATGGTTCAACTTTAGCCATTGGCTCATGCTTAAATGCATATGGACTAGTGGATTCTAATTCTGTTGCTTTCCTACCTTTGATCACCTGGTCATAACAAACCCCTGTAGACTTAAGACTTTTAGACTTTCTGGTAAATAATAAAAAGTTATGGATACAAAACTTACAAATTTTTTCATTTGCATCCTTATATATATGGTAATCACACTGCATAAAAAACTAGTTCCAATTTCTCATACAAATTAAATATTCACATTTTTAAAAAACTTACCTGTATTTTTCAATACATACATCCTAGTTTTATTGTTTGGCCAATATTTGTATAAATCAAAATTATATCATATAAATTTATTTATTTCCAACAAATAAATGTTATCATCTAATAACAAGGTTTCTTGATACAATGTCTTCTGAAAAATACAATCCTATTTTAAAGTACTATATAATAATTATTTTTAATTATATCTATTGATTTTGAGGAGAAGATTGAGTCATAAATATTTACCATTTTCAATTCATTCAGTAAAAAAATAAATAAATAAAAATAAAATCCTATATCTCAAGTACTATGTATAATCCTAAAAAAAAAAAAATCAACAATTTAGTATTACCATTTATATAAAATGTTACATGCTGTTAAGTATCAGATTGATCAGTCTTTTCCTTTTAAAATATGTAAACATAATAATCTGAAACGTTAATTTTTTGATTTATTGTATTCTTCAAATTTTATTTCTTTTATATTTTAATATTATTTGTATCTGAGATTCCATGTGTATTTAGTTTCCGGTGTGCTTTCTCTGATATGGGAGGTGTGTTTCTGGATCTCTCTCATATATGATAGAAATGTGAGAAAATATTTAAGATTTTCTTAATAAAAATGTAAGAAAATATTCAAGATTCTATATTTTCTTGATGAAAAAAATCTTAAAACCAATCATATTTAAAATAAAAGTGTGCTTCTACATCTCTTTGTCCCGCCACTTTACTACTCTTTGTGATTTGATTATTTAATATAATCTTCAAAATAGAAGTGTGCTTCTGCATCTTTTTATCCTGCCACTTCACTATGTTTCTGTGATTTGATTATTTAATGTAATGTGAAGCGTCCCAGTAATAAATAGACCTTGTATCATTTTGTTTGGAACAATTAAGAAAATTCATTATTAAAATTATTTTAATAGATCAACTATATTAGATCATCATATTACACGGTAATATAGCAATGTAAAGGACCCGAAAAAAACAAATTTAACGCTTTCGTAACAGAAAGGTTGCGACAAAGGTTCGAGTCTTCCGAAAAAAAACAGATTTGTAGCTAGCGAAAAAATTGTGTCCGGGATAGATTCTAACGGAATTACAGCCGTATATTCAGCATTAAGACACCTTTAGTTTTTACTAAAAAAGTAGACACTTTTGTGCCAGAAAGCTGAAACCAAAGAAAAGGTAACCTGTATTTTTGTTATCAGTAAAACCCTATCGCCTCTACTAAATCTACTAAATCTGATGAAAGCCATGGCTAACTTAGGCAGAAATGACCACCAGCTATAAGACGAATCAGTGAAAAGTAAAGTAAAGTAGTGAAATGTTGAATTGCCTGATAAAATAAAGTAGTGAAATCTTGAATTCTCAGATAAAGTAAAGTAGTGAAATCTTAAATTGCCTCATAAAATGAAGTAGTGAAATCTTGAATTGCCTAATAAAATAAAGTAGTGCAATTGAATTGCCTAATAAAATAAAGTAATGAAATCTTGAATTCCCAAATAAAATAAAGTAATGAAATCTTAAATTGCCAGATAAAGTAAAGTAGTGAAATCTTGAAGTGCCTGATAAAATAAAGTAGTGAAATCTTGTATTACCTGATAAAATAGATTAGTGAAATCTTAAATTGCCTGATAAAATAGATTAGTGATATTTTGAATTGCCTGATAAAATAAATTAGTGAAACCTTGAATTCCCTGATAAAGTAAAGTAGTGTGAAATCTTGAATTCCCTGATAAAGTAAAGTAGTGTGAAATCTTGAATTCCCTGATAAACTAAACAAACAGAAAAGGAAGAATAAAATTTAAAAACAAATAATCTGCACTCTTTGGGAAAAAGTCGATTTCTATTAACAAAGAGTAAAAGACTAAGTCACAGTCCCATATTTGCAGGGAGCCCCTTTTGATACTGTTAGCAAAAAAAGGTTCATTTATAGGAAGCTACAACTTTGGCTGAACACCACGCTAGAAAGCTTCAAGCTTCTCATCCTAACATGGTTTTAATATCTAGATTCAAAATCTTGGAAAATAATATTTTTACATATTTAAATTCAAAAAAATCCTATTCATTTTTATATTGCAAAGAAACTAATTTTAAAACAATGAGTTTTTTTATTACATGGTTAAAAAAACTAATCTTAAAACAAAAAGAATCTTATTCATTATTACATTGGGAAGAAAGTAGTCTTGAAACAAACATAAATATAATATATCATCTCAAAGGAAAGAAAACGGTTATAAGCACAGACTGAATTCACTATTCAGTATATCATCTCAAACAGCAATAGAATTAAAAAAAAAAATTAAAACAAATAATTTGAAATGGTCTAGAAAATAACCTGTAAATGGCTGCGCTGGTCGCAGTATTGGCCGAGTGTCCTCCTAGGGCGGAAACAATGGGGAAAAAAAAAAAAAATTGTTATTTATCGGTTAAAATAGTTTTTTTTAATATCATGATAAAATGAATGTGAAATTTAAAATAAAAATTGTCTTGAAATTTAAAATGATTTATGAATTATTAATAATTCATAAATATTATAATCCACAACCATTTATTGATTATTATTGTAGAATATTTATTAGCACAATTATTATAAAAAGATTTTTTCAACAACCTATTAATTAGTATTGACTATAATTGTTAAATTTTTATTAACATAATTATTTTCAAAAAGATTCTTTCAACCACCCATTGCCTTCAATTGTAAAACCTCTATTAGCATACTTATTTTAAAATGGATTCTTTTAAGTGACATTCTTCAATGTAGAGGATAAAAATATTAAAAAATTATATTGTTTTATTTTAACAAAAATACATAGATATATATAACTTTGGTTCTCATTATTTAATTTAGTAAATAAAATATTATTAATTTTTTTTTTTCAAAAATATATTTTTATTAATAAAATATAATATTACAAATATTAATTATAAAAAAAAAGTAAAGGTGTCATACCACAATTTAAATATGACTTCAAACTCCCTCTAGAATTCTAAAATCAAGAGATATTAAAGAAAATAGTAAAGGGAATGACCAAAATTTTAAGTCCATAAAGAATAAAATCAAAAGAAATACACATGCAAGACTGTCTTAAAATGAATCTTTTAAATGGATGAATTATCAAAAATTCTTTGAAGTTCCCAAGGGAAGGGAACATGATAAAGAGCAGGGCTTAATAGGGCATATTATCTGAATTCGAGATATATTAAAATTGTCTTAAAGATACTTTTTAAGTTACTATCTCAATTTCATTTTTAAAGCCACATTTAAAATCTGTTGTCTTTAGTCCATCACTATATATATTACCCAAATACAATAATGCCTCAACCTTCCCCTAAGTAATCCTTCAACATCACCCAAGGAAAAGAGGCTAACATCATCTGAGTGATGTTTGATGTTACCCTCTGTCACTCGGCTTGCATTAGCCAATATCATTTAGTAACTGTAAAAATGACTTTAGTCTGACGTTGCATGAATGATTTCTTAAAAATAAATTGGTTTTAACAAGTTTTTTTAAGCATTAGAACAAGCTATTTCATCTTGTTTTCCACATTGTCAAAAGATGTTTCATCCTACTGGGCTGGGCTTGGATTAGGATAGTCGTTGCACTTTGACAATGGATTTTCTCCTGAAATCTTAACCAAGTTAACAACCATCCCATTAAAACTATACAGTAACATTCTGTTTGCACCCAGCTCATTTCCCATTTTTGTCTAAATTCTAATATATAAAGCAAATAAGGGATTTAACAGTATTCCACTGAGGAGTTTGAGTCTCGGCGATGTTGAATTGGGTGCATGCATTTGTGTGTATGATTGTGGCTTAAATCTATGTAACTTACGGTTTCTAGCCATGGCCAATGCTCCAAATTCAGCCATTAGGCTATCATCCACAACAATACTATCTTTAAATCTTTTGATGACGATGCCTTTATGTCTGCTAGATATACTTAGCGTACCTCTGTACAACATCCCCATTTTACCCTAGCCGATAATATGATTTTTATGAGGTGAAGAGCATTTCTTCACCTGCAGAATGGAAAGTAGTGACTTCCCTCCATCCCTGATTCCTTCCAACTGTAGAAAGTAGTGCCTTGTTTCATCGGATTCAAAAAAATGAGTAGAACTAAGCCTGACAGAGGTAGAGACAGAGGCATAGCCATGACTAGCTACAACATAATCTCTAAGCAATAAGCTAGGGCTAATCCCCAAATATGTTGGATAAATAAGACACGAGGACAAGGTGGGCAGCTTGATAATGCTAGGAGAGAAAGATAAACTAAGCAGCCTAAAGGTGTAGCTACTGAAATATCCTAGAGCTAAGAAATAAGACTATGCAAACAAAATAAGCAAGGATTTCAAACAAGAACAAGGGAGGCAGAGATGATCAAACACACACAAATAGATAACCATATATTAGTTCAAAAAAATATTACAAAATTTCTGATTATACACTGATCACGGACTACTTGTATTACAACTACTGCTGTTTTTCTGATTAGTTTAAGAGATTCTAATTAGTGTTGTTGCACATTTATCATCTGCTCTGTACTCTGCGGTATTTTGGAGCTTCTATTCGCCACACACATTCTTTTCAAACAGCTGCCTTTTCTTGTTTCTGCCTATTGCTCTTATGTGTCTCTCTGACTTGCCTTACATTCTATTCTATTCTTATCTTTTTTTTTCACCTACTTACATGTATTCCCTCTTAGCTAAATAGTTCAAAAAATTCAAATGGTCTATGCATTTATGTTGTTCTGGTGGTTCAAATGGCTGTTCCAGAACTGAAAATGGTAGGTAGGGGAAAGATTATAATATTTTAACATTCCCCCTTAATCTTGACCTTCCTCCATGTTCTATTGAATCTTTTTCAACCACTAAATAATCTTGAAAATTTCCTGTTAGCTTAAGTGGTTAGCTCCTGACAAATCACAAAGCCAAACTATGCATCTCCGGAACTTGACTAGTGATCTCCAGAGCCAGAGTAGTGATGTCTAGAGCCATCTATGGGTCTGAAGAGCTAGGTTGAGGGCCTCGAGAGCTAGCATATAACCTTATAGAGCCAATATTGTTGTATCTATGATCCCTAATCTCTCTCTTAAATGTTCAAAACTATATTTTGACAAAGGCTTCATAAAAATATCAGTGAGTTGTTGCTCAGATTTGTAAAATTGAAGCTCAATCTCTCCATGTTCTAGCAACTCTCTTATGAAATGATAACAAATTTGAATATGCTTGCTTTGTCCATAGAAAACTAGATTCTTGGTTAGGGCTATTGAAAATACATTATCACAATATATTATTGTACCATATCCTTGTTCCTCATTCAAGTCAACTAGGATTCTCTTGAGACCAATAGCCTCACATGCAGTTACATTTGTTGTAATATACTCAGCTTCTACTATGGAGAGAGAAAGTATGGGCTATTTCTTCGATGCCCATGAAATGTCTCCTGAACCCATGTGGAACACATATCTTGATGTGCTCTACTTGCCATCTACACTACCTGTCTAATCGTTGTCAGTATAGCCAACCAACTCAAATTCACTCCATGTAGTATAAAAGATGCCATTGTTCTTGGTGCCATTGACATATCTCAAGAATCTCTTTCCTAATTGTTAGCGTTTATCCTTAGATGTCTCTATGAATCTCGAAATCAGACTTACTGCATACATTATATCATGCCTAGAAGCTGTCATGTACATTAGACTTCCAATCATGCTCTTGTATAAGGTTGGATTCAATTCATTATTTTAATCTTCTTTACTCAACTTTAGACTTGTGGTTGTTGGTGTTGGTGTAGGATTGCTATTTGGTGTTCTGAACCTCTTAAGATTTGTGTGGCATACTTGGATTGAGAGATGAATATGCCATGATCCATTTTATTATATCTATGCCAAAAAAATACTTTAACAAACTTAAATTTGTGATTTCAAATTCTCTTTTCATCATTTCTTGAACTCAACAATAAAGATATAATTATTTCCTATAAGAATTAGATAATTTACATATAACTTATAGTTTCTAGCCATGCCCAATGCTCCAAATTCAGCCATTAGGCTATCATCCATAACAATATTATCTTTAAATCTCTTGGAACTTATGCCATGACATCACGACCTATTGAAATAATAGATCTATATTTAGTATCATGCATGATTAGGGGGTTTTTTTTTTTGGTCACTTTTCCTTGTTTTTTTTTTTTCACAACTTCCAGTTTTCTTATGTTTGATCTCCGTTGATATCTTAGATTCCATGTTTTTAAAATTTAGTGTACAGTCTAATGTTGAAGATAATTTTTGTGATTAGTCATAGTTAAGGGTATAATGAAATATAACCTTACACCTTGTAGCCTAAGAATTCAACACACATAAATAGCCACCCACACACTACCCATGCAAAAAAATAAAATAACATACTTACTATTTACTATTTTTAATAAGTAGATTACAAAACACACACCTAAAACATACTTCCAGTTTTATTAAAAACTATAAAATATGCAGTGTTACAATAGTATTCCATTAATGGATGTCATTTACTCATACAACTATACTCATCCATGCACACTCTTTAATAAGCCTTTGATTTTAGTTTTATAACTACCTAAAGAGTAACTCTATCTCCACAACAATCTAGTGGTTAAGTCCATTCGTGTCTCTTATACAACTCTTAACAATTTGAGTCAAAGCCCCTTTCTAATGGAACTTATGTTCTTATCAGTACATTTCTTAAGAACCATTATGGAAGTCAAGACACTTAAGCTTCCATTCACGATACATTTCTTCTTCTCATTGTAACTTTTTGCCTTCCATAGTTTATGTGGAACCTCTTATAGGTTTGTGTAATCCTAAAAAGTGTAATGTTATACCATGAGTCCTGGATGTGAAACTAGGTAGATTGCATCTTGACATGAAGTATCCATCATAGAGGCTAACATCACCTGAGTGATGTTAACCTCTGTCATTGGGTTGACATTAGCTAACTTATTTTAATGATTTTAAAAATGCACTAAAAATGAATTTAATCTGATGTTGCACAATGAATTTTACCAATATATATATATATATATATATATATATATATATATATATATATATATATATATATATATATATATATATATATATATATATATATATATATATATATATATAAACTTTAATCATTAGCAGAATAAATTTCATCTTACTTTCCACATTATCAAAAGTGGTTTCATACTACTAGGTTGGGCTTTCATTTGGATAGCCACTACACTTTTACAATGACAATTCTCCTCATAAAATATACTATAAAATTCTATTTACACCAAAATCATTTTGCACTCTTATTGAAACTTCAATATGTAAAGAAAAAAAAGGATGTAATAATATTCTACAAAGGAGGTTAGAATCTTGGCCATGTTGAGTTGGGTGCAAGAATTTGTGTGTATGATATTGCAGCTTGTCAGTAAATGTGTTTATGGCTTCAATCTAAGTAATCTACTTATGTCTAGTGATGGTAAATGCTCTAAATTTAACCATTAAGCTATCATCCACAACAATATTTTCTATAAATCTCTTGATGATGATCTATTTATGTTTGTTTGATATACTTAGCATACCTCTATACAACATCCTTATTTTACTAGAGCCGGTGATATTATTTCTATGAGTCTAAGAGTAATGACTTACATCCATCATTGATTCCTTCCAACTATAAAAAATAGTGCCTTTTATTATCATATTTAATAAAATGAGTAGAGCTAAGCCTAGTAGAGGTAGAGATTTAAGCAGAGCCATGATTAATTACAATAAAATCCCGAAGCAATAAGCTAGGGCTCATCCCCAAATACTCCTCAATGAATTAAAAAATAATGAAATTTTCCATTAATGGAGTCACCCAAATAAGATACTAATAATACACCTCTTTCAAGCCCAAATATTTTGTCAATGCCAAAAAAAAACAACAACCCTCGGGCTCATGACCTCATTCAAATAATAGATTTATATTTAATATCATGCATGATAAGGGTTTATTTGTTCACTTTTCATGTTTCAAATTTTAAAATGTGGAAGAGGAGATAATGAATATTTACCTTTGAGTATTTATTTATTTTTTACAACTTTCAATTTTTAGTTATTTTTAGTACATGTATATAGGTCTTGAGATCATGTGGTGTAGTGATACATTTTTATAAATATCTCATATAAGTGTAATTATGTGCCATGTTTTAATAAATCTAGATGATATTTTGAGGTTATCTATGTGTTTTATGCATACCAAAAGATGTTGCAATGCATTATAGTATTCACTGTAATTTCATGTAAAACATTAACTATGTACTATGTTCTAACTAGACATGTGATATTCTAAGGCTCTCTAGTTTTTCACTATAGTATTTTTGGTGTTACATGTTGAATTATAGATCCACAGAATTTTTTTAGGTGTTACATCAATTCCTAAGGTTTTTTAAATGTTTTGGGAGATACCTCAAACCATTGAGGTGGTTTTAGAGTACCCTAGTCAAATCAAACATTAATGGTTTTCATACACTAATTATATCTACTTAAGCTTCTCATGTTTTTGGTTGATGCAAGATTTATTATGATCTCAAATGATCCTTGATCTTACATTTTAGATTAAAAAACTATGATATTTTTCTCAAAAAAATTGGGTGAGTGATAGAACCACTCTTTTATCCAATGGCCATGATGTCCCCATCCACTTTGTTAGGTACTTATGAATTTTAGCTTTCTTATTATTCATCTTTTTCTAGCCACTTAATTTATAATAGATTTTACTCCTCTCGTTAGCTCTAGTTGACCTTATCTTTAAATTACCCATGCCTTGGGCATAATCCATCCACCTCTTGAAATGCACTCAATTTTCTACATTCTAGCTACTTTTGGTCTAAAACCCACCATAGTTCAATATACTCCATGAAAAAACCATTCTATTAAATTTATAACCACTTGTCTAATCTACCATTAGATTCAACAAGAAACCATTATTCTCCCTATGTATCCCCTCTAAATAATTCTTTTAGCAACTACTTTATCCTATACTATTCTCCTTGCATCTTTAACTTTTACATTAGATTCACAACCTATGAGGGATTCAAAAATCTCTTATAACTCTCTCTTAGCTTATTTTCCTTCCAAAATATGTTCTTTTACCTCATTACTACTACCAATGTCATTCTCCCCTTCTCTAATTTCTCCTATTTTATTATGATCTTCTCTTCCTCTTCATACCTAGTATATCACCCTATCGGTCTATGCCAAAACTAAACATAAATTTTATTAAATATAAAATTAATTACAATCATGCAAAGATTCATAGTCAAACACTATCTCACACACTAACATGTATCAAATTGATATGGAAACAACATACAAGTTCATGCATAATTAATCCTATCAAATTGATATTGATAGTTGAGTTGTAATATAATTATCTAAGCATGTGTCAAGTTGGGATCATAGGCTTATGCTTAAGCACCTTAATAATCTTTTTTCCAAGTTTTTCAAAAGCTAAAATGGATTCCACAATAAGATGTAGAACATTTGAAAACCCATGAAATGTTTTCAAACTTGTCCTTATTAAACATCAAATGTAAAATCCTCAATTAGTTTGGAGTTTGATTAAATCAACTTATAATATCATTTGAATAATATTCATACTTAATTATTATTCCTTAATTTATGTTTTACAACATATTTTTATTGGAAAAAGAGGCTGATATGGGCAATGCTTATACCAAGAGGGAATGGGATAAAACAAAAAAAAGTTACTTGAGTGGATGGATCCTAGCAATCTATGGAGCCAGAGTATAAGACAACAAAAACATAGAACAACAAGCTTAAAACACTAAAATAGGGGAGGCAGGTTTAAATTGAAAACACACTCAAATGCATATATTATATTAATTCTAAAAACTATTATAATGTATGATTACTAATTCTTATTTAATACAACTATAAATATTACAAAAAACACTTCCAATAACTACAAAACTTCTACACTTTCCTTTTACCCAGATCACTATTCTAACTTTATTTACTTATTATTTATTGTCATGCATGATTATGTTTTTTGACCTTTTATTTTGAGTTGTTCATACTCTTTCCAAGACTGTTGTCTCTTGAAACATTCCTATGGTATGCCTGCTCTACTCCTTTTATTCTACCTTCTCTCTTACTTGGACAGTACATTGTTACATGTTTTTTATCTGACTTATATTCACTTCTTGTTTCATTCACTTTGTCTCCTATCTACCTCCATTTTTTTGGATTATCACGTAGCTCCAAAAAATTACTAAAATAAATTCTAGATTCAAATTATGAGCATTTAATGAAGTAATTGAGTTAAAATGGTTGTAGGGGATATTAGGAGATGGTAGTGGTAGATGGAAGAAGGTAAGAATACTATATTTTAATACTCCCCCTTATTATTGACCTTTTTTCATGTTACTTAGGATGATTCTCAACCCAAAAAACATATTTCAAACTTCTTTTTAGATTAAGTGGTTGGCTCCTAATAAATGCCCGAGTTAGATTGTGCATCTCTAGTGCCAAACTGGTGATCTCAAGAGTCGGCCTATGCATCTCTGGAGCTGGATTAGTGATCTCTCTAGCTAGCCTATGCATCTCCAAAACTAACATGTGGATATCTAAATCTAGCATGGGCATCTTCAAATCTAGGCTAAGCATCTCCAGAGCCATCGTATGAGCCTCTAAGCTAGTGTTATTGCATTTATGACTACTAATATCTCTCTTAAATGCAAAAAACTATATTTAGACAATGGTTTATTTAATATATTAGAGATACAGTAAAATTTAAGATATATCACACATTTTCAGCTTTTATTAATTGCTTTTCAAGGAACCCATCGGCTCACCAATTGTCATTTGTCTCAAATCTTTAAAATTTTCAATTGCAACTATGAAAGGGTCAAATCTTATTGGAAAGATCCTTAACATCTTCTTAATGACTCTATAATATTCAAGAACATCTCCATTTATCTAAATTTCATTTACTATGCTCATTTTCCTTATGAAGAAGTCATTCATTCACTCATTTTATCTCATCTATAGGGGTCTCAAAGTCCCTTGTCAATAGCTACAAATTTACTAGCTTCATCTTATCACTAGTTTGACATGAATTTTGTAAAATGTTCCAAGATTCCTTGGAATGCATAGATGTTTCTATCCTTGAAAATACCAAATTGACTAATCCCATTTTAATGTATCTTAGAGACTTGGCATCTTTATTTCTATTCTCCTTAAACAAATTCTTTTGTGCTTTGGTTAGACCATTGAATGTTGCAGGTTTGCAACTTATATATAAACACCTTATACAAACTCTCATAGCTCTTGAGAGAAAAATTGTCTTCATATTGATGCACCATACATCATTATTATTTTCTTAAAACATTGGAGGCTATTTCCATGAACTACTGCTACTAGATTCCATGTTTAACAACACCTAAAAACCTAAGGCTCTAATACTAGTTGTTTGAAAAAGAGAATGAGATAGGTAGTGCTTATACCAAGAGTGAAGGAGATAAAAAATGATTTGAGTAACTGGATCCTAAAAATATATGGAGCTAGAGCATATGGAAATAATACACATAACAACAAGATTTAAACATTAAAATAGGGGAGGCAGAGTTAAACTAACACACTCAAATTCATATATTATATTACTTTTCAAAACTATTACTATGTATGATTATTAATTGTGATTTAATACAACTACAACTATTACAAAAAAACACTTGTAATATATAGAAAAGTTATACACTTTCCTTTTAATCATATTATTATTATGACTTTTTTTCCTTATTTTTTATTTCCCTATATGTTATTATTCTTTGACCTTGTATTCTAATTTTTGCATACTCTTTCCAAATATGTTGTCTCCTAAAACATTCTTTTGGTATGTTTGATTTGCTCCTATTTAGGCTTCTATCTTACTTACACAGTCTACTACTACATGATTTTTTCTTTGACTTACATTTAATTCTTATCTTATTCTACTTTATCTTCTACATATATATATATATATATATATATATATATATATATATATATATATATATATATATATATATATATAAATTGAATTTGTTGAGGTCAACATACCCCTATTTCTAAAAAATGGGGACCCTTGTGTCAAATTTAGCAAATTTGTACCTTAAAACTGAAAGTTCACTTGATCAGAATGTCATTAGCATGTTTGCACATCATTTTTATTTGAAGATCATCCATGAATGGTATGGTTATCCCTTTTTGCATAATTATGGTTTGCCCTTGTCTAAAATTACTAACATTGGATCTCTATGTTTCAGATTGTAGGTTTAAAGGAGCCCCCTTGAATGGACCACTTTATCTCAATTTGGTCTTTTTACTAGCCTTTGGTTGGTCAAAATCCAAGTTGAATTCATCATGAAACCCTTGGTCAAGAAACCCTAGCAAAGGTCCTCCCATTTGAAATTTTAATTATATGGGGAACAAATTTCGTGGGAACACTTTAAATATTCTATGGACTTAGTTTAATTTTTATACTAAGGCTTAGTCATTTTTTTCAACATGACCAACGCTTAGCCTAAAAATTATATGCTTGGTCCCCTTTATGTCTCGATCCCCTTTGTCCCCTTTTATCTTAGCATGGTCTAAAGTTATTATTTGTAGGGCCATTTTACTATGATAAAGCTTAGCTCAATACTTTGGCCTAAATCTTTAATTTTTATTTATTAATAAGAATAAAACCTTAGTCCAAAACCTTAGTCTGAGTTCTATATATCCTGGAGCCTGACTTAAACATTGTGTTTGTCTGTAGGATTAATAATCCACACTTGCTCGGGTGAGATGGATCGAACAATGCATATCGAGTCAAGGTTTCAATGAAACCTAAAGAAAACACAATAATGACATGCATCATAACCATGTTAGATAGAATAGTAGGTAGCCAATGGCGGCCCACCCTTTAGATCAATATTGAATGGTACATGTTGATTCATACCTATAGGATCCAATAGTGCAAAGGGATATTGAATTTTCAAAAGGAACTCAAACCCAATGAGATACTGTTATGTGGTAGAAATACACTGGCTTGATAACGATTGACAATGCAGAGTACATTAAACCCATGAGATTGCCAAGTGGCATGACTTTGGGGCTTAATATAGATAGGAGCCAATCTCGCTCAACTCCATAGATCATGATCTAATGGAGTGTGTTTGTTCAAGTAGGATATAACAACGTGAAATCAAACTGGGAAACTAAACATAGGGTCCCTTTTATTGAGACATAGACTGAGGTTTAAACATTATGCCATGTTTCTTTTTATTCATGGGGTCACTTTAATATGTTTTAAACCTAGCTCAAGAATTTAGATTAAAAGGATTTATTTGCATGGGAGTTTTAATCTAAGACTTTGAATTAAGCTTTACATGTTCCCTGAACCCTAACTTCAATATTTCCTATTGTTTGCAAGAAATAATTTTGCTTGGATTAATGAACATATTTTTAGATAATCATGGTTTTACCCCTTCCAATGTTGTTAAAATTGGTTGCTTGTGCTATAGGGTCAGTGGAATGTCATTTAGGAATGAACATGCTTAAGGTTTGGTTCTTTAAATGATAAAATGGACCTTTATTAGACTTTGATTTGAAATTAATTAGATCTATTTTAAACAATGATTAAAATCCTAGTATAATGTTTTGACTTAGGTCCCTCCTAATTAAATTCAAAATCTATGTGGGAACAATTATAAATGCCATAGACTTAGCATAAATTTTACCCTAAGGCTTGATTCATGTGTTTTAACACGACCAAACCTTAGTCTAAAATTTCATGCTTGGTCCCTTTATATCCCATGAGCATGTGGTCCCTTTTACTATGTTCTAACTTATCCTAAGGCCTTACCCTAAAGTATCATCGTATCTATTTAGACAATGAAACCTTAGGTTAAAACCTTACACTAAGACCTTTTATTATTCATGGGTTCCCCTTTTATTATGCTCTAAACTGAGCATAAAATCTCAATCCTAAGGTTCATATTCATGTTTATTATCATAAATAAAAGACCTTACTCTTAATATTTTATCCTAAGACCTATGCATTTTCTTGAGCCTGACTTAAGTAGTTTGTATCTCCTTAGGATCAATGACATGCATTTGGGTGAATGATGAGGATCCAATATGCAAGATCAAAATGGGAAACACAAGGTCCCTTTTATTGAGACATAGACTTAGGATAAAACCTTATGCTATGCCTTTCATTATTCATGGGTTCTTTTATGTTTCTAACTTAGCTTAAAAACCTTAGACTATATTTTATTCATATTTATTAATATGAGTGAAAACATTAATCTAAGGCTTTGATTTTTATTTCCTAAGCTTACGTAATTAATTTTTATGATTACAGGAACCAATTACATTTGACCCAATGGATCATATCCACTACTCGCATTCATCTGAATGAAAGGATCAAACTGAGTGAGATCGTTGTTGAAAAATAAGCCATGGACCCTAGTTTAAATGTCGATCACTTTATCAAAGATCAACAGTATGCATTCAAGCATATATATATCCAAATTGATAGAGCGTAGTGGGTCAAAGATTCAACAAAGCTCAAGATGAATGTGAGGCTATCACATGGTGAAATCATGCTAATTGGTAAAAATAATATATTAAAAAGCTTAGAAGGCCTATAGGACTGCCAAGTGGCACAAATTTAGGGGCTAGTACACATTAAATCCCAAACATCTTTTAAAGATCAATGGTACATGCTGATTTGCACTTACAAGATCAAATGGTGTGAGATCAATGTAGACTTTTCAATGGAGCTCAGAAGGCCCATAGGACTGCTAAGTGGCACAACCTTGGGGCTAAGTATAAATAATAACCAATGGCATTCAATTGCTAGGATCAATATCGATGAACAATGTTGATCTATGTAAAATAATTTGATGATGCAAGATAAACGTAGATTTGCAAAGGGTAATGGTTATTTTTTGAACATTAACTAGTTAAGAGCCATAAAAATGCCACATAGATACCATGGTGACACCACATAGGTATAAATCAATAAATATAAATACCTTGTGGGCTCAGAAAGGTGAAGGTATAAATACATGATCGAGATGAAAATCTAAGGCATGAAGCTCACTTAAGTACAAATAACCACCACTATTAAATCTCTTAGAAGAATTAAAAAAAGTCCTAACATGTAAAAAATCCCTAACTTGATTAGGTATTGATCATAAATCTATCCCAAGAAAGTGAATTATCATCAAAGCAAGTGCAATTTGATCTAGAGCCAAAGAGCAATCCACTAGTGAGCAGACTGCATCTATTTTAGACCTTGACAGTCTGAAAAGGCACTTTAAGGGAAGATACAAAGCTCTATTTTACTTCAGATGTTGAGGGGAGAGTCTTCAAGGATACATAAGTTAATTACATTACCCTAATCATGGGAGACAATAATTGGTCTAAGCTATTTTGGTCCATCAAAGAGTAACCAATCATCACAAAAGAAGAGGAAACAAACCTGTCTATGAGAAGGAGATATTATGATATATTGGTTATTCAGATGATAAGTCTATAATTTATAGTGGCCAATCCATAGGTATTGGATTTTATTAATGTTATCTCCCCTATTTTTAAAGATTACAAAATTGATAAAGGCATGATAGTCAATGAGCACACTCATAAAAGCATAACTTATGTCTTAGCTATAGCTTTTAAGAATTACTATAAACTTCTTAAGCCCAAAATAGACATGACCACCATAAATAATTGGGCTAAGGAAAATGACCTAAACACCATCCTTATCTCATGGCTACATTATGGGAATCAAGTATTCTCAAACTTCAATGGCAATATCCCAATTAGTCAATTCAGACCTGGGATCAGGATAATTATGACCCTGATGAACAAAATATGTGGGAATCTGACTAGCACCTATGTGGATCAAATTTGGGTGCCCTTGGTCTATTTTATGGTTGAAAATGAGCTCACCCCACCCCTTGGTGAAGTTATTAGCACTTGCTTACGTAGATACATTTCCACACAAAAAAAGGACTAGGGGCCAATTTTACATGATGTCATATTTACTGGATGCCTTGCTCACCACCACCAAAATATCAGGCCTTAGAGAATGGTCACCTGATGGGACACAAATGCTCTCCCAATTTTACTCCAAGTTACATATTTTCAAATATAGGGACCATATTCAATTAATTTGTGATTGTGTTTACTCAGCCTTAGTTGAGGCCATCACAGGGATCCTGATGGCAAGAGTGAGCCCACTAATAAAAAAATATGTTGAATCCATAGGAGATATATGGATATATCCTAACTGTACCATAATCAAGATTGAGGGAACGTAATTCACCCCACTTTTACTACCAGTTTATATGCCTAATAAGCTAGTTGAATAAGAGGTAGCATACCAAATATGCAAAGGCATAGACGATCTTTGTAGGACCAAGAGGAAAGGAATGTTCCACACCTTCCCCATAACCATTGGTAGGACTATGTTTTATTAATAGTATAATATTGAGGCTACCTCTAAACATAAGGCCTCTTTCAAATTACAATGTGATGAACTAAGGTAAGGGGATCCCCAAGGAAGAGTTATGGGGCACTTGAAGGAAAAGAGAATCAATATAACCTATGAGTAACATCTTGGACCTTATGACCCAATATGCACCAAAGCTTCTTCATTCATCAGGGTCTTGGAAAGATTTAAGAAGCACAACATCAATCTAGAAGCTAGATTCTTGAGGGAACAAAAGCCAAGTGATGACATATGGTAGCTAGGGGCAAGAAAATACCATTTTCTAGGAGGTCCATCTTCTATAACTCCTCCAACATGGCCATAAATAGAGGAGAGGATACCTGAGTAGATTACATCTTCCTCAACCCAGGCAGTAGAACCAGAATCATAGATTGAAAGAATTGACATTTTAACATTGGACCTTGAGGAGATAGTGGAGGATGCTAGCTAGTACTTATGAATTTGATGAAGAATAAGATCAAACTGAAGAGGTAGATAAATAAAAGGGGGAAAAATTAGCCTTAGACTTAGTTACAGTGGGTACCCCAAAGAGAAAAGCTAAGCTGACATTGGTCCCAGTAGGAAGTAAGAGGCCCAAGATGATCTTCACTCACCTTTTGAGTGAGATAAACCTTTTTAGTGATGAAAACCCAATCAAAGGCCCAACCATTCTTGAATGGTTTATATATGAAAATATACAAAAAATCCCTACCATGCACCATCCTTAGGCAATGATGTAGGCAATCAACATTCCAATGCATGAAGAATTGAAGCCATGGATAGTTGCCTTACAACAAGAAAAATAACTAAGAATGTCAGTCTTGGGGGAGCTTAGTGGAACATAGGTTGAACCCTAGCCCCAAGGATAAAATAATCCTCAATTGGTGCCAAATTTTACCCAACAACTACCAACCTATAGAGGGTGATCAAGCATAAAGACATGGTCACAGGAGAAGAGTTCACTTTTTAGAAAGTGGAACCATTTTTTGGCTTAAATCCTGTAGGAGGAAAAAATCTAGTAAAAAGCCCTATTTTTGAGGAAAATGTGCTTGAATTGGCCCAAACATAGTCAACCTAGTTGCAGGATGCCCTTAAAGGCATGTGATAACACAAAGAAAATCTATAAAAGTAGAAGGAATATTTAGATAAGCAAGCTATATTGTCAATTCCTAATGCCATGGTTAAGATGTTTGAAGCATATTTCTATGATATGTTTGACTCCTTAAAGTTAACAAGGTATAGACAAAATGTATTGAGCCAACATGATGCAATGGCAAAAGGCTTAGTCACCCAATGGTAGAATTCAAGAGATAAAATGAAAGAGCTAATCAACATTTTGATGGAGGATAAAATCCTTGGTTTCAAGACCATTAGCCTAGATAATCTAAACACAACCATGGGATTGATTATGGATAAGATCAAGGGTTTAAGAACATGGTCTAAATGTTTGAAAGGCATCTTTAAGGATGACAAGGAGCTACTCACTAGGATGGGACATTTTATTGGGACCATGATCCTCAAACCAACTACACTCAGCTCCATGGGCCTCATCATAGATCAAGAGTTCAAGCACATGACCACCTTGGTCATGCAAGAAGTTAGGAGCAAGAGACAAGGCAAATCTAGAGTGGATAATAACAAGTTCATGGATATGATCTTGACAACAGATAAAAAGATTGATGAAGTTAGGAGCATTAAAGAGAGCTTGAGAAGAAATGATAGAGACTCTAGAAACATGGTAGACCAATAAGATCAAATATTTATGGATATTATTGTTAACCTCAAGTTGATTAATGAGAAAAATGATAAGGCAATGAAGATTCTTCAACAGAAGTAGGGGATTGCATCAACATAGTGTCATCAAAGTTAGTTAGGAATATTCATTTTTGTAGAAACTTTTCAATATTTTGAAAATATAATTTTTTTTTGTAAAGGCATGTGCATCTTTTAAAACACATTGCCTATAGGTCAGTCCACTTGGAAAATTTTAGTGTATTCTAGAAATTTTGTAGAAAGGATAACTATCCTTACACTTATCATTTTTTAATTAGATATGACTGACTAACATACTGCCTTACATTCTATAAAAGGAGTATTGTCATTTGTAAAAGGAGAGGGAGTTTTTGAGCCAAAAATTAGTGTAAACTTTTGAGTAATTAATACAAGCAAGGAATTCTGCAAAAATTATCCATGTTCATTTGTGTCATTATTATTATGGTTTCTCTCTCACTTGCTTGTTCTTATTTTTAGATTTAAATGGTTCTTATGAATTTTTAGTGTGCATCTCTTAATTACAAATTTATTAACTTGTGCTAATGCTAGGTTGACTAAAAGTTCTTAGGTTCATTTCATTTCCTTTACTCTTCTTGTATTTGGGCTAATGTTATTTGCTTGTAGGGGTAAATATTTAAAGTGAACTTAGTTCTTATTTGCAATTTTCTCATTTCTTAGATGTTTGCCTAATGTGTGATAATATTTGAGCTTAATCTATTTCATGTTACATATTGGTTAAGTGCATGCTTGGATGATATTTGAACTTTGTCATGATGTTTGGGATGAAGATCAACCACAACTCTTTTCTGCCCTACCCTTCCTTTTACTCCTTTTTAATCAAATCACTCTATCTTAATTTTGATTGTAAATATTCATTCTATATTAGTCTTTAGATTATAATTTGATCATAATTCACTAATATTATCGTAGATTACTTCATTCTTTGCAAAGATAACTAATTGGCCATAGTGGCTTCCAACCACCAAACTTTATAACTATTGTGAAATAGTCCACTTGCTTTGCCTCTATTTCATTAATAGATAACATGATTATCACAATCTAAAACTCATGCTTAGAGTTATAAAATGAGAAGTGTTCTTTAAATACTTTGAGTAGCTATGATACACATTTAGGCATCAATAGGCAAAATTTCATTACCGCTAGAATGAGGGCCACATTAGATATTTATAGATTTAAAGTATCTTTTCTCATTTTGAATTGTATTCAAAGATCAGTGTAATATTTGCATAATTGTCTCATTCTTTATCCAATTGTGTAAAGATCATTGATATTTATGGTCTTCGACCCATGTTTGTGCTTTCTTTAGACAAAGATCGATGTTCTTTGGAGGTAAATGCTTAATTATGGTAAAGATAACTTAAACTTTGTCAATTCAACAAGTTTGAGGTTATTAATAGTTGTTTTGATCAAAGATCGATAAATTCTTTACTAATTTGAGTTTTTTGAGATTAAACATGTAAATATATATCATATTTACATATTTGAATACATCTTTAAGATAACTTAGTTAAATATTTCTTTGAATTAGATCAGATTAAAGGGATATGGAGGGATGTCTTAAGCTGCATAAGGGAGTACTTTATTCTGGATGGAAGAAGTAAGTGTGTGCACAAATTCCACTTTGTCTTCCTAAACCATTTTAGGCACAAGGTTAGTTTGTCTTTTCCCTTTTATCTATGTTTCTCCTTGGTCCAAATTTTATATGCTCATAGGAAAAAGGAAACGCGCCCTATCCATCATGAAGGCCTTATTCTGTTAATCGAAGGCTACTGTAAGAATAATGCTATGGTTAAGCACCCTAAACAGGGGAAAAACAAGGAGTTAGGGAACAGAAAGAGAGAATGTGTTACTGAGAAAGGCAAAATCAAGCTCCCTAGTACTAAAAAGAAGATTGTAGAAGAAGATATGGAGCAGGAGAGTATTGATAAACCCAGTGAGGAAAACTTGGAGGAAGAAGAAGGAACTGAAAGTCGGGCTACAAACTCTAATGAGGATGAAGAATGTCCTGAGAACAATGAAAAAGATGATGTCAATACAGAGGAGGATTCTGCAAACAAAACTGAAGACACTGAGGAAAACCAGAAAGAGGCAGAGTCTGATTTTGTCCAGGATGACCCTGTTGAGGACCCAGCATCAAAGAACGAAAAGGAAACTACAGGGCAGGATGATAATCAAGATATGGAAATGGAAATTCAAAATGGAATTAAAGAGCAGGAACATAAGGGTTGAGAAGATATCACTGAAGAAGACAGGAACAGTCCTAATAAATTTTTTGAGGAATGGAGGGGGAAAAAACTGAATGATGAAACACATACACCAATGAACTGGGTTAATTGCAAAGTAGAGGCATCTTCTCAATTTGATTCTTGGATGTGCAGGGAGGTTATGAACCTCAAAAGGAAAGTGGAAACAATGGAAGATACCCTGAGAGAGGTATGGAACAAAATCAACAATATGGATAATCAGATAGGAGAGATCCCAGCCAAGCTCAAAGCCTATGAGAGAAACCTTCGGGAACTAATTAAGGACAATAGAATGAAAATGGAGGAAGCTACGTCCAATATTTGTGCTGCTGCTGTCAATATTGGTAAAAGAGCCAGTGAGGAGACTAAAGCTCTGGAGGGACCCATCAAAAGAACATGACAAAGTACTAGAAAGAAGGTAACACAAAAAGGAGCAATGCTGGTGGAAACCACTACCCAGGATACTGTTTTGAAAGAAAAAGAAACAATGAAAATGATATTGGAACTGGATGAATAATCTGGTTCCTCTTGCTGGTAAAGAATCTGGTCTAGTTCTTTGTTTTCTTGTAGTCTTCCTATGTCTAAGGTGTTGCCAGATCTCTATTTTTTTGGGTTGTGTCCGGTTGTCTTTCCGGTGGTTTTAGGTCCATTTAAAACCTATTTTTGCTACTTCCTTGTAGTAGTTTTTAGACTTTGTCTATGTTTTGGTTGCTCTATCTTTATTCCTTGTACTAGGGTTTCGGGGCCCCTTCAAAACCTGCTTTTACCATAATCTAAAACTTAGTTAAATATTTATATCTTTTATCTTATTTTATATAAATCTTGGTAGAATTTTCTTAATGTGTAAGTCTAGCCATTATTTCCTGAAAAGATAAGACTAACACATCATATTTAAAATAAGATTCAAATATCATAAGCTAAAATTACCCAGAATCTAGATAAGGTCACATTAAAAGACTAGAGATCCTCTACTTTTATTAGAAGTTCATAGGAAAACTAGGCGGGACAAAGGTAAGCATAAAATTTCAAAGTCTTTACCAACTTTACCAGTCTAGAGTGCTCTTGTGTTTGATCCTTATCAAGGTATGGCTTGGATAGGTGGTTCTTTGATCAATGTGATAGGTGTAGTACATGACTACCCTTGGAATCTTGAAAAGTATTTGCCAACATTTAGTCCTAATGGCATTGTAATTGCTGAGAAACACATTAAGAGTTTGAAAGCTACACTAAGATTACTGAATATATTCCATGAATTTGTAGCATGTAGACTATTTCCATTTAATTTTAAAGATGTTGAATATGAATATTTTCTAAACCTCCTTGAAAATTACATCACTAGTTGGGTTGATTTTAACAATGTTTCATTGAACAATTTGGTAAAGTCTTTAGTCCTTGTATCTTGTTCCAGTAATTCACCATAGTGAAAAGGGATGCAAATGAGCCCATAAGAGCCTTCAATGCTAGGTTCCAATTTTTTTTTATTAGGGCCATATATCCTTATATAATTGATTAGGCTTTAGCCTTTAAAATCTATAAGGATGCCTTGGATCCTATGACTTTTGTGTTTATAAAGAGAGCTGTTGGGCTCATGAACACAATAGCTTTAGCTTATGCCGAGGTTATGATTATTAATGACCAAATGCAACCCCAAGGATAATTGGCTTACTCCATTCCTAATTCCAATCTAAATTTAACCATTTTGAATTTTATTCCCAATGCTAACCAAAATGTGCCTGCCCTGAACCAACTTCTAGTCTTGAACCAACTACCCTTGAGACATGCTTATCCTACTCAAAACTCAAAATTTTGGAACAATGCTAAAAATGTATCTCATCAGTAGGATAATAAATATTTAATGCCTACAACTAATGCTAATACTCAAGTCCATAATTTTGAGGCCCCAAAGGATGAGAGTGACTCTATCTTCAAGATGGTTCAAAAGCTTAACACTAACTTCTTATAGTTGCAAAAGCAAGCGAGCAATACTGGAGAGATCTCCAGTTAGAATTTATCCTTTTAAAAGTTTAATAGGCCCATTAACAAATTTTATAGTGATAGTTACCATAACAACAAGAGCAATAAGCCATCTCTAGCAAGAATGTGCTTGATATAAATCTTACTAATATTACTTTACTTGACTATTGTAGAGTTCATTTCACTTTTAAGCATGGGGAAATTGATTGTGTTGAGTTTTATAATGGTTTTGAAGCCTTCCAATAATAATTATATAATTTTGAAGTTGTCCCTAATAAGGATTGTGATGCAGGTACATCTGGTTTCTTAAGGTCATATAGATCCACTGATCCAACTCTCATGGTGGAGACATTTGAGTTCCATTTCCAAGAAGACAATGAGGCTAAGGATATTTTTGAAGAAATTCATGATTTTTTAGTAATTTATGAAGAATACTTATCCTTTGAGAAATCAGGAGAAGAAAAAACCATTGACCACTTCCACTTCTCTAAATAACCATGAGACTCCTCTTGATACTACATCAGATAATAATCCAGAGCCTCTAAAAGGAAGTATTTATAAAACCACTATTGATGCATCTAATTCTTCCAATAGGACTGGGTATAACATAGTAGAGGACATGAATAATATCAAAGCTAACACTACCTTACATGAGTTGACATAGATTACTAAACAAAGGGATCTATTGTTGGAATCTTTGTCTAAAAAACTTGTTAAGTCTCAAAGATCTGTGCATGCTAATATTGCAATACACAAAAGTAAGGCAAATGTTCCTCCTTTCCTACTTACAATCAAGATATTTGGTAAGAATATATATAATTATTTATTAGATTCTGGTGTATCTATAAATATTATGCCTAAGGGTATTTGTGAATAATTAGGTTTGACTCCCATTAAATATGATAGAGTCGTAACTTAATAAGATAAATCAAGAGTCAAAGTGATTGGTGAAATATTGAATGTTCACATGTAGATTGCCTTAGAGTCAATATTCCAAAAAATCATTGATATCCAAGTGGTGGACATCCTTGATGCTTATGGGATGCTTTTGAGCAGAGAATGGACTAGGAGCTTGAATGGTTACATGTCAACAAATTGTTTACATATGTGGTTTCCTTGGAAGGGAGTCCCCAACCAAATCAATATTGAAAGGGAGTCTAAAATGAAACATATGATCATGGAGTACAATGCAATAAATGAAAGGGTTAACATGGTTAACTTAGATCTTGGTGTTTACACTCTTGACACCACAAAGGTATGTAACTCTAAAAATTCTCATGCTTTGCTTGGACTATGGAAAATTTATTTTGATGGTGCTAGATGCAAATAAAGTTTTGGAGTAAGAGTGGTATTAATCAATCCCATTGAAAAATAATAAAATTCTTCTTACAAACTCTAGTTCACATGATCCAATAATATGGCTGAGTATGAAGCACTTATTCTTGGATTATAATTTACAATCAAGCATGATGCCAAGAAACTATTAGTTTTTGGTGATTCTAAACTAGTGGTCAATTAGGTCAAGAGTAAATATCAATGTAATTTGTCTTATCTCAAGAAGTATAAATTTAGAGTGTGGGACTTAATTGAATGTTTTGATGCTATTAACATTATGTCAATATCTAGAGAAAAAAATAAAGTTGCTGATGAACTTGCTTTAGCTGTAACCAAACTTCTGCCCCATCAAAGTTCTAAGTTAAAAATACTTACAATTGAGTTGGTCCCATGTTCTTCAAGACCAGACAATGTCAACCACTTGCAGGTATTTAGCAATGATCAATAGATCATATAATTTTTGACTAGTTCAGGAATGTTTGAAGGTTATATTATTGATGAAGTTAGTTTCCTTAAGGGTGAGAACCTTGAAATTAAAATTGATGATAAGGTCATTTAGTTTAATGAAAATAAGATCCCCAAAGTCTTGATAGCATTAAAGAGACTCTTTGATTTTGATAAACTAGCTGAGGTTACCAAGACTCCCAAATTAAGTGGGAAGGATTACAACATAATTGATCTTGGATTTTGAGATCAACCTCAGCTAGTTAATATTGGTACAATATGTAAAATCATTGAGTCTAAAAGAGCCAAAAAAATGCTAACCAAATATAAAGATATCATATCATGGTCCTAAGATGACCTAAAGATCTTTGATCCAAGGGTCATAACTCATAACATACCTTTAAAAGAAAATTGTAAACCTTTCAGACAAAAGCAAATGCCTATCAACTTGATATTAGAACCACTAATATGCATAGAGGTCAAGAATCTCTTAGATTTTAATATTGTGTTTCTCATTAGGCATTCCACTTGGGTTGCCAATTTAGTCCCTGTCTAGAAGAAAAATGGTGAAATCAGACTGTGCAATGATTTTAGAAACTTAAATAGAGCATCTAAGAAAGATAATTATCCACTACCTTCTCTTGACTAAGTAATACAAATTGTTTTTGGTTCTACCATGATGTAATTTCTTGATGTATTTTCAAGGTATAAATAGGTGATGGTAAATCAGGAAGACATGATGAAGATTGCTTTTACTACTACGTGGGGCATATTTTCCTATAAGAGAATGCCTTTTGGATTGATAAATGTAGGAGCCACTTTTCAATGGGATATGGATCATGCTTTTCAAGGTATTTTAGGTAAATTAATTATCATTAAAATGGATGATCTGACTATATTTTATAAATATAGGGAAGATCATATTATACACCTACACTAGGTATTTGAAAGATGTAGGAGGTATGAGATTTCTCTCAACACAAAAGAAATTATTTTCTGTGTTACTGAGGGAAAACTATTAGGACATGTTATCACTAAGGAGGGAATCTATATAGACCATGATAGATTAATTTCAATATATAATATAGAGCCCCAAAATAGTAGGAAGGAATTGAAGTCACTCTTTAGTAAAATAAATTTTGTAAGAAAGTTTATTTCTGGTTTTATAGAGATAGTGAAACCTTTGAATGACATGTTGAAGAAAGAGTCTAAGATCACTTGGAATAATGAGAAAAAGGATTTCAAGGACATAAAGGATTCCATTAGATAAGGCCCTGTACTGATAAGTCCAAACTTCACCACATATTTTTATCTTTACTCCTTTGCTTTAGATCACACAATGGCTACAGTTCAAATTCAAAAGATAGATGGATGTGACTACCCAATTACTTTCATGAGTAATAATTTTAAAAATGCTGAGTTAAACTACTCTTTAATTAACAAGCAAGCATGTGCTTTAGTGAAGGTAGTAAAAAAGTTTAGGCATTATATCCTTAGGAATAAAGTGCATGCCATTTAACCAGACCTTGCCACCAAGCTTATGCTGAGTCAAAATGAACTAAGAGAAAGGAGAGGTAAGTGAATGCCTTTTATCTATGAATATGATATAAAGATGAAGACTATTAAGCTATTAAGGTGACAACGTTTAATTCAATTGATTAACAATGCCCACCCCAAGCTGAGTGTCATGCAGGTTGAGAAAAAAAGTTTCAAACCTATTGATTGGTATGATCCTATCATTCATTTACTAATCAATGGTACTTGACTTGCAGGATTGACCAAGGAGTATAAGAGAGATCTAAGGCTCAAGGTAGCCCATTACTTGATCAAATATGGGGTGTTATGTAGAATAAAAATTGAAGGCATTCGCTTGAGGTGTGTATCCAAAGAATAAGTAGCTGAGATCATGAGCAATTTTCATGAGAAGTTAAGAAGTGGAAATCTATTTAGAAGGAAAACAACTCACAAGATACGTAGAGATAGTTATTATTGGGCCACAATATTCAAATATGATCACAATAATGTAAGAAGGTACCATTCATGTGAAATATTTAGCACCAAAGAGCCAAAGGTATCCATGCCACTACAATTAGTTATAATGGCTAAACCCTTTTTATAATGGGGGTTAGACTTCATAGGGGTCATCAACCCCAACTCATTAGATGGTCATAAGTATGTTCTAACTACTACTGACTATCGCACAAGATGGACTAAAGCAATGGCAACCAAGTAGTGCAAAATTGAAGAAGTGATCAAGTTTTTAGAAGAAAACATATGCACCAGATTTAGAATGCCATTCTCTCTATTATGTGACAATGGATCTACTTTTATATCCATTCAAATGATAAAATGGGCATATGATAACAAAATTATTTTCAAGTTCTCCTCAAACCATTACCCTCAAGGAAATGGAGTGTCTAAATCAATGAATAAGAACTTGACAAAGGCAATAAAGAAGTCTGTAGTAGACAAAACTAGGTCATGGCATAAGCTCCTGAAGTATGTTCTATGGGTAGATAGAACAAGAGTTAAGTAGGCTCTCAAAGCATCACCTTTATTACTGGTATATGCCAAGAAACCATCTTCCCCATCACCCTCAAACTACCAGCGTACAAGTTCATATAAAATTATATGGAAGAGGACCAAGAATTTGTAAATTTAAGGTTTTTGGACATCATTTAGATGGAGGATTAAAGAGAGGAAGCTTTTTCCAATTTTAGCAGGATTCAAACCATAGTGAAAAGGTGGTTTGATAAGAAATCAAAGATAAAGGTGTTTAGGGAAGGAGACTTGGTTCTTCTTTGGGACAAGGAATTTGAGTCAAAGGGAAAACATGGTAAATTCACACCTTTATGGATAGGTCCCTATTAGATAGCTGAGATACTTGGAGATAACACCTTCAAGCTAAAATACTTACAGGGAGTAGAGTTCATATTACCCACTAATGGGAAATACCTCAAGCACTAATTCTCTATTGTCCCACATAGGGTATTCATGGAATGATTGTAAGACTATTTAGAGATAATGTAGGTAGGCTAGATTAGTTTCTTTCTATCCTTTCCTTCCTATCCCTTGTTTGTATAACTGTTTGTATTTATTTATTTATTTCTTTGCTTTCTATTTTTCTTCTTTCTATTTGGTGTGTTTTCTTTCTCTACTCTATTCCTTGCTTGTAATAAGCTATCTTGGACAAAACCTTAGCTCAAGATTCATATAATTTCTCAAAGAAACCTCATAGTAAGGAAATACAAGTATGAATCTCAAATGTATGCTAACCATGGATTTGAAATATGAGGTTGATGTTAAAGTTTATAGAAACTAGTAAGGACTAATGGATAGGTTGGTTATTTCATAAGGTTTTAAACCTTGTTTTGATTTAAACTTGGTTTTAAGAAGGACTGCACATATGGGATGAAATCTTGAATTATTAGAACATATTCGTTCTTGAACTTAACAAACATCCTTGCCTAGGATAAAATTTGCAACCATAGGTTATTTTCTAAAAATCAAACATTTGACCAAATCCCAAAACTTGGATAACCTAGTTCCCAACCTTTGATAGAAAGCCAAAATGATCTAAAAAATACAAAAATAAGAGCTTATTAAAAAATCAAAAGCTTTTCAAGCAAAGGTGATTCTAGTAATCTCCATTAGGGCTATAGATGCCTAGTTTGTAGTGGAGCAAGGCCTTGAGTAGAGACAAAGGCATCTCTATCAGGGCTATGACACTTGGATGGAAACAGAGTAATGACCAAGCCTTCCCTGACCTAAATCATGGTTCTTAATAGATATTAAAACATGTTGTAAGTCAATGTTAATGATTAAAGGCATGAAATCTAGAAGTCCTTTCCTAAATCACATAAGAAATAGTAAGTGGAATCAAAGCACACACAAAACATGACTAGGTATTGATGTTTGATCCTAATTATGTAGGTGCAAGACTTGTTTTAACCATGAAATAATCTTGATAATGGTAGTGATCAGGTGGAAGAGGTAATCTAATTATTTATCTAAACTAGAGTCTTTGAATTCTAACATATTATTATGTTTCCCCCAGAAGTCACCATTTGTTGAGATCAACATACCCTCATTTCTAAAAAATGGGGACCCTCATCTCAAATTTTGCAAATTTATACCTTAAAATTGAAAGTTCACTTGATTAGAGCATCACTATCATGTTTTTACATCATTTTTATTTGAAGATCATCCACACATGGTATGGTTAGCCCTTTTTTCATAATTCTAGTTTTCCCTTGTCTAAATTGACTAACATTAGATCTATATATTTTAGATTATAGATTTAAATGATCCCCATTGAATGGACTACTTTATCTTAATTTGGTCTTTTTACTAGCCTTTGGTTGGTCAAAACCTAAGTTGAATTCATCTTGAAACCCTTGGTTAAGAAACCCTAGCCCACATCCTCCCATTTAAAAGTCAAATTTGATAGGGAATAAATTACGTAAGAACACTTTAAAAATTATATGGACTTAGTTTAATTTGTATACTAAGGCTTAGTCATGTTTTTCAACATGAATAAACATTAGCCTACAAATTATATGCTTGGTTCCCTTTATGTCCCGATCCACTTTGTCCTCTTTTATCTTAGCATGGTCTAACATTATTATTTGTGGGGTCATTTTATTATGATAAAGATTATCTCAAGAATTTGCCCTAAAGCTTTAAATTTATATTTAATAATACAAATAAAACCTTAGTCTACAAATTTAGTTTAAGTTCTATATATCCTCAAGAATGACTTAAAAATTGTGTTTGTTCGTAGGATCAATGAACTACGCTTTCTCAGGGAAGATGGATTGAACAGTGTCTATCGAGTCAAGGTTTCAATGAAACCCAAAGTAAATAAGGTGATGACACATATCATAACTATGTTAAATAGAATAGTAGGCAACCAATGGCATCCCACCCCTTGGATCGAGATCCAATGGTATGTGTTGATTCATACCCATAGGATCCAACGATGCAAATGGACATTGAATTTTCAAAAGGAACTCAAACCAAATGAGATACTGCTACATGGTAGAAGTATGCTAGCATGATAGAGATTACCAATGCATAGTATATTAAGCCCATGGGATTTCCAAGTGTCATGACTTATGGGCTTAATGTAGATAGGATCCAATCTCATTTAACTCAATGAATCATGATCTAACAAAAAGTGTTTATTCAATCAGGATCTTAAGACATAAAATAAAACTGGGAAACTAAACATAGGGTCCCTTTTATTGAGACATAGATTGAGGCTTAAATATTATGCCATGTTTCTTTTTATTCATAGGGTCACTTTAATATGTTTTAAACCTAGCTCAAGACTTTAGATTAAAGGGATTTATTTTCATGGAAGCTTTAATCTAAGACTTTGACTTAAGATTTACATGTTCCCCGAGCCCTAACTTCAATATTTCCTATTCTTTGAAGGAACCAATTTCACTTGGATTAATGGACATATTTTCAAATAATCATGGTTTCACCCCTTCTAATGTTGCTAAAACTAGTTGCTTGTGCTACAGGATAAATGAAATCTCATTTAGGAATGAACATGCTTAGGGTTTGGTGCTTCAAATGATAAAATGGACCTTTTATTAGCCTTTGATTTGAAATTAACTACATCTATTTTAAACCATGATTAAAATTGTAGTCTAATGTTTTGACCTAGGTCCCTCCTAATTAAATTTAAATTTTGCATGGGAATAATTATAAGCACCATAGACTTAGCCTAAATTTTACCCTAAGGCTTGAGTCATGTTTTTCAACATGACCAAACCTTAGTATAAAATTTTATGCTTGGTCCCTTCATATCTCATGAGTCCATGGTTCCTTTTAATATGTTCAAACTTAGCCTAAGGCCTTACTTTAATGTGTCATCGTAGTTATATAATGAAAACTTAGGTTAAAACCTTATGCTAAGACCTTTTATTATTTGTAGGTTCCCCTTTTATTATGCTCTAGACTTAGCATAAAATATTGATCCTAAGGTTCATGTTCATGTTTATTAACATAAATAAAAGATCTTAGTCTTAAGATTTTATCCTAAGACCTATGCATTTTCCTGAGCTTGACTTAAATAGTTTGCATCTCTGCAAGATCAACAACATGCATTTGAGTGGATGATGAGGATCCAATGGCATGAGATCAAAATGGGAAGCATAGGGTCCCTTTTATTGAGACATAGACTTAGGATAAAACCTTATGCTATGCCTTTTATTATCCATGCATCCTTTTATGTTTCTAACTTAGCTTAAAAACCATAGAATAAAGTTTATTCTTATTTATTAATATGAGTAAAAACATTAATCTAAGGGTTTGATTTATATTTCCTGAGCTTATGTAATTAATTTTTATGATTTCAAGAACCAATCACATTCAAATCAATGGGTCATAATATATGGCTCATTTTCATGCAAATGGAAGGATCAAACAAATGAGATCGATGTTGAGAATTCAAGCCATGGACTCTAGTTTAAACATTGAGCACTTTATCGAAGATCAACGATATGTGCTCAAGTGTACATATCCATATCATGGAGCGTAGTGGGTCAAAGCTTTAATGAAGCTCAAGATGAATGTGAGGGCACCACATGGTAAATGCATGCTAACTGGTATAACTAATAGAATACAAAGATCATAAGGCCCACAAGACTACCAAGTGGTATAAACTCAGGGCCTAATACACATTAAAGCCCAAACATATTTTAAAGATTAATGCTTCATGTTGATTCACACCCATGGGATCCAATGGTGCGAGATCAACATAGACTTTTTAATAGAGCTAAAAAGGACCACAAGACTACCAAGTGGCACAACCTTAGGTCTAAGTACAAATAATGACCAATATCATTCAACTCTCGAGATTGAGATCGATGAATATCATTGATTCATGCAAAATAATCTGACAGTGTGAGATAAAAGTATATTTTCAAAGGGAAATGGTCAAATTTTTAACATTAACTAGCTAAGTGTTATGAAAATGCCACATAGATGCCATGATCACAAATATAAATATCTTGTGGGATTAGAAAGGTGAAGGTATAAATACATGATCTAGATGAAAATCTAAGGCATGAATCTCACTCAAGTACAAATAGCCACTACCATTAAATCTATGAGAATATTCATATAAAATCCCTAAAATGTATAAAATCCCTAATTTGACCATGTATTGATCACAAATTGAGCCTAGGAAAATGAATTGTCATCAAAGTAAGAGCAATTTGATCCAAAGACAAAGAGAAGTATACTAGTGAGTAGATTACATCTATTTTAGACTATTGAATCTTGAAAAGGCACTTCAAGGGAAAATATAAGGCTTTATTTGACTTTAGATGACAAGGGGAGAGTCTTCAAAGATATAAAATTTGATGCCACTACCCTAAGTATGGGAGACAACAACTGGTTCAAGCTATTTTGGACCATCAAAGAGTAATCAATAATCACAAAATAAAAGGAAATGAACCTCTTTGTGAGAAGGAGATATTATGCTATAGTGGCTATTTAGATGACAATCCTAGACTTTGTAGTGGCTAAGCTTGAGGTACTACATTGTATTGATGTTCTCTCCCCTATTTGTAAAGATTGAAAAATTGATAAAGGCATGATAGTCAATGAGCACACTTGTAAAAGCATAGTTTATGTCTTGGCCATAGATTTTAAAAATTAATATAAAATTCCTAAGCCCCAAATATACATGAACACCATAAATAATTTGGATAAATAAAATGACCTTAACACCATCCTTATCCATGTCTATATTCTAGGAATAAAGTATTCTCGGACTTCAATGGAAATATCCCAATTAGCCAATTCAAACCTAAGATCAAGATAATTATGATCGTAATGAATAGAATATGTGAGAATCTAACCATGACCTATGTGGATAAAATTTGGGTGCCCTTGGTCTATTTTATGGTTGAAAAAGAGCTCACCCCACTCCTTGGTAAAGTTATTGGCACCTGCTTGTGTAGACAGATTTCCACAGTCATGAAAAGGACTAGGGGCCAATTTTACATGATATGATATTTAATGGATGCCTTTTTCACCACCACTAAAATACTAGGCCTTAGATAATGATTACTTGATGGGACAAAAATAGTCTCCTAATTTTACTACAAGTTGCATATTTTCAAATACAGGGACCACATTGAATTTATTTGTGATTGTGTCTACCCAGCCTTAGTTGAGGCCATCACAGGGATCTTGATGGTAAGAGTGAGCCAAATAATCAAAAAATGTGTTGAAATCATTGGATATATATGGCTATATCTTGATTGCACCATAGTCAAGATTGAGGGAACACAATGCACCCCACTTTGACTACCAGTTCATGTGCTCAATAAACTAGTTGAACAAGAGGTAACATACCAAATATGTAATGGCATAGAGGGTCTTGTAGGGCCAAGAAGAAATTAATGTTCTACACTTTTCCCATAACCATTGGTAGGTCTATGTTTTAGCAATGGGACAATATTGAAGTTGCCTCGAAACATAGGGCCTCTTTCAGATTATAACATGATGAACTAAGGTAGTGGGATCCCCAAGGAAGAGTTATGGGGTACTTGAAGGCAAAGGGAATCAATATGAACTATGAGAAATAACCTAGAACTTATGACCTAAGATACACCAAATATTCTTCATTCATCAAGGTCTTGGCAAGATTGAAGAAGCACAACATAAAGCTAGAAGCTAGATTACTAAGGGAATAAAATCCAAGTGATGACATATGGAAGCTAGGGCCAAGCCAATACCATTTGCTACGTGATCCATCTTCTAGACCTCCTCCAACATAAACACAAATAGAGGATAAGAGTCCTAAGGAGATGTCATCTTCCTCAGTCCAAATAATATAACCAAAATCATAGATTGAAGGAATTGACATAATAGCATTGGACCCTGAGGAGACAATGGAGGATAATCTAAAGTTGTTATCTAGTGCCTATGAATCTAATAAAGAAGAAGCTCAAACTAAAGAGATAAATAAATAAAATGGGAAGGAATTATCCTTGGACTTAGTTCTAGTGGGTACCCCAAGGAGAAAAGTTGAGCTGTCATTGGTCCCAATAGGAAGCAAGAGGCCCAAGATGGTCTTTACTCACCCTTTGAGTGAACCCAACCTTTTTAGTGAAGAAAACCCAATAAAAGGCCCAACCATTCTTGAAAGGTTTATATATGGAAAGATATAAAAAATCCCTACCATGCACCATCCTTGGGCAATGATGCAGGTAATCAACATTCCAATGCATGAAGAATTGAAGGCATAGATAGTTGACTTAAAATAAGAATAAAAACAAAGGATATCAGCCCTAGGGGATCCAAGTGGAACAAATGTGGAAACCCCAGCCCCAAGGATAATAGAATCCTTAGTTGGTGGCATATTTGACCCAAAAATTGCCAGCCTACAAAGGGTGATCAAGAAGAAAGCCATGGCTATAGGAGAAGAGTTCACTTTTCAAAAAGTGGAACCATTTATTGGATTGACTCCTGTAAGAGGATAAAAGCTAGGAACAAGTCCTAGGTTTGAGGAAAATGTGCTTGAATTGGTGCAAACATAGTCAACCTAGCTATGGGCTACCCTTAAAGGCATGTAGTAATACAAGGAAAATCTACAAAAGCAAAAGGAAGATTTAGATAAGTAATCTATATTGTCTATTCTTGATGTCATGATTAAGATGTTTGAAGCATATTTATATTATATGTTTGACTCCTTAAAGTCAACAAGGTTTAGAAAAAATGTATTGAGCCAATAGGATGCAACAATAAAAGGCTTAGTCACCCAATTGTAAAATTCAAGAGATAAAATGAAAGTGCTAATCAACATTTTGATGGAGGATCAAATCCTTGGTTTTAAGACAATTAGCCTAGCTTATTTAAACATAGCCATGGGATTGATTATGGATAAGATCAAGGGTTTGAGCACATGGTGTAAATGTTTGGAAGGTCTCCTTAAGGATGACAAAGAACTGCTCACTAGGATGGAACATTTCCTTGGGACCATGATCCTCAAACCAACTATACTTAGCTCCATGGGCATCATCATAGATCAAGAGATCAAACACATAACCACCTTGATCATGTAGGAAGTTATGAGCAAAAGCCAAGGAAAATCTAGAGTGGATAATAGCAGGGTGATGGATATGATCCTGACATCAGAGAAAAAGATTGTTGAAGCTAGGATCATTAAAGAGACCTTGAGAAGAAATGATAGAGACTTTATAAACATAACAGACCAAGAAGATTAACTCTTCATGGAGCATATTTTTAACCTCAGGTTGATTAATGAGTAGGATGATAAGGCAATGAAGATTCTTCAATAGAAGTAGGGGACTGCATCAACATAGGGTCCTCAAAGTTAGTTAGAAATATTCTTTTTTGTAGAAACTTTACAATATTTTGAAAATAGAATATTCTTTTTGTAAAGGCATGTGCATCTTGTAAAACAAATTGCCTATAGGTCAATCCACTTGGGAAATTTTATTGTATTCTAGAGCTTTTGTAGAAAGGATAACTATCCTTACACTTGTACTTTTGTAATTGGATATGACTGACAGACATAATTCCTTGCATTCTATAAAAGGGGTACTGTCATTTGTAAAAGGAGAGGGAGTTTTTGAGCCAAAAAATAGTGTCAACTTTTGAGAAATTAATACAAGTGAGGAATTCTAAAAATATTGTCCATGTTCATTTGTGTCATTGTTATTATGGTTTCTCTCTCACTTGCTTATTCCTATTTCTATATTTGAATGGTTCTTATAAATTTTTATTGTGCATATCTTAATTTCAGAGTTGTTAACTTGTGCTAATGCTAAGTTGAATGAAATTTCTTAGGTTCATTTTGTTTTCTTTACTCTTCTTGCATTTGGGCTAATGTTGTTTGCTTGTAGGGGTAAATATTTAAAGTGAGCTTAGTTATTATTTACAAATTTCTCATTCCTTAGATGTTTTTCTGATGTGTGATAATATTTGAGCTTATACTATTTCATGTTATATATTGGTTAAGTGCTTGCTTGGATGATATTTGAAATTTGTCATGATGTTTGGGATGAAGATCAACAACTCTTTTATGCCCTACCCTTCCCTTTTCTTCTTTTAACCAAATTACTCTAGCTTAATTTCCATTGTAAATATTCATTATAGATTAGTCCTTAGACTAGAATTAGATCATAATTCACTAATATTAGCTTAGATTACTTCACTCTTTGCAAAGATAACTAATTGGACATGGTGGCTCCCAACCACCAAACTTTATAATTATTGTGAAATAGTCCACTTGCTTTGCCTCTATTTCATCAAAAGATAATAGGATTATCATAACCTATAACTCATGCATATAATTATTTGAATTATAAAATGAGAAGTGTTATTTAAACACTCTGAGCACATAAGATACATATTTAGACTTCAACATGATTGTTGCCTAACTCCACCAGATTACTAAAACAAATTTGAAATTCAAATTTTGAGCATCTAATGAATTAACTGAGTTTAAATAGTTACAAGGGAGTTAAAATATGGTAGTGGTAGGTAAAATAAGTCAATAATAATACATTTTAACATTCTTGCATGCCACAAGTCCAAGAAGTCCCAATTAATAGAAGAGTTCATAGAGTTTTTTAACTTTAATGATATCCATGTAGTTTCAAAAATTATCTCTATTCAAAGAGTGGAAACTTGTTAATACACTATATTCATATAATTTTGGTCACTTAAACATCCACGTATAAAGCATACACAATAGGTCCCTACCATTATGTAGACTACAATTTTACCAAATTTAAGCTGTGCTTAATTTATTGTATTTCTACAATACTTGACATTAGCAAATGTATATCTCATAGTGGTTTGCTAAATCCAATAGCCTGGAAAACCTCAAATATGAAAATCAATTTATAACTCTATGGGTGTGTGAGCTCATAGTGGTCAATTATTACAACCTTTATTGGGAACATTTATTAGTTTGATGCCATGATTTTTTCCGCTTATTAATATTATGGATTGCCTACATTTCTATCAAAATAAGCATTGTATTTATGATACAAAATGACTTAACTATTTGTGTGGCCCCCACAAGTAAATTGGTCCAATATTTATTATTTCTTACACAATAATTATAGGTTATAGTCTTACACATTTATAAATTATGGTTTGGTTATTCCTTAGTCCATGGATAATTGTGTCAACATTGATTTGAGAGAGATATAATGGGTTCCAATATTAGCATATCTTTCAATTTATACTAATAGGGTCACATTATTTCATGCAGCTTCTATATAGACATATGCTAATGCTATAATTATGTCTAAGGAAAAAGTTTCATGTAAACATGGTATACATATGATGCTTGGCTTATGTCATGGAAAGATGATCTATACCATCCACATGTTTTCCTCATGTTGAGGTCACAAAAGGTACATATTTTAATTAAGTCTTATAAAGAAATATGTTAAGCCTAGCCAAGGGATGTTTGACATGTGACTTAATCACAGTATTCACATATCTAATATTTTTAGTGAAGTGACAAGTCCACATATATTGATATCATCTTAAATATTTTTTAGAATAGAACTAAGTGTGGGATCCTACAATTTTGACACTCTTCACTATCATGAGCTCTTGTGGTGATAGAGTGTTTATAAATCCATGGATATTTTATTGAAAATCAAATACTCTATGTAGCTAGATTAGCATCCAAGTTGCATGATCAAAGAGGGTTACCAAAATGACCTAAGGTAGAACAAATCCTAAGTCAAAGTCACATGAAATTTTAACGCTAAAGAGAAAAAAATATATTAACTAGGCCACCATGACTTAGATAAAAAGGACATATTCACATTTTATTAGATTTATAGACATGATGGGTTCACATTTTTAATAAGATATATAAACTTCGATGTGTCCACATGTTCATAAGGTGCCTATAAGGAAAAATATTAATAATAATCATTATGTGAATCTGAGCAATGAAATATGTGCCACATGGCATGATCCTAAATGTTATTGACCAATAAAGTTAGAGAGTGGTCTCAATCACAATTGAGAGAGATAATCAATAATTTATTTCTTGCATGTGGTATGATTTACTAAGTGGAACAATCATTTTCATCATATGGAAATTCATGAATAATGTCTAGGATAAATATTAGTCACTCAATGATCCACCAAGGCACTAAGTCAAGGTAATCATTCACAAAGGCCATACAAAAACATTAAGAATATTTATACACTAGAGATCATATTTTGGCTAAGGTAAGTAAGCAGTTAAGTTAGATACACAAGAAAGGCTGAAATGATGAGTGAGAAGATAATAATGAATTATCTAATAAGAGGAAAATGTTTCACATTAAGGCTAAAAACAATACAAGTGGCCTTGACTTAATGAGATTTGAAGGTGATTAGGATTACATTAAATTAACTAACTATATTGATCCTTAACTTATTAATGAACTAACATAATGGCATGCTATTATCACTAAACACCAATTCATACATTGATATAACTTATAGTTAATAGTCACTGGTATCATTTCACAAGAATATAAGACCATTGTTTTGAACATATTGAATACTTGTATAAATATTGACTAAAACTACCACTATGTATTCATTTATTCAATAAACAATCATGCTACTACTTATGTATATTTCCTTTATGAAAGAGATGAAATATTAAACAAAAATAATTGTGACCTCTAACACTTTTAAATGAATGAAAATCTATTCATGTATATTCCTAATAATTTTAGACTACATATGTAATCTTAGTGAATAAACACAGTCTATTAAACTTTAGAATTTGAATCTATCACTATGTAATGTCAAAACTATCATAATATTAATATTTTCTTTAAGTATATTAAAAAAAAAAAAAACAAATTTTATGGACCATGACAACATGATTTTTTTTTATATCATTGACTAATCTTCTACTGATTATAAAAAGGATAGTAAATGAGGAGATGATATAGTGTCATTTTCTACCTAGCCACGCTCACAATGAGTACACACTATTCATAAGCGTATAAAGATAAATCCTCTAAGTCTTCTATTGAATTTCCCACTAAATACCAAACCAATACTTTGTCCCCAAACTCATATAACACTTTTTGGACTATAACTAGTGAGAAAAATAGGGAGAGACCACACAATGATCAAATTAATAAATAACAATAGGCCCAAGGTGAAAATCACAAGGTGCAATACCAAAAAAATCAATAAACATATATCGAAAAAATAAATGGAGATAGATTCACAAAAAATATGAGACAAAAATAGAACATTCAAGGGCTAAAACGTCTCCTAAACCCATAGCTACTTCAAATCCAATAGTTGTCTTATAGCATGTAATAAAATGTTTGCCAAGAATTGAGTTTGTGTATGTGATGGATTCAATAAAACCTATAGGGGTTAGTAACCCCTTAAAAACACTAGCCTTGGGATTTTACCACCTCTTCCACTAGCTTGAAAAATGCCTCTAGTCATGTATAAATAGTATATATCTAGAGGACAAAACAAACTATTATCACAAAGCTTTATTATCCTTCTTATAAACCACCCAAGGAAGTCACAAAGGATGGAGATATAAAATCAATGAGAAGAATAAGGTGAAAAATGTCAGACATTGCATCCATTCTCATGAAATGTAATTATCTAGAAAAGGAGTTGTAATAATGAAATATGATCCATAGGTCATTGTATAATGACATATATCCTTGTCAACATAAAAAAGACATGAAATGCAAACATTTGAAATAAAGGAAAATATAATAATAAAGTAAGATCATCATATAATCATATAAAGCCACAACTCTCAATAAAAATGGAAAAGGATTCACAAAATTAATCAAGTTTACCTTAGGCATGGCTATGACAAGGTGAATCACTAAATGTTCTAGACTACATGTTTTGTCCAAAAATATTTCTTTTCATTCCACCTCAATCTGAGTAGTGAATAAATCTAAGTGGCAAAATGCTCTTTTTAAAACAAACATTCCTTATTAATTTTCCCATCCATTTATTTCACAAAAAAATATGCATTCAATTTTAAAGTGACCTATAAGATCCTTTGTTTAACATTAAATCTCTATAGTTGTTCACTATGAAATATGTTTTGTGGTTCATTAAAGTTTGTCCAATGGCAAAAGGCAGGATTTTGAACATAACTCTACAACACTAATGGATTTGGGTGTCTTTTAAATATTTTTATCATGAGTTCATCATGATGACCATTTTTTCACTACTCTTTTATTTTATTTATGTATGTTTCTTCTTATCATGTCCCATTTACATGTGGACACATTTACATTATGTTTACCCATGCTTATAAACAAGAAGTGTTCACTTTAATTTAGTTTTAAGTCTACAAGGTGATGCCAATTGTTCATGAAATTCTACTTTCCACTCAATTTGATGCCATATTGAATCTAATATAGAAACTCTATTAGGTCAACTCAAATAAAACCTTAATTAGAAATATGTAAAATTTTACTAACTTGTCTCATTAATGTTATAATGTAGTTTCTTTTGTTACCATCCCTCTCATTTTCACATAAACTAGATACATCACGGTAATTTTATGGTATCAAAAATGTGAATCCATAATATTAATAATAATTAATGTTAATAAATAAAACCATAGTCCATCTTGGAAATCATCATTCATGTTAATGACAAATCCAAAATTACATAAATCAATAATGTTCACACACACACACATGATATTATATTTACACATATAAATGTTTAAATGTTTTAGCATATATATTTTGTCATTAAGTTTTAACCATAAAATGATAAAAAATACACAAGTCAATAATATAATAATAACTTAAAGATGATGATGACCTAGAGATGAAAAAAAGGCAACATCATCAGGGTTTTTAGATCATTCAATAATAGGGGGAGAGTGCGGCTAGGACATAGAGAGCTATCCAAAATAGTATCAACAAGTAAGAGGATCATCTCATAAAAAATCTATGCTTAGGCTAGGCATAGGCATTCAAAAGGAGTCTAGGTGTAAAATTCCATGGGATATTATCGATAGTATAATTTGTAGGAGGCAGAGATTATGGGAGTGTTTTCAAAGATTGGGGATTAGTAGTTGGTTTGACAAGAGGCTCTTGCATGAACATAATAATAAGGTACAATGGAACCAAAAAAGGGATCATTCATGAGGTAGATCCTGATGGTGATTTAAACTTATTCTGAGGCTCACCAAGGAGGAGGAAGAAAAGAACAAAAATCAGAATGGCGATATCACTAAGGTTACTGATACTAATACCATAATGGCTGATTTTATGGATTTAGTGGCCCAAAAGGGTCCTAGTTTTGTTGTGCTAAGACTACATTCGGTAGTGGAGATAACCAAGGTGATGAAAACCATTTAGTGTTATAAACTAGATTTTGAGGTAGAAGAGGCTACCAAGTCTTTACACCTCAAACACAAGGTAGACTAAGAGTGTGATGTGATAGATGATGTTGGCATAGGGGCAAATCAATGGATCTAGAAAATGGAGGTAAAACTTTTGACAAAATGTCTAAACAGGTTGTAGGCCAAGTGTTTAAGGAAATTCCTAAATGGATTATTGGTGAAGAGTCTAACTTTCAATAAGGTACAAAGGAGGATGAGCCAAGGTTACAAATCTTGGTTAAATATCTTTCAAGCAAAATAATTTGTACTTGAGTAAAAGGAAAAATATTTTTGAAGTATCTAAAGCTAAATCTGGAGGTCTCTATAGGTATCCCTGTTGAGTCACAATGTCTAGTACAATAGGACAAAGAATTATAGGACCATGTTCCACTGTCCTTTTATCATCTAAGAAAAAATTCACTCATATTTATGACTTCTAAAATATAGGAAGGGTGGAAGGATAAAATCAAGATCTTCCTCCTAAACTTACAACTTTTAAAGAAGTGGTCAGAAATACTACTTCCAACTCTTTTTCTGTGAAGTGTCCTCCTCCACCCTAAGCTTATATTGTTGAATAAGTGAAGGAGATCCATTCCATGGAGATTGTGAATGAGGAAGTGGATGATTATTTTATCTCTCTAAGTCAAGATGCATTTATTTGTATATTCAATGGTTTGTGGCCTTCTTCGATTGCCATATATCAATGGATCTATGAGACTTGGTCAAAAAAATGTGAGATTTTTTATGATCTAGGGGTTTTTTTATTATTCATTTCAAAGAATAGGAGGATTATAAAAAATGTCTCTAGGAAAGCCCTTGGTTTTGGGGTAATGCAGGTTTATTTATCACCCCTTGGTTTCCAGAGTTTGATCCAAACACTCTTTTAATAACAAAGATGCCAGCTTGGGTTTAGCTCCCTAAACTTCCCTTGAATTTTTGGTATGCTTATAATGAAATAGGTAATTATTTGGGGTCTTTATTGAAATTTGATAATGAGATAACAAATACAAGCCTATGCACCTTTGCTAGAATTTGTGTAGAGATATATTTGAGAAAAAAGGTTTTGAAAAAAATCTTTCTGAAGTATGGAAATATTCTTCATAATCAAAATTTATATTATGAGAACACAACATTTAGATACCATAATTATAAATTACCTGGTCATATCTATGCTTCTTATCCCTAGGGACATTTTAAAGTAGGGAAGAAAAAGGGGGAGAAGACAACATCCAATAAATGGAGCACTCTAGACCCGATAGTTGCTTCTGAAGGTTGTTATTAAGAATTAGATTGTCAAGAAAATTCAGATTTGGGAGGTAAAAAGAAATAATAATAAGTATTTATTGTTAAATAGGTTGAATAAATCAAGAGGGAAAAGGAAAAAACCCAAAATTATCCCTTAAACAAGACAATATGGGGAGTGAAGGGAGGACATGAATCTAAAAATTTAGATTAAAAAAAAAGTTGTTGGAAAACATAAATTTTGAAATCCAGAATAATGATAAGAAAATGTTTGTTGTGAACTTAGATCAAGGAATGTGGTAGGAAGTAAAAAATAAAAAAAAGGTAAAAAAAGGAAAGATGGGTAATATCTTAAACTACTTCCCCACTAATTGATGGCTTTGTATTTATGGTCAATTTTTAGGTAGTTGAGAGATCTGTGGTTTAATCTGATTGTGGATTTTTGGTCATTTAGTGTTTTGGTTCTTGCTTGGCCATGGTGGTTTATCCTAGATCCTTTGTGTAATATTTTTGTTTCAAGTTGTCTATGGTGGTTTTTTGTATTAATTTTTATTTGTATGGGGCCTTAAATAACCTTGTATTTATTTAAAAAAAAACTTAAAGAGGACTCCCATGATCTTAAAAATATGGGTCACAAGGAAGGGCATGACATACTTCCCCCATTTATGAAAAAAATTCCCAAAATTTGCATGTAAAAATATGAGGATAAAAATGTATCTCTGAAGTGTCTTCTAAAGTAGCAGAACTTGAGCTATATTTGTCCCTTTGGACCTTTTACTTAATCAACCCCATCACACTGAAGTTGAAGCATACATTGGTAAAAAATCATCAGGGGTTATACATTGAAAAAATACTCATCCATCTCTAAATAATACCAATAAATAAAATGGTTTGAGTTCAGTGCATATTTTCTTAACATAAAAACATGGAAAACATGATGCATCTTATACATGCTAGGTGGAAAGGTAAGTCTTTAAGCAACTAGACCATGCCACTCAAGAATCTCAAATGGTCCTATGAACGATGGTGAAAAATTAAGTTTGAAACTAATCTACCTTATAATCTTACATTTTTAACACGTAAGAAACTAAAGTCTCCAACATCAAAAATTATATATATTCTATACAAGTCTATGTGATTTTTATATCGATCATGTGCCTTATTGAGGAATTATTTAATCTACAGAATCTTTTCTTCCATTTATTTCACCATACAAAGACCAATGAAAACAAGGTTCTCAAAATTATTACAATTTAATGCATTTTTACATAGTCATCCATAAAAAGATGCTTTTAGGGCCATGCCACTGGAAATGTGGTAATTATTACTATATGTGAATAATGGCAAAGATAAAAAGTTGTCCTATTTATTCATTTTGTCCATGATATACTTTTGTAAATGTCAAATATAGTAATTTATTGACCCTATATATTATACCATCCATCTTAGAATGAAATGTTGTACTAAAGTTTAATTTTATAGCCAAGGTTACTAAAATGTGCTCTAAATGGGATGTAATAAAAGAGTTTCTAAATGAAATGATGCTAATTTGAACACCATGTAACTACACAATTTGATCCACATATAGTTTGTAAATGTCTTCTTCTTTATACATGTCTTTGGTTGGTAGGAAATGTGTGACATTGGTTAACTTATCAACAACTACCAATATTAAGTTATGTCTTTGCTAATTAAGAGACAATGCAAAAAAATAAAATCCATTAACACCATGTCTCATTTATAAGTTGGAATGTCATGATTATACACTAATCCAACTAGATATTTATGTTCTTCCTCTACCTTTTGGTACTCTAAACATCTATAAACATACTTTTCCAATTCCTATTTCATCCCTGACTAATAATACAAGGTTCACAAATTTGTGTACATTTTATTTTCCCAAATTTAAGTGCAATATAAATTATTATGTGATTCTTATAAGATATGATCTCTTATCTTACTGTCACTAAGCACATGTGAAGTGTTGGTATAGAAAAACACCAACTCTTTCCACCAAATAATCAATGTAATTGGGTTCATCCTTAATTTTGTTGTCTTGAATCACTATCGTGACCTCCATGTATAAGATGTCTTGTCTTTAAAATTCCAAAATTTATCCACTCAAGTTATATTGTAGAACTCATAAAGAATGTAAACTTGGCCTCCTACTAAGTGTGTCTACCACTTTATTCTCTTTGCATTTAATTTAATAAATATAAAAAATCATATTCTACAAAAAAACTCCATCCAACACCTCATCTCTACCTAACATTTAAATTTGGTTGAATGAATATGTGGGTTAAGATCAGGTGGTTAGTTTAAAGAAAAAACTTTTGGCTGATGAGATAGTGCCTCCACATTCATAATGAATTCACAATCACATATATTTATAAATCATGAGCCTAATAAATAAGATCATGATCCTTAACCTTTCAGGATTCATATGCATTTTTAACTCTTGAATCCATACTCCAAAGAGACTTTTGAAAGATGCATTTACACATTCTATAAAATCCTTACTCATGTCTAACACTCCTAGGATATGTGTTGTTGTTAATATCTCCCTGAGCTTCTAAAATGTGGCCTTAAACTACTTAGTCCATATTAAATCCTATTAATTTCTCTATAGGGTTGTGTTTGGGAATCCAATTCTTGATAAATTTACCATGAATATGTGTTACTATCCTATTAAGCCCATAAAGCTGCTCATTTTTGTCACATTATTAAGTGGTGACCACTTCATTATAATACTAATATTAGTTAGATCAATATCTATCCCACTCTTATAAATAATGTGACCTAACTATTTCACATCTTCTTATAAGAATTTGAATTTAGACAATTTTCCATGGATCTAGTTTTCTCTCAAACATTGTAGAATATTCCTCAAATGTATTCATGTTCTTATTTAAGGAACACTAACAAAAAATTGTATACATACTTGTAAAAAACATTGATTATGAGACTCATGAACACAGTTGGTGCATTTTCAAGACTACATGACACCATAACAAATTCTTAGTGACCATATCGAGTGAGAAAAGTTTTCTTTGATATATTAGTCTCCTTGAATCTCAACTAATGACACCCTAATAAGAAATCTATTTTGGAGAAAACTTGTGCCACTCTAATTTGGTTGAATAAATAATCTATCATTTTAAAATAAATATGGTTTTATTCTCACCTTATTCATTATATATTAAATACATAACCTCAATTATCTATCATTCCTTAAAAATATGACTTGAGATCCCAACAAGAGACATGTTTAGCCTCACTAACCCTTTATCAATAAATATTGTAGATTTACTCATAATTCATATAAATTAGGTGTGTTCATCCTATATGGGTTTTTCAAAATAGTCTTGGTTCCAAGAACTAATTCCATGAATAATTAGTCTCTCTTTTGGGTGGTAAATATGGAAACTCTTTTAGAAACACATCAATAAATTGTTACAAAATTAAAAAAAATCTTAAAGATGATTCGTCACTATTTTCCAATTTTTTTATGGCATACAATTAATAGTCACATCTCATAGATCATTTAAGCTACATTTTGTGATAAATATTAAAGAAATGGGTATTCTGATCCCTTGGAAATATAAGGGCATGCAATCTGAACACATACCAAGGGCTAGTAATAGGACAATAGTTGCCATGGTCGCCAATGGATCTTTGATCTGGCACACTAATAAGGCAAAAGAATATTAATTTTTTGTTGAAAATCTTCTAGCACCTACTCATGAACCTTCAACCATCACCATGATCTGTGATATTGTTGTTCCTAACTCTATATTTTATTTAGACCTCTTTACCTACCTTCATGACCATATCATACCACTAGAATTAGAATGTAAACAATAAAGGGCCTTTACCCACCATGATTCACACTATACCTTACTTGGCCCAACCCTTTACCACCACAAATTTGATGTAACTTTGATTTGTTGTTTAAATTCGATAAAAGAAACATTAGTGTTACAAGAATTTCATGAATGAGTATGTGGAGCCCATACTAGTAGGGCTATCCTGGCCAAAAATCTCCTACATACCATTTATTATTGGCCAACTATGGATGCATATGCAACTGCTTATGTCAAAAGTTATGACAAATGTCAACAACATGCCAATTTGATTCATGACTTGACCAAAATGCTAAAACCAAGGCTTACAACATGGTCATTTACAACATCGGGGATCGATCTCATTGGGAAAAGGAATCCTACCTCATCTTATGGCCATAAACACATCCTTGTTGCTATCGAGTATTTCACTAAAAATAATAAAAAATATTTAACAACAATCTCCTACTATATTTAATTTTTATTTTCCAATATTAGTTAGTAAATATGTGACCACTTTTAAATTTTTCAATTAAATCAAAAAATTCAAAATGCTTTGGAAATCTAAACAAGGAGCATAAAACTAAAAAAAAATGGAACAATTTTGTACAGTTAGAGAGCAGTTTGTAGAAGAAAAAACATATTTTTTTAAAGAAAAACAAAATTTGCACTTTAAAATGGATGAAAAAACATGATTATGTTGTTATGAATCCATAAAAGGCAAAGTAATGTAGCATCCCAACTATGTTGGGAATGAAATGATGGCATCTTAACTATAATAATGGCACCATAAGATACGAAAACAACAAGTATTTCCTCCACAACTAGCAAAAAGAAATTTCAAATATAAAAAAAATATGTATTTTTTTTATGAATGATAAACTCAATATTTTAGAGTAAAAAATAATAGAAATAATGGTTTTTATTACTACTACCCAAATCTCTGATACCATGTAAGATTCACCCAAGAATGGACATCCAAGACTGATAACAAGAAGATCAAACACAAACCTGTTGAAGCTATAAATCAATAAATTAGTAGAATATGCAGTAGATGCATTCATATAATGGAGATAGATTGCACAATAAAATCTCAAAGATTACAACTCACTAAGTTCATAACTCTTATAGCTCTCAAAGTTTTCACAACTCACAACTCACACAACTCTTAGCTAAGTAGCTCACCACAATCTAAAAGACTCTAAATATTCCATTTCAATAAAGCTTATAAAGGGATGTACATATAGATGGAAGTTAGGAGAATTCAAACCATACCATGCATGTGGGACTAACTTACCAAAATAGGTGGAATAAAGGCAAGGAAACAACATCCCAATACATGTGGGATAAACATCCCAAATATATAAAATTAAACTCCAAATTACATCATATATAATTTAAACTAGGTTCATTATCTCAGTCTATAATGAAATCAAAGCCAATTTAGCCTTAAATCATATTACATAGTTGCAGTTAGGTTCAAGGGTCTCATATTGATCCTATTTACCTTCACAAATGAACCAATTAAATATTTCTTTCATTATATGATGACACTGGAGTTGATTAAGGTCCAAATCACATCCTATATAGTTAAAATTACATTTGCCATTGAACCAAACAATTATTTATTTCATTTTTAAAGAAAATCAAGGTTAATTGATCCTTAAATCACATTTTATAATTATAATTAAATTTAAGGGGCTCAAATTAACCCTAATTTCCTGTGGTAATTTTTAAAGACTCTTTATGACCCTAAAGTTCATAATTCTAAAAGCATTCACACATACTTAATAACTGAAATATAAAAAATTCCAATAGGGTAAGGCCTATAAAAATAATCCATAATCATCCCTTTTCAATCATATATATATCTATAAAATTATGATGAGAGAGAGAGAGAGATTCCATCAATTGAAAGAAAACTTGCAGCAAAGAAGGCAAATATAATTCATTAAACTAGTTTGAGCAGTCATGCATAGTTTAATATGCTACATGCCTTTAATTCTTTGTTATAAACTAAGCATAATATTCACAATTTTAATTATTTCCATTTTGACTACAAGTTAAGCACAAATTATTCCCAAGTGAAATCCTTGTTTGTGTGCATGAGACCAAATAAGGAATTAAAACCACCCTTTTTTCTAATTATTTTCCCATATTTTCCCGAATGTGATTACTAAGAGTGTATATTAAATTTTAAGGTTCAATTAATCTCTTTCCTTATTTTGTCACATACATCCTACTCAAAATGAGCATCTTATTTTATCATGGGTAAATAATTCCTCTTTTTTATCATATTTCATTCTCCATTTTTATTGTAATGCAGTGAAGCGTCTATAAGATATCTCAATAAACTAGACATAACATGATTCAATTAAATAAATCTATATTCATTTTTCATGTATTTGGTTGCATTTAAAAATATAAAAGGAAAAATGATTATTACTTACCCATTAACGTATGACCATATGCTAAACCATAAAACAATATCTAATTCACTCCATAGATCAATGTTTTATAAATAAATCTTTTATTTAAAAATGAAAGTAAAGGAGTGTTAAAGGTTGATAACATATACACCTATTTACATATTTTATGAAGCTTAATTTCTTGTTTCATCTCAACATAATCACCATATTATATAGGATTAATGGATAATTTAACTCCATGATCTATCTAACCACGCTCACAGTGAGTGAACTACTTAACTTGTTGAACAACTTTATGGTTTTTTTTTAAATATTTGGATAGTGATCTTTCTTCTGCATTAATTTGCTGAAGTGTTTTATCAATTTGTATGGCTAACATTTGGATTGTGGTTGCCTCTTTTGGTGGTCAAAATCTCAAGATATAATGTGGCCATTTTTGCTTTCTACTTTAGTCGTCATGAAGCTTTTGGATTGATTTATCCACATCTCATTTTATCTATTTATTATTTTTACTTTTATTTTGTATAGATGACATCAAATCATAAGGGGCCAAGTTTTTATGTGGGTAGTGTATCACATAAATTAGTTGTATGATAACTTTAAACTATCACCAAATCTATTATTTGAATTCATATTAAGTACTAATATCTACAAATAGAGCATACACTCTTGTTTCATCAAATCATATACCACATCAATAGATGTCATGAAAACCCTAATCAACTCATCTCATTTTTGGTGTAATATAATTAGAACACCATTATAAACTCCTATTTTGTATGTAGATAAACTAGAATCATCATAATACCACTAGGTTATAAATACTAAAATCTAATTTATGTAGTGTCTAAGTCTTGTACACTTGAAAAATCTCTATCATAATTGTATCTTTTAGTTATATACCTACCTAATGCTAAAAGGCTCACATTCACTATCTATTTATGTCAAATTGATTATTACTTAGTCTAAATATTGTTATTCTGATAACCAGGCCATCTATAATGTGTAAAAAGATCTAAATCTGAGTTTTATCCTTCACTTCCAATTCTAGACCTATACATATTTTATAACTTCCAATGCATTTGCATCTCAAATATACATCTACGATGATGCAAGTGTCCACTTTTATTACAAAGTGTCAAGTGCCCAAAAGTCATCCTATTTTAAAATGAAACATATCTTAAAGGTTGGCATAAGTGATTTAGTGGGAGATAATTCTAAAAGGGATTGGTATATATACAAGATTCACTCTCATTCATTTTTCAGCTAGGAATCACCTACCAAACACTTGGGACTCACAAGAAAACATAATAATAAGCACTAAATCAAACATTCAAGTGAAAAAACCTATCATATTCATACTTATTTCTATATCAGTTATATGAGTAGTATTTACACAAGTCTAAAACATTTCAAGAGTATTTCATGAGCCATCAATGCAAATGTATAAATCTAATGCAAGTTTTTGAGGCCATAAAAATAACATTCCCATAATTTGATGAATGTTATAGGATCACCTTTTAATCCACTTCCAACATGTTCCAAATCAGACCTACATGCACACAATAAACTAGCTAAGTATTATTTGTTTCAAATTCATTGTAATATTTATTAATTATTATACTTAATTAATTTTAGCAATTTTAATTATATAAATTCAAAATAATATTTCTCTGAGTTTTTTATTAACTGAATTGCTCATTAGGTTATTTCACCACCTTTGTATAAAAACTAATCTAATACCCCTTAACCTTAGACAAACACATATCAAAATTTAGGGTTATATTTTTGGTGACCCCAACATCTGTATCTTTCTATGCAACTCCTAGTGTTCTCTAAGGTTTTTCTAATTTTATTAATTTCTAATTTGTTAAAATTTATTTCAAAAATCAATTTTTTTTCCTAAAATCATGTTTAAAATGAATAAGATAGAAAATCATCCTCCTTGCAACCCTAAGGAGGGTGATATATACCATCCCTCTAACTAGGTCTATGCTATCATTTATTTAAGGGGTAAAGTGGCCCATCCTATAGTTTATGTTACATCTTGATTTCACCCTATGATAAATAAACCTTTGATACATTGATTAGTATAGTTAATTATTGATTACTATTGCTTTGAGTTTTATGATATATACTGAAATGGGATAGTGATATTATTGATTAGAATACATGTTGTGACAACTGTATGTTATATTCTGTACATTATGAATATGTATTTAATATTTTTTGTATCATTGGTGATATTTATGATGACTCAAACTAATTGCCTACTTATTGTGATATGGATGCAAGATAGATCCCACCCTTAGAGCTTGACAAAGGAGAGTATCATTGGAGAGGATCGACTAGATGAAATAATTAGGAGAATACAAGTAAAAATTGCTAGTGACCCTACACACACATGCATTAGATTTTAAATATGTGTAAAATGATAATGCATATTGGTTGTGACTATATTTATGTGTGTGTAATTATTTTTAGTATGTATTAGATTTCTTTAGTTTAAATTAACTTGATTTTTGAATTTAAATCAGTAGAATATCTATTTATTGCTATATAGATATTATAATTGTGAAAATAATTATCTTTCAAATAAAAGGCAATAAATGACTTAAAAACTATTAATTAAATATATAATTCACATGAAAATAGAATTATTTAAAAATTCTAAAGTTGTGTTAAAGCAGTCTTGAATTTACATGTAGGAATTTATTTGAAAATAGAAAATAAAGATATAATTAATTATTGAGGCAATTGAAGTGTATATTGAGTGAACAAGGGGAAAGATGGCATAGTAATTTAAAATTTCATGTTTTAAATATGATAAAGATAAGTTTATAAGAATAGATTGACATGTATGGGATAACTAAAATAAAGAGCCTTCATGTAAGGATATAACACAAAAATTATGAGTGTAAATTTTATAAATAAAGGGAAATTTTTGGAAGGAAAACACATGGAAAAAAATATGATAGAAAGCAAAGAGGAGATATAGCTAAAGGATTGGAAAGAGAGAGAGAGAAACCATATGGATGCATTTGACAGGTTGGTCTTGTAATTATTTTTTTGGGTCAAATAGAATGTAGTTAGTGCTGAATGTTAATAAATAGAAGTTTTAACCTATGTTTTATTTGTCAATGACCTGTATCCCATTCTTTATAAGAGATTGTGTTGCAAACTAATAGAGTATGTATTTTATTATTGGCTAAGTTTTCTTTTAAAAAGGTACGTGTTTTATGACTTTATTTAGTCTATGTTATGAATTTAAGCCTTGCATCTTATTTTATAGCTACGTTATATTTTATATAATAGCTATGTTGAACTTGTATAAGTTGATTTGAACCTTGTTTGACTGCATAATATATTTACATGTTGCATTGAATGACATTGAAACCTGCAATTACCTATTTTAATTCATTGAAACTGCATTATATGTTTTTAGTGTTCCATATTATTAAATAGGGGTTACATTTAAAACTTGAAGGGTTTGCATTTTACCAAGACCAAAACTTTACCATTTATAGACCCACATTAAAAAATGCAATGGCTTGTATGTCTTAATAGAGACCTACGTATATATTTTAAACTATATAAACTAAACTATCCAGTTCTTAGAGTGTTTTGAACCTATGTTTTAAGTCTGCATTCAACTTTTATCTTTTTAGTAAATGTTTTATACCCTATATTTTTGTTTGATACAAACACATGTCTCAATATGGAAGGCTGCATGTATTCAAATGCTACCTTTTTTCTTAATTAAAATGATTGCATTGATTATTATTGGCCATGTTTTCCCCTATATGCCAGCATTTGACGTAAAGTGGGATGTGTTATATTTAGTCTAAGACGCATTTTGTTTTCTTTAGAGATGAGTATAAATTTTTATAAGGTGCTGGACAACCCTATGTTTTACATCCAAAGCAGATGCATTTCAATTATAAAGACCAATGTTTCACCTTCATATCCTGAGTGTTGAATCTTGGAAGTCTATGTCCCATACTAGTGGCTACATCTAAAATTATTGACCTATGCTTTAATTGATCAAAGATGTGTTTTATTTCATGTAGGATGCATATAAATAGTGGTATAATTTTCTTTTAATATATCTATGCTTTAATACACACACACACACACACACACACACACACACACACACACACACACACACACACACACACACACACACACACACATTTATGTCATAAAATTATTTCGTATTACTCTTAATATAACTATGCTTTAATTTATCTTTTAATTATAGCTATATTTTACATTTATTGATTGGGATAGTTATTAATAAAAATGGTTCCCTTATATTTAAACCAAATATCAATTGGATTAGACATTAATTATAATATTAAAAGTATAAATATTAATAGATTAATAGATCATTAGATTGATATAATAGCTTGATTTTTCATAGTTAATTGGAATCAAGGTTACTCTTATTTAATTAATTGAGTTTGGAATTTATTGTATGCCAATTGAAAAATTGATTCATTTATATTGTATATTTCTATAATTATTTGCCAATATTTTTATTAGGAATATTTCAATGTAATATATAGTGCAATAAATAAACTAGTAGTTTACTTTTGATATGCATGCATAGATAGTTTTTATATAGAGCATACCTGAATGGTATGAACTTATATATGAATGTTTTGTTTCCAAAATTTTATTTTTTTGTTAATAGAATGTTTTATATTCATAAGCATTGATGAAATAAATGAGTGTTTAGGATTGTTCTATTCCTAGTATAAGAAGAAATCTATATAAATCATGAAATTATATTCCATATTGTGTGTGTGTGTGTGTGTGTGTGTGTGTGTGTGTGTTTATTTAATAAAAAGTATAGATAATTATAATAGGTAGTGTGATGGATTCCACTAGTCTAGGCTAATAGATAGTACGATCAAGTGGTGTGTGATGAAATTGACCGATATAATAATTATATTATTTGAAAATTTTGGCCAAATTAATGTTATATGTACATTGTATTTCATATATTTTATTTTTATATTGTGTGATATCATATTTGAAACATTATTTTTTAATGATACACATCATGTAGTAGTAAATCTTACAAACACACTGGGTACTAGCATGTCTCATTATATTCTTGCACTATTTAATCTACCTATCCATAAAATGATGGCCATTCCTTGATAGGGAATTTATGTGAGAGATATTGGTCCATTGTTGGAGTGGAAAAGTGCTCAAATGATGCTCTCCCTCCCCACTATAGTACTTATTTGAGATAACATTTGTGATTATCAACTATACATGTATTAAATCAACTCAAGCTTCAGAGAGCTTGGTATCTATTTATTGTATAAAGATGTATGTCTAAAATAAATGTAATTATAATGTATAATTATTATACTTGATAGTAATTTCTATATTATGAGACAAGTTGTGACTGTGTCCTATTGTATTTTATTTCCTTGGAGTTGTATAAGATTAAAGTTATATGCGATATTTAAATTAGAGTACTATTATTATTAGTTATGATTTAGATATGTTGCATTATTTAATTCTAAGATATGAATGCTTAGTTAATTATTTAAAAAAAAATACTGCATTTTCTTAAGTACAACTTTAGGGGTTGTAATAGTTCCAATATAAGGTAAGCAACAAACCCTTACTAAAACTCCACATGGTATGTGTATGCTTGTTCAATCCGATTTACCTAGAGTTTGTTCTTGTGAATCTCTAAAAGATCAAACCACCACCATTATGAATTTAATGGAAGAGTTGTAAATATAAAAGTGATATGTTGGTTCATAAATGATATCATTGAAAAATCAAATTACATATCTATATAATCAAAAATATTATAGTGTAAACCATGTGTTTGCATCTTCCTCTAGTAATGTTGTGCTTACCAAGGTTTCTTATCCAAATGAAAAGATACAATAGGATACATCTAAAATAAGTGATTCAGATATCATACCAAAGGATAATTATAGTCCAAATGAAATCTAAGAGAAATGCTTTGAAACAAAATGATTCAACTACATCCTCTACATTCTATAATGAGATCAAAATATTATTGTGCAAATTATAAAATGAATGGACATCATATAGATTTCTTTTTCTATTTAAGAAAAAAATACAAAATTAAAAAGATAGTGGTGATCCTATCATCAATACATCAACCTAGAAACCCACTCACATTATGAGTACCTCTCCTAAATAAGTACAAAAAACAAATATGGGTACCAAAAGACAATTCAGAGTAGAAATAATTAAAAATGAAATGATTAGACCAATAAAATAATACAAATCTACCTCTTCGTATTCATACTCATGTTTTAAAACAATGTGGTTTTAGATAAAAGTATCTACAACACTTTCATTATCATGGTCAAGGATTGGGGAACCATTTGCAAGGCATCATTTATCTTATCTCCATAACTAATCAAAATGATCAATAAGGATATATTGGCAATACTGATGCAAATAATCTAAAAATACATTTTGCCAATGTAAAAGAGTAAGAACCTACAAATGAGAATAAATGAAGAATAAATTATAAATAGAAAATGTAATGCTACAAAAATAGAAATGTGCACATTGAATATTTAAAACCAAATTTATAACAAAAGAGGTTAAAAAAAAGAGACATGTGACAAATTTAATGTTCCAACTATAGATTTAAAAGAGGAAACAAGAAAAATTTATTCAAAGCAGGCTAAATTCACTACTTGTATAGATGGTAAACAATCTTCAGATGAATAGTTTAGTAAACTATGTTTTCATCCACTTGGTAAATTACCATTTAATCTATTCATACCTACAAGGTGTAGTACCCATTGATTGAATAAATTACAAGAAAATGAGTAGCCAAATATAGATAAATCCAACCAAAGATACCAAGTACAAACTTACCAAATGAACATGATACACTTTTTTATTCTTCTATGCACATATATGGTACATTCACTAAGGATGTACAAATTATAATCCTTGTATATTATCACCCTCATATTGAAATCACTCTATAGCTTTTGCATCCTTAAATACTTTAGAACAACTAAACATGTTCCTATTAATTCTACTCCAAACAAACTTAAGATCACTTAAGAATAGGTTCCACAAACCAATACGTATGTTACTTCTATTCCATTTCCTCATACACATATGAGGGATACACATAAAATTACTAATTATTTAGTATCAGACATGACATATATATATGCTCCTTGGTAGTATCACTAGTTTGACTCACTATATTTAAAATTTAGATCATTTCTAGATGATCATTCCTTAGATGGGATAATTGGATATAATTTTCCTTAACCAATAATAATAATAATAATAATAATAATAATAATAATAATAATAATAATAATAATAATAATAATAATAATAATAATAATAATAATTCAAAAATATCAAAAAAATCAGCATGTTCCTTGTTATATTTTTTTTAATGTATATATTGCTTAATTTATGGTAGTAGATGGCATATAATGATTTTATAATATACATATATGTTTCATTATTTATTTTATTGTGATACAAACATACCTAGATACATGATATTTTTACATACAGATGTGGGGACTTCCATCCACTCACATCCAAAGTATATTAGGGGAATTTATTATTTGATCATGATATACCTAGGTTATATTATTCTATGATCACTTTCCATTATCATGTTTGAGATTATATATACTTACATATGCCTATATCCATGCTTATACCTTTCAAAATTTACTTGATATGTTATGCACTTAACATTGCTTAGGAACTAGTATGTTAGGTTCATGTAGTTTTTTTATATTTTTCTTAATTTACCATACTAGCATTTCCTTGAGTGTTTTCCTTGCTTATTATTGTCTTGAATTATATTTATTGTTCAAGAACTTGAATATGATCCATTGATTATGGACCTCATGCCTTTTCTTGCCTATTTTGACATTTTAATATGTCATTATTTGTTTATGAACATTTAAATATGTCACTTTATGCTTTGTGAACATTTGAAAAAGTCATATCCCTTTAATTTTTTAGCATTCGAACATGTCCCTTGTATGAGGTTTCCTTAGAACATTATATTTTTTGCATTATTTTTGAGTGCCTTTATGGGTGTGCTTGATTTCTTGTTGAGCTTATAATGTTAATCTCTAGACATTACCATGATATATATCATGATTTTTAGGATTTGATGTGATCACATACTACATGATTCAATGTTATATCTACCTAAATATGTTACTCTTATATGATATATGATTTGTACATAACTTATACAGTTATCTTATCCTTTTGATGTAAGATAACTACCATATCATACTTCATATCAATTTAAAATAGGGGCATATTAGTGGGGGAATGCCATATAGACATGGAATCCATACTTTCACAACTTCATATTACAATGGGGTATGTCAAAAAGGCATGACCTCCATACTTATTAAATATTCAACATCTCTAGATTACAGTGGATGAATGTAATGGAAACATGTTCTCCACATTAACATCAGTTCTTATATTATCCAAATTTGATGGAGGCATGTCATAGAAACATGTTATCCACACTTGCACTGATTTAAAATTCACTAGATTTCATAGTTAAATGATATATATATATATATATATATATATATATATATATATATATATATATATACATATACATATACATATATATATATACATACATATATATATATATATATACACACACATATACATACATACATACATACATACATACATACATACATACATACATACATACATACATACATATATATATATATATATATATATATATATATATATATATATATATATATATATATATATATATATATATATATGGGGCATCGTTATATACATTGGTATCACTATTCTATCCATATTTTAGTTTGAGACATATATGAGGTGCATATGCCATGTAAAGGGCACATAAATTTACAAAATAATATCAATTTCTAGACTTATAATATTGTTATGGATTGTTATTATACCCAAGATGGAATTTTAAGGATTGTTATTGAGCCAATCTATTGTGATAGTTGGTTCACTTATAGAAGGTTGATTTGATTAAGTCTCTCAATCCTACCAAAATTATAAGTTATATTTGATTAAATAATCTAACTTTACCACACTTATAGGTTTGATTCAATTCAATCATCCACCCTCACTAGATATATATTACAAGTTGAGTAAATCACTCACACTCAACAAATCATGCACATATTTAGGTTGAACGATTAAGATGAAACCATTGTTTGAGTCATATGCTCTCCATATATATATATATATATATATATGCACTTGTATGTTCAATTTTTTTCTAATCTCAAATTTAATTCTTCATAATGAGTAATCCTTTCAAATTAAATTTCTAAAAGTCAAGATGGTTGCATCAATGTATAGGTGTAATCCTAACCTTGCTCTTCTTCCTTTCAAACATTTTAAATTATTTCAATTTCCTATTTCATACACTAAATCCTTTAGCTAGGTACACATTTTCTTTCTTTTAACCTATAAATTTCATTACTATATTAAGGGAGGAATGTACAAACTAAAATATGATTTATGTAGTATCTCTATCTTGTACACTTAGAAAATACCTATCATAGTTGTACTTTTTAGTCATATAGACTTGTCCACTACTAAAGAGATCATATTCAATATCTCTTTGTGCCAAATTTATTATCTCTTAGTCCAAACATTGTTATTTTCATGAATAGGCCTTATATACTGTAAAAAAATCTCTAAACTTGATTATTATCCTGCATTGCTAGTTCTAAAATTGTACCTATTTTCTAGCTTCCTTGACACTTGAGTCAATGCAAGTGTCCAATTTTCTTACAAATTGTCTTATGCTAAAATGTCATCCAATTTATAAATGAAATGTATCTTAAAGGTCAACCTAAGTGATTTAGTGTGAGATATTTATAAAAGGGGTTGGTATATATACAATATCAACCCTCATTCATTACTCACCTAGAAAAGACCTACCAAACATGTGGAACTCACAAGGCAACATGTCAAGAAGAACTAAATCAAGAATTAAAGTGAGAAAACCTACCCTATTCATCCATATTTATATATAAATAATAGGATTAGTACTTATACAATCCTAAAGCATTCTAAGAGCAATTTATGATCCATATTTGCTAAGTTACAAGCTAGGTCATTTCATGTCTTTTCTTATCACACATTGCATTATTATGCATACAAGCCAACATGTAGGGGAAAATACACAATTTTGAGGCCCTATTAAAAGTATTGGATATGTAGGAAATACCCATTTAGAAAGGGGTCCTTATGGAAACATGACTCTATAAGCCCACTAACCCATTTTTTCCACGGTCACTCCAAGGGTGAAGATATAAGGTTTGGTAATTTTACAAAGATTTACAACCTTTGCATGTAATATGAATAAATCAAAATAAATATGATGAGAAAACCATAAGGTTTTAGTTGGTCACATCTAGATCCAATCAATATTTCATACAAGACACTTGTGGTAGGGTTAGGCACCTACGTTGACACAACTATCTATATCTGTTGTAAGCATTTAATGCCATATGAATAATATTCCCAAAATATGACAAATGTCCTAAGATCAACTTATGGTACACTTCCATCCTATTCTAGAATAGATCTACATGTGCATAGGATAAAAAACAAGTATATATTCTTCTAATTCATTACAATATATATCAATAGATTTAATTTACTATATTTTTTAGCAATCTCAGTTATATAAATCAAAATATTATTTATCTGAGTTTTTATTAATTGGTATGCTCATTAGGTTAGTTCACCACCTTTTTGTAAAATATAACCTAATACCCCTTAACCCTAGATAACTACACATATCTAAATTTAGGGTTAAATAATAGTATGAAGAGATATAACCAAAATCATAATCAAAACCATATTTATATATTAAATAAGTAATGGAAACATGATTTTTTTTTTATCCCATTCATATAAGCTAGCAAAATCATTAGGTCCAACCCAAATTAATATTTTAAAATGGGTATAAGTAAGGATTAGGCTAAATAGGTCATTACATACTCCCCCTTCATGAAAATTCATCCTTGATGCTTATTTGTAATTCAAAACATGTACTCAGTTGCATTTATCTTCAATCCATCATTACTATATATCTTGATAAAAAATAAATATAACAATAATAATACTGGATCGATAATAATAATAATAATAATAATAATAATAATAATAATAATAATAATAATAATAATAATAATAATAATAATAATAATAATAATAATAATAATAATAAATAATTTATATTTTCAATAGAAAATAATGGATAGAAATATAAAATCAATGATTTGAAGCACACATGTCAAACATCACATAACAAAAAAGTAGTCAACTAGTGGATGAGTTGAATGGCATAATCAAATTCATTTTAAGAATGAAATGGATATAATCATGCATAAAAAATCAACATCAACTACCACCATAGATTCAACCATGAAATGGTATTAACATATGTTACAATATACATTGACAATAATCGATATTAGTAACAAACATAATCTATTGTAAATGGTTGATCCATCAGTTATAAATAGCATCAACTACAACTAACATCAGCTATAATCGACATTGCTAACAACCAACATCAACTTTAATAAAAAATGGATTTAATTTTACAATTACTAAAATCAACATATATGAGTTTAACACCATCCTAAGATTAACTTACCTCTCTTAAATCATGGCTAGTGTGTGTTACTGCACCCAAAAAAGATTAATCTTCATGTTCAACCCTTCATCCTAAGAACAAAGACAAAATATGGGGAATACATGGAGAATAATACACATAAATCACATTAATTATATAAGTTTCACATTAATCATCCATTGGGAAATTACAATAATCAATTCAACATAAAGCACACATCCCTTGCACAAAGGAAATAATAAAAGCCAATTTTCACATAGCAAACATCCATCATCTTAGTAACCTAATGATCATAGATACAACATTAATAATACATATGGATAATATTAATATCATAAAAATAACTTATGGTATAGATATAATGGTGGTTAGATCAACTAATCACACTCCACAATTACTCCATCAGTTCTTACACGACCAATCATTGTATTATTAATAGTGTGCATAATATCACAAATAAATTATTCTTCGTTAATAGAGATTATAAATAAATGGAACATCCAAAAATATAATTAATCATACACAAATAATTTATGGCCCCGTAGATCGTCACAATTTGAATACATAGTTGAGATTTATTATCACATACTTAAGAGAAACATACACACATATGATCAAGAAAAAAAAACATATAATCAAGAACATCATACACATACATAAACAAGAGTAACAACCATATAATAAATAATACATATACATATTATCATCAACATAAAAAAACAAGATCAACATACACACAATAACATACACAATCAACACAAATTATAATAAACATAAAACCCATAAAACACTCAATTAAAATATAATGTATAGTTACTACCAGACACAATTAAGATTATCATGTAATTTCCTCTTCATTTCAAGCATAAAAATAGTATAAAATGTGGATTTTATTTCATACATATATAGGACTTTATATAGTTAAATAGCTAACAACTCATCCTTGGAAAAAATAGGTGCACTATCATCCAGTGAGGGCAAACCCTAATTTTGGGATTTTCCACTTATATTCATTCTATTTCACACATAAATAAATACACAAGGAAAAAAATAGTGCATCTTAGATAAGAGTAATTGCATTAGTGCAAACACATTTACATAACCAACCATGTAAATGGACAAACATTCATTAAAAAATCCATTCACAATTTAAGTAAATGTTTATGTACAATTTTCACCCAATCTCTTGTTGTGTGCACCAACAAGAGAGATTAAAGAAAATAATGCATGAATCAAATACAAATTAAATCACTCTAGAAGTGGTATGATCAAAATACTTCATCACATGAGATAACATCAACCATACTCATTCATAACAAAACAATGAAAACATATTCATATAATAACAATGTGGAATATATAATGCACTTCATTACATAGCAATAAATATGTTTAACCAATAAATAATCAAATATTTATGTAAATTAAATTACACAAAATAAAATCATACCAAATACTCAACCAAGTAATTTGTGTCCACATCAAAGTGCCACTTTATGTGAGAATTATGCCATATATAGTGTTGTAATATTAATAGCTATGTAAACTTATGGTATCTATTTTAGGCTAATCCCTCATACTTTGAGGGCACATTATTGTAAATTCATTGCACAAGTTATTTATGGGATGTTTTTATCATAGCTAAGGTTATTCTTATTGTTATAAGAAGAAGACTTATTTCTCATTATGAATTTTCAAATGGGATCAAACATAACATACATTTTAGAAATCTATGAATATTAGAATGAAATACTTAAGAATGACATTGAATAATTAATCCACATAGCTAAGTAAAATTAAGGTAATTAAACTACCATACACATTCACATTACCCATAGAAGTATTTAACATTATGCTGAATCATATCAATTTACCTAAGCCACCAGCATTGGGTAAATTTGTATTTACATCAAAATAATTTCCATCACTAGCACATAACATGTAGTAAAGGAAGAATTTTATTTGTTAACATTTCACCACAAGAATGCTCATTCCATAGTGTAACTTCATACCAATATTTTTTTATTTAGGTAAATATTTCCATTTATTCACTAAAATTTTCCCATGTTTTATACTCCCAAGAAACTATAGCCATAATATTTCGGTGTTGTCAACAAGGTTGATTATCCAAGATTTGAAATATTTTCCTTCAAGGATGTCAATCCACCATTAAAACCGCTTACCATTTTACACCTTGGTACTACACACACTTCTTGATTTTTATCAAAATTAGGGTAAAATTATTTAGTATAGATTTAAATGGTGAATTCCTACACAATATGATTCACTATTATTGTTTCCATACTATTATAATAATCTAATATAAAAAATATTCTCAAATTAAACACACCTTACTATACTAATTAATTTTTTAATAAAAATCACTTATTATCATAAAACATACAAGCAAAAATTGTGTTATATATTAACATCACTTTATTTCTTGAAATGTGACTTACTTGACACCCATTAATGGGTTATTAGTAAATTCAAGTAGAATTTTAAGAAAAGACAAGTCCATTTGGATCCCTCCTCCCCTAGGGTGGTTTACATTAAACTTTGATGGATATTTAAGAGGAAACCCAAGTGCTTCCAATTTAGGATGTATACTAAGGGAATATAGTGGTCCTTCGTTATGGTGATTTATATAAAACTATTGGATGACACAAATAATGAAGCTAAAGATTAGGTCCTTTCAGTTGGGATTGATCTTGCAATCTAATGTAAAATAAACAATCTTGTAATTGAAGGTTATGCTCAAATCATAATTTCTACTCTTAAGAAAAAAGAAACCATTTCTTAGAAATTATAAAATTTATTGTCCAATGTATGGGCTCGCTTGGATAATTTTGCATACCTAGATTGTAATCACTACTATAGAGAATCTAACTCAGCTGCAAATTTTGTTTCCAAATCTTTCTTCCATAAATTTGGATTTAAAAAAAATTATGAAAAATAAAAATTGAAAAAAAATCCACTAAGAAATAAGAACTTACTTTTATTTCTATTGAAATAATCAATTGATATTGATTATTATTTATTATAGTGTGATTTGACCATAATTTATTTTGCCATATCTATCAGTTTTTAGTAGCATTTTTCTCTCATGATGACCTCAACTATGTGATCAAGGGTGGTGATAACCTTTATTTATGGTAAGAGTGGTGATATGACATGGTATCACCATGTTGATTGTATTTCACGTACACCTAGACAATTTTTTGATTGTCATGAGAATCTAGTGTCTATTCATGGAGTGATAGGTAGGCTTGACTCTCAGGACTCTGATATTATATGGATGTAGCTCAGCATGCAAAATATCATTTTTGGGATGCATCTCTAGGGATAGACTCTAGAACATTTTTTGGGTCCCTTTAGAAGAATTTTTTTTGGTCATTTTAACTATTTTGAGTGAGGACTATGTGGCTCACTATATGCACAATAGAGTTAACTTTGTGATAGTCTCCATGTTCATAACCAACATCATGGTGGATAATGAAGTGTTTTTTACAATTGTGGATTTATTTTTAAGTTTAGAATATCATCTTGGCCTACTGGAGGAGCTCAAAAGTGTGGTCTTGGGTCCCTTTCCCAAATTTCCTTTCTCCAGCTCAGATGGTATTGGTTTGATTCCATTATTATCTTTCAAAGATTTGAAGAAGCATGTCATGGTTTTATTTGGTTTTGTGGATGAGATTTAAAAAAGGTTTATGAGGATGGCACTATAAAAAGTCAATTATGACAATGCCTTCATAAGTGTAGCCCAAGATCCCTATTCTAGACCTAACTCATTGGAAGGTGATTTGTCAAAATTGAACCCTGGTGGATAAGGTACAATTATTGGCAAAATTGATGATTTGTAGATCGGTGGTAGGTCCTCCCTGGCTGGTAGGGCCACCTATAGGGGTAATCATGGTAGCAACGAAGGGATGTTTGATAAGTAATCATGTTGTTGCATTAATGGGAGGCATCAAATTCAGACTCTGGGGTCTGAGGAGGAAAATTATGGGGTGATCTTCTTTTGTTTTTGATCTTATGGAGGAGGTCATTATTTTAGATGATTAGGATGATAAGGTTGTTTTAGTTTGATCATTGTGGGGCTGATAATTTTTTGGTAACCTTTATATTTTGTTCTTTCATTTTTTTGGACAAGTATTTTTGGCCCTTAATAGGTTATCTCTATTTTTTGTTCATATTTTATATGGATTTGGCTACTATTTGGCATGCCAACTTGTGTGTCCATGACCTAGTTCTATATAGAAACTATGATTAGATATGATTTTAATCTAACTGCCTATTTTTGTGATACATTTTTATATGGGTAGGGAATCTGTTTAAACCCCAATATCGATAAAAAAAAAATGTGATTTGTGGTGTGTTATCATTGTGGAAAAATTATGTCCATTTTTCTCCCTTTTGGGTCTTGTATCCCCAAATAGAGCCAACATTGCTTAAAATTTTCATTAGGGCTATAAGGATTTTAATGTTATAATATGTCTAACTTTATATTTTAGAACATCACCTCTCTCCAGGTGGTTAGGCACACTAAACATTCCTATTGGAAGGATTCTTTAGCATATTTAGAAGAGTAGAAAGATATACAACATAGTATAAAATAATAACCAAATTACATTATAAATACCAAAATTTTATTGTAATTAAAGTGTGGTATCGTACAGAGCTTCATGAAAAGTTACAAACACTTGGATGAATAAAATATAATAGTTGTTATGATAAAATTTGATATATACTATGGTGTAATTATCCTATAATTGGTAGTTAAGAAGATAAACAAGTGTAAACCAATGGTTACCAAAAATAATTATGAGTGAAGAGATCTAATTTTTGGCTTTCAAAGGTTATATAATGATGTAAATGGCATGGAAGATAATAAAATTATAATAAGAAGAAAGATAAGAACATAAGAGAGAAAGAGAGTGTAATAAGACGAATAAGGTGGAATATGGAATTAGATGAAGTGTATAGAGGTAAAGAGTTTGGAGTTATATGTTAAAGAGATACATGAAATGTAATGGATGTTTTATACTTATATACATGAATAAATAGATAGAGTAGTAAATATATGTGTTGTGTACCATGAATGTGAATGAAAAGATAATGAATGCACATATTGACTAAGTAATTTCAAACAATACTAACCTATGTGCTACATTATCTCTAACTAAAATCATCTTGAATTGCATAAATATATATAACCAAGTTGAAAAATTTATGTCAACAATTCTTGTGTATAAAAAAAATCACCATTTTATTAAAATATTTAGATTATAATGGGGGCAATGGTCTTTGCCACTAGGTGACATATATCCATCATGTGCACACTTAACTTTATTCATATATCATGCCCATTCTTAACCATATATGAATTATCATTCCTATTAAAATAGAGTACCAAATATGGAGATATAGATAATTTAGAGTTTTTTATTGCAAAATTCCTCCAATTTAGTTACAAATCACATAGATTGCTTTGAAAATGATTAAGAGTGATTTTAATAAATTTATGAGAATCCTCCCATGATTATCATATGTTTATTTCATATAATTTTTCAAGGTTGCCTTTCACAAACACACACATCTCCATATCTAATGTCTTCCTATAAGGCAACAATGTTGGACCCTTATCTTATACCGATATGCAACACACTCATGTGCTACTACAAAACCAATCATAATTTTTTATTTATTTTTATTTTACTTAATTATGCTTACACACAAAACCTAAGCCCAAATTATAAAAATACACAAAAATATACTTAGAATTGATATGAAAAATACTAATTTGGAAATTACATTAGAGTCAGATTATGATCCTAACCTTTTGGGTTATGGCCCTATAGGGGACAAATTCACATTAGTTGTTTTAAGGCACTATTAAACCTTTTCATTATTTTTAACCCACCAAAAATATTAGAATCAATTATCCAGTTTTCCTATGAGGATAATTGATGTTAAACCTACATTTAGTTATTCATATATAATTTGTTAATCCTCATATTTAATTATATTTACATATAAATTCTCATAACATTATATATATATCAAATTCACTTTTGTATACACCACAACACACTATAATCCCACTTAGTTACATGGGGTATCAAGGGGTCACAATTGTATATATATGTATGCATATATATATATATATATATATATACACATATACATACATATGTATGTATACATACACATGTATGTGTATATATGTATATATATACATATATTCATATATATAAGTATGTATATATATGTGTGTTTTTGTGTGTGTACATGCATATACATATATACATACATAAATATGTGTGTGTGTGTGTACACACACACATTTGTATGTATGCATGTATGTATGTACATCCATCCATCCATCCATACATACATATAAGGTGATTATGGTGCACATATGGGTCTCAACCTAATAAAGTGCCATTACTATTGCATTGTGTCTAATGCCAATATTATCCTTGTTGACAGACACAATATTTAATTATAACTTAAAACACATTGCATTGTGCATTTTAAACAAAATGAAAATTATTATGAAGAGATGCATAATACGAGACTCCAGGGGAGTGACACTATCACAAACATGTGTGGTTTATGACCCAAACCAAAAATAAAATGCTTAAGTCATGTCTATGAAAATGACACTCATGAATTCACTAAGTTCATGGAATCAGAGTAAAAAAAATTCATGGATTCATAGTGTTCAAGGAGTCATAGAGATTAGAAATTATTAAATTAAAGGAAAAAGTGTTCACTAGTTTTCTTGTGTCACAAGATTGTGCCAAGTGTCATAATACCATGTATTGGGTTTGACACAAGAAATGTCACAAGGGGTTTTTATATTAGGTGGTGTATAATTTATTTTCATAAAGATACATTTATCTATTATAAATACAAATCAAAGTGGTGAGTGAAGTTTCCAAGGTGTCCACAACATGTGTTTGTCCTCAAAAAGATTATTTCATTAATTGTGGGATGATCTCAATTCAAAGAAATATTAAAGGTTATCAAACTTTGGTGCTACTATTTATATTATGGATAAAAATGTATGCATAATTTCATTGGATATGTTATTTTATGCTATGCTTAGTAGAAGGTGTTCATGTTTGTACTTTCATGCTATTAAAAAACATTATAAATGTGCGAGTGTCTATTATTTTAGGAAAATATGTCATGAGCATATCACTCTCATGTGTGGAACATGGTTGTGGTTCCAAAAGGGGGTATTGAGAAATCCTCTTAACTTATCAATCCATTAAATAATTTTTATCCTTCTTGAGGTCTATTCAAATTTACTCCACAATAAATATGCAATTGTGTATTTCAATTCTCGACTAGATTAAACACAAATTCCAAATTTACCCTCTTTTCATATGTTTCTCTCACTAGGATTAATTATTTAAATAAAATTTTACCTTTAAGGAGAGTTATATTCACCATTGATTTGTAGGATGACCTTTTTGTTCGAGAGGTAGATCCCATTTAGTTTTAGAATGGTGATCACCATGTTATTATAACTTTGTGATTTCTTATGGACACTTATTTTGTTTGTATTTCCTTTGTATGTAGTGTGGTCAGTTGTGATTCCTTATTTTATTTGTATGTAGTAAATTTCTAAATATTTATTACTTCCCATTTTGTGATATTTTTTAATATTTTGGATAGTGACATTCTTTGCCATTCTTTTTATATAGAGTTTTATATTTCATGGTTTTCATTTGGCTTGTGGTTACCTTTTTTGATGATCAAAATCTAATTTATAATTTGTTTCCCTTTTTACTATCACATTTTCACTTTTAAATTAGAGGTCACAAATCCTTTGGATCTATTTATCCACATCTCATTTTATTTATTTTCTATTTTTATTTATCTTGTGCACATGTGGATAATTGTTCACACTTAAATACAAATTTTCTACTTTGTATTTGTGATACCAAACCATAAGGTTCTAAGTGTCCATGTGGATAATACACCAGAATAAACTAGCTATATGATAATTGTTAACTATCACTATATACACTATTTGGATTCATTCTAACTATATATGTTCACTACTAGAGCTCTTATTCTTCCTGTGTCGATTCATATGCCACATTGATGGACATCATGCAAACTATTACCAAATTATATCATCATTGGTATAATATAATTATAAAACCAATGAAAACTCCTGTTTCTTGCACATAAACTAGACTCATCATGGTACATCTATGATATGAAGAGTTATAACCAAAAGCACAGTCAAAAACATATTTATAATATTAAATAAGTAACAGGATAATGAAAAAAAAATCATGATCTATATCATATATGTTAGCAAAATTAATGGGTTCAACCCCAATTAATACTTAACCATAGGCATAAGCAAGGGATACAAATATGTCCATTTTGGTGTCTCACTAATGGAAAATTCTTTGTGTGTAACATGCAAAAGATTGCATAATAATAAAGTATTGGAAGAATTTTGTCAACACATTGAAGGATGAGTATTCCCCCCTTAATAACTCTAAGAATGAATAGATCAAGTTCCAGTAGTTAGTAGTTAAATTAGTGTAAGGAGTAATATTTATAATAAAAAACCAATAGGTTACATGACTACATTATGCATTTGAATGAGGACTTGATAGAAAAATGTAAGGTGCTAAAGTAAACTAGTGTAATTTTACCTTACATTCTTGTAAAGATAGAGTTATTGACTTTGAGCACACTAGGGAAAGGATAATGTAATACTAACAATATCAAATATAAGGCAAATCCAAAACAAATTTTCTCTTCTTCATCTATCGCAATGTCCAAGAACACTATCTCACATATATCATCATACAACTCTACCAAACATAAGTAAAACATGTCATGTAAAGGTGAGAAACTTAAGAATGTGGAAAATCAATAGAATAAATCCATATTATACATGAGAAAAAGGAAATAAGGATTAAGGTGAAAAGTGGTGCCATAAACACCACAAAATCTCACATATTTATTTTTAACTTCGTACACAATAATCATTATTTGTGTATTTTTATTTAGATCCCACACTAAAAAATAACATTGATCCAAATACCACCTATCTGAGTACTAATGCCACTACCATTATCATCTTTGAAGAATGAGAGCATCTCTTCCACACCAAGTTTTAGGTGAAGGTTCAACCTTTTTGTGTCATCATTGATAGTGGAAGCCAAGAGAATATTATTACAAAAGGTAAATCCCAATGTATTGTCCTCACCTCTATCGTAAATCTAAATCCATACTCTTGGGGTTGGTTTTAATAAGGGAAAGATATACATGTCTAGAGGTAATGATTTTTTAATTAATAAATCAATCCCTTGGAGGATAATAATACTTGTAACATTTAACCACTTGAGGTGTGAAACATCTTATTAAGAATACCATATTTATATGTCCATAAAGACATATATCATGCCAAGTTACAAAAATGGAATATTAATGTCAAATATTACTTCTTCAACAACTTAGAGTTAGCTCTAATGACTAAGATATTTGATCCCTACTAAATAATGTCACAAAATCATTTCCACATGGAGAAGTTTATGATACTCATGGTCTACCTAAATTCACTTGTGCATGATATAAAATGTGCATTGGTAATTTTCCATGTCACACACAAACCATCATAACCACAATAATTTGGTATGATATTTAACTAATAAAATAAATATTTGAATAACCACAGTGTCTACTAACACATTTCCTAATAATAAATCACATCAATTTTTTCCCTAGATCATCTATTCCAAACTATCCATCATATTGTATATCCATTTGGTAGAATGATAAAGTCTCATGCCAAATCTAAGAGCTTATTGATCATGGTAAGATCAATATTATCTCTTCACCTTATAGGATTCTAATAAAACATGTGAAAAATTAATATGGTAATTATAATCTTAGTATCAACTATCATGTGATAAAAAATATAATGGTGAAGAAATAATACCCAAGTTTGTGCATTGACAACATTTTGGACCAGCTCTAAAGTACACAAACATCACCTATATCGACCAAAAGTCATGTTATCATTAGGTACTAGAATATCCTAAGGATGTCTAGAAGAAAAAATTAAATACTCAAGGAAGTATTGTATGAATGTTTTGTTATGCCTTTTGGCTTCACCAATGCATCACTAATATTTTTTGTGCAAGATGATCTACTTAGGACCTTCCTCAACTATTTCATCATTGTATACATGGATGAAATCTTGATCTTTAGCAATAATTTAGATGATCATGTGGATCACATCTCCTCATATTATATACCTTACACAAAACAATTTTGAAGGCAACTTATAAAAGTGTACATTTAACACTATAGAATTTCAATACCTAGGATACATCATTAACTATAGTGACATATATGTAGATCTAAATAAGATAAAGGTAATCCAATATTTTAAAACTACATGTAATATCATTTAATTACATATTTTTATTAATTTAATAATGTATACCACATATTTGTTCTTGGTTCCTCACATACTTCACCTTCTTTTAGTTATATAATGTGTGCTAAGGCAAAATTTGATTGGACACTTACACAACAACGTAATTTTAGTATCTCTAGAAGCACATCCATGCATCACCTATTATGGTAGTGTTTGAAAATATCGATGCCTTTGAAATTCACATCGATGCATCTAACTATGCACTCAATTTAGTGTTTACACAACATGGACATATATTTGCATATCAATCTGATAAATTCAATGACAATTCAAGGGCACTCCACCCACATTAAAACATTGTGTGTTATTATTCAATTAGGAAAGTAGTGGTGGAACTACATATTGGGGAATGAAATGATCAAATATTTTTATCACAATCCACTTTATTTATTTTAAATGTGCATATAAATCTAGAGAATATAAGCCACATGAGGTGGATAAATTTATTGCAACATTTACACATGTTAATCAAGAAAAATAATGTGAAGGACAATAAGGTAGTAAATTACCTCAAAAAACCACCATTTCACACACTCATCATAGTGTTGGACATTTGAAACCATAGATTTATTATCTGGGTATCACTTTACTCAGCAAAAAAATGCTCACAACAGTGTTGGACATGTGCAACCATAAATTTGATGCCTATACATCCATTATGCATGGTGAACATGTATGAGAGTTATAAATTCTTGAAATTATTCTCTAAAATCATAAACATATATTTGTTTATGATTTTACAAGTCACTAGAAACTCCTTTGGGAGGCAAAGTTATGAAAGGAAAACATGAGACTTCAACATTATCAAGACAGTAGAAACATTGTAACAAAAAATCTATTAATTGCACATGAAAAAATATGTTGAGTTCACATCAAGTCATGTATTCATTGTTAGAAGATAGTATATACACAAATATGTCATTTCCTTCTATGCCATTTAAATCTATCAATATGGATTTCATGATTGGTGCTACCTATAAAAAACATCAGAATGACTCTATGTTTTTTTTAGTAGATAGGTTATCTAAGATAAAAACCATTTTTACTTGATATAAGAAGATCAATCTAATAGAAACAATGTGTTCCTTCTTTATCCATGTTTGGATTTCTATTTCTTTACTCATTTCTATTGTATCTAGTCATACCTATAGTTTATTAGCCAATTTTTATATGATCTTTGGGACATGATGAATACATAGTTTTCCATGTACAATAATGTGTATTTGTGCACTTGGGATGATAATTTACAAAATAATCAACAAGACTATAAATAAATATTTTCATACATGTGCTGGGTTATTAGAAGCAACACGTTTGGACATATACTAATACAATACATCTAACATGTATTCACACACAAATAAATGAGAAATGGGCAAGGCATAATTTTTTTGATAACATTAAAAAAATTATTATAAAGTTGATCAAACCCTTTGGAAATAAAAATTGGAGTATAAAGAGTGATAAATTGCACATCACACATCTCATGAGTTCATTTTGGGTGATAAGGTCTATTTACACCTATAAATTGAATGTTTTAATGTCCAAACTACAAGATCAAACATTTGTATTATGTTCAAGATCAAAAGTTTTGGGGTTTACATCCAATCTTCAATGTATAATTTTTTGGATGAATTTACCCTCCTTTGTTTGAGCCCACATTAGTACAAAATCCTTTAGATATGGATGTTAATCACTCTATCTAGTATATAAGGAACATATTATTCAAGTGACAATAATGTACAACTACTAAGACATGTATCAATTGTTTAGAGTACTTAGAGTAGGCTAGTACACTAAATAGGGTAAGTGATACAACCTTCAACAAATTTAAGTTTAGTTTATTAACTAAACAAAGGCAGAATTGAGACCATTACTTTTCCAAAAATGGTGAATGATCTATGCATAGCTTCAACACTAGTCTCCTCACTCCTCAACTTGACATTGGTTCCCATACACATGTGATTTATTGTGGTTTATTTTAAATATAGTATTCTCTCTCTAAATTTATAAAAAAATACCACTTTCTACATATAAGGCTAAATTAATGTGTATACTATTGAACGTCATATGTGACATCTTCACCTATGGCATAAATGCATCACGTGATTTTACTTGTGGTTCCTTCATAGGCTTATATAAAACCATGTCACTTTTTGCATAGGTATTTGTGTTTCCACTAAGCCATGTGCACACTTAACATCCACACATCAAGGTTATAATCACATGCAACATTAAAAGTGGCCTTCTCTAGGTTTACACCACATTAAATAATTTTTTAATGGAATAACACAGTTGGAAGTCATAAACGACACCTACAATAGGTTTAATTTTTACTTGGATAGAATATGAGTCACACCCTTATATAACTTCCATTTATTGTAACCACTGCTTGTATTGATTGTATATAAATTATAATTATCCATCCCATAAGGGCACAAAGATGAGAGAATACACATAAAAACTACAAATGGGTTTAATAACATGCTCTTAGTATCTTGCATTCAAAAACATTTGTAGGTATACATTATTTAATTTTTCTTAGACAAATCAACATGGACTTTCATCCTTTTGATAACATGAATTAGCTTTCGTAGTCTTACTATATCTTATACACATTTACACCTACCTTGTTCTACACATTGAATAGAAAATTTGATTTTTCACATCAATTTTAACTATCATTGTGTATTTTATTTTGTGTTTATTTATATTAACTTCCACATAAATTTATTTATGTTGGTTCTATATTGGTGCATGCACTAATTGCGTACCTTTAATTAAGTTAACATAGGTAGTTAACTTTTTCACTAAAGCTAGTTATTATGCACACATGACCTTGCTTACCTCACATGTGCCACCATCATTATATGCCATATTTAATGTGACCAATAGGATAAGGGAATAAAAAACACACAAATTTTTTGAACATTGAGTGAACAATCAACATTATATTATTTCTCATTTTAGTTACCCATTTTTCACCTCTCTCTATAAATATTAAAATATGGTCTTAAATACTTGAAAATGACAATCTTGACACAAATTTATCATCTGTGACTTAATCAGCCAAATAAGGTGCTAATTTTCCATCCTCTAACACCTACATGTTATCTTATGAGTCAACCCTTTCATTATGATATTATACACCTATAGGAACCTCATTATCTATTTTACACCTATTAAATATCCTTATCAAACATCTCCAAACTCTAAAATCAATCCAATTGTATACCAAATAGTTATGATAGTTACATTCATTATCCCCATTCAATAACAAACCATACTAGTTGAAATCATCTTGCTCCTAAAAATTGATTTTTTATAAAATCAAAACCACCCTTAAGGGTGGCCCATCATTATATCATTTTCATGGCATGAGGAATTATTAAAATGGATCCATATATAAATAATCTCATCCAAAATTTATATAGCACTTATCTATGATACATTTATACACTATTGAACACTAAGAAAATTTTACCTATTATTTAAAACTTGTATACCTATCACTAGGAACAGTCACAAGCCAAGTTTGAAGAACTCAAAATCTAAGTCTAAGTAAGCATTTCCAAGTACCAAATCCAATCATTATTTTTATGCACATAGCAAAGGATAAAAATTGAACAATAATGTTAGGTGGGAGAACAATATGTGGCATGATTTTCATCCTTAGAGTATTAGATACATAGGCAACATCCAATGATTAGACTAGAGTTATTGGGGTCAACTCAACCCATTATACTCCTCTCATTTTAGCAGGTTTCATCCCTTACAAGCATATCAAGGGTTTCAAGGCAAAGGAGACACATGTTTTGATATGTTCACATCATCAAGATTCAGTATCACAAAGATGAAGTAATCACATAAAGTCATAAGCTACCGTATAATCATTATGCCACATTTTCATGTAGGTCAATACTACCCAATAAGTTAGTATCGAGTAGTGATACTAAATTAATCCTACATAAGTAAACCAATGTCAGTATAAAATAATTTTCTAAACCATGTGAATTGCATGCATGCTTATCCTTAATTTCCACTTCCAAGAAACATGGTCATAGTCAAACGGTTAACCAGAAAAACTAAGTATCATGATCTCTTTAGTGTTTTTCATATTTCACATATGCCCTTATCAAATCAAAAGATTCAATTATTAATCATTTAAATTCGAATGTATTCTTGAATTCCATGCCTATTGATCTAAATTATATTTCAAAGTTAAATCATGACTACATTAAACTAACTCACTAATCCATATTAGTGTAATACATATTCTTGAACCCAACATGAATAGAACATGCAACTTTCTGATTAATCTAATTAAGATATAAATTTTAAATAGAATTTAAATTAATAGATGTGACATTCAATTATAAATTTGAATGTAAATAATTAAAATTAAATATTTTGATTTGATAATGGCATATACTAAATATGGAAAGTACTAAAGAGATAATTATACTTATCTTTTCTAGTTGACTATCTAACTATGAATGTGTTCTATAAGTGGAAATCATGGATAAACACACCTGTGATTTTCTCAGTTCAATAACTAATCTACTACATTTGTTGGGTTATTTATAGGGGATAAATTCACTATCATTGATCAATATTGACATGTTGGTCAGTAGTGAACTACATGGAAATGTGGCACAACGAATATACAATTCCTTTTGAATTTCCTTTAATAGTCTATATTTGCAATCCTGACCCTTGATGTTGTTCACAAGTTCAAAATTGAGCCTCCTTTGCCTTTAAACCCTAGATGTGCATATAAGGGCTATAAACCTAGAATAATGGGTAAAGTTTAATAATAAAAACCATGTGATTATCCTACTAGTTTCTTCAATTTTATTTATTAAATATTTAATACCAACATAATAAGTATGAATAAAAACATGATAACAAGTAATGCAGTGTCATAATTTTCTATAGAGTATACTAATTCAAGTAATTCCTTCTTTGTAACTATGTAATTTAGTTATGTTGTCTATACATTCTTGATGATGAAGTATATAACATAGTTGAGTGACTTATCATTTTGTCCAAGGATTTACCCAAGTTATATGTCATATACATTGGTATGAATTTTGAAAGGTAGATTACAATCTAGACCTCTCAACATGGGTGTTGTCATAAATGTTTGAGAGTTTGAAAATATTCTTGACATGCATTAGTCCATACAAATTATAATGTTTTCAAGGCAAAATAAATAACAAAGATTTTGTCTTCCTAATGTTTTTGAATAACCTAAAATACTTTCAAATATGTCCTAATAAAATTCTCACATCTCGTTGTTTTTATGGTGTTGGAAAGTTACATATCACCTCAATTTTAGTAGGATATATCTTGATTCCTGAATTGGAATTATTGTGTCCCATTATAATACCTTATTGCATTAGCATGTAAAATATATCATGACTCAATTAAATGCTTTATCTTGATAATGTTGTAGAATTTTTTCCATGTTAGTGATGGCTTGATCGTAGTTATACCCATAGACCTTGAAGTCATCCATATAAATTTTGACATAGTCATGAGATAGATAAGAAAAAAATCTCAAAAAAAACACTTTGAAAGTTGGTAGGATAATTACATATAATTAATGGGAGGACTAAGTACACATAAGTGTCTCAAGGGAAGGTAAATGTTATTTTATCTTTGTCCTATACGGAAATTTTGATCTATTTGTATGTGTTGAAACCATTAAGGAAACATAAGTAATTTTTAGAAAGGGCATCAATAACATGGTCAATGAACAGGAGAGGAAAATGATATTTCCTTATGGAAATGTATAATTCTTTACAATCCTCATAGATGATCCATTTATCATCCTTCTTCAATATAATGACAAGTGGAAATACCCATTTGTTATCAGATATGGGGTAAATAAACCCTGCATCCACGACTTTTTGTATTTCCATTTTTATAATTTATTATAAAACATGATTTACCCATAATTGAGGTTGTATTATGGGGTTTCACTCTTATTTGATGTATATAGGACAAGTGCATAAATTTAATTGTAATTGTTAGTCGGGGAATGTGTACACTAACCACTTGAATATATGAACATGCCATGTGGACAGAGACCATAGTTTATTTTTGGTTAGAAATTATTATAAAATATTGTTATGAAAATATTCTATTTTCATATGGGATCATATAATAATATAATTATAAAATATGAAATATTGTTTACGTGATGTTCTTAGGATCGCTGAAAACGTAATAGGAGAAGGTGTGTTTCTAGGAAAAACTTAATAACAAGGATGGACCTCATGTAGAAGTGGGGTTTTTGTATATTTATTTAAAATATAAATTATATCAAATTGGGATTTTATAATATTCTTGTAGTATAATTTTTTTTTATTATTGTCTTGAAATGATCATATGTGTTTGACATGAATCTTATAAAAAATAAATAATTGTTAATCTTTTGAAAAAAAATAAACAATGGAAGATATCTAATGTTGCTATGTAAACTTAAATATGTGATTGACCAAAATTAGGTATAAATATAAATATTAATATATAATTAATGAAAGAGGATGTATTATATTATATTATATACCAACTAGTCTATGTTAATTAATTAGAAGAATAACTTGATAGTATACAATGTTTCATGTCTACTTGAGATATTGTTCCCATCTTGAGAGGAACATGGTATGGATTAGTTCCATAAATATTTTTTTAATTATACTAATTAAAAAAAAAAAATGGTTTTTCTTTTATGTGGTTGGAGTGTTACATATTGTTTACCTAAAGTATAAAATATTGTTGCCAACCTAGTGCAAATGGAAGAAATATATTTTGTAGGTGACCAACGTCACTATTTTGAAATTGGGTGATGTTATTGGAAATCATGTTTAGTTCAGAATAACCATAAAATCATATATTTAATGTCTAATAGTTCTCATGATCATAGTGTACATTCATAACCATCACAAGAGTACAATAAATTATTAACCAACTTTTTTGTTTGTTGCCATGTTTATTAAGGATTTCATTGTCGCTTATGGGTTTGTATTTACATTATTATATATTGTTGAAGGTCACAAAATCTTGTGATATTTGAGATATGTATGTAAATTTGATCATCTCTCTATTTGTGAAAATACATATTAAACTTAATTTATGTATTTTACATATATCTATTTGTTAACACTTTTTATTGGGGCTATGAAATGGTCTAGGACACATTCCGGGGGCTAGATCAAATTTTGATTACCAAATATTAAACCAACATGCCTCAAATACACTACATATGGCCAAACCTAACCTCACATTCACAATAATATTTAAACTTGGGTAGGTCTAGACATAACATAGCCACATAACTAACTCATCCACATCTGATTAGTTGTATTGTACATATTTATTTAGGATAAATAAAAATAATTGGGTGTGTGTATTATAATTATACTGATAGACAATATATAATAGAAGTAGTGGGGTGGAGTGTAATGAAGAGATTTGTTCACTTTTATGTCTGATCTAAATTTTGATTTCCATTTGACCATCATAAGTGAATTTCAACCTTAATTTAACACCTATTTGACTATCACATAGTATTTATTCATTTGCTTATATAAGTTAATATAAATTTTGTAATATCTTGGCTATATAATGTAGTTTGGTCATTATTTTTTTCCCAAAAATATTTTTTTGAGCCCAACACATTGATGTAGCTAGATAGGTGCTATTTGCCATTAGTTAGTGCGAAATTATAGAAGGTAATAAATGTATTAATCAATGTGGTATGAAAAAATCTAAGATTAAAATCTTAATATTGATATTTCTCAATGTATTTCATATAAATGTATTTAAGGTATATGTACTAGATTAATTATGTTGTTAGGAAATATTCAATAGAAGTAGGGGAGTGTGATATAGTGGGTAATTTAAAATTATGGTCAACCTTAAATTAGATATCAATTTGACTATCTTAAGGTATTTAATCCTTAAATTTAACATCCATTTGACCACCATATGGATTTTTTTTCTTTTTGGTTAGAGAATTTAATTGAAAAAATAGAATATCTTGGCCATATGGTGGAGTTTAGAGTTTGTTTTTATTTCCATGGAATGTATATTTCAAGACAAACATATTTTTATAGGTAGATTGATGCCATTTATCACCAATAATTGGAAAATTAGTAGAGAATATAATTGAATTATAAAATAATGTGATATGTGGGAAATCCAAAATAAAAACCTTAAGATTGATATCTCTTGAAATATTTCATATAAATATAATTAAAATTTATGTACCAATTTTAATACATATGTATATACATATTCTAGGGTTTTTTCCATGACAAGATATTAGAGGTGCAATCACTAAGAGGGGGGGTGAATCAGTGGTGACAAATAATGCAATTCAATTTCCAAACCCTTCAAAAACTTAAGCATTCAATACAACCATTCATGAAGCATTAAAGATGTGTATAGCAATGAACACTGAAGTTAATGCAAGATCACACACACAACACAAGATCTATGTGGGAAACCCTCTTAGGGAATAAAACCCATTTTCAATCCTACAGACACATGGACTGCTTGTCCTATAAGATGATAAAAAACATGAGATTGGTCAAGTATTTCTAACCATAATTTAGTGAAACACTTGTTTCATAAATAAAACCTACCCATAGGATGATCAAGTCCTTCTGAATAGCTTTAGTGAAATACCTATTTCAGAAGGTTCACCTACCCCTAAGATGATCAAGTCCTTATGACTGCCTATTGGTCAAGTCTTTCTAACCTATATGTTGATCACCCTCCCAACACCTATGAAATGAACATCTCTTGATCACTAATTTTTTTCCAATATGATGGAGGTACAATGTATATCATCTCTCTTCAACTATGCACACTACATAGTCCACACTCTGATCTGCCTCTCAAATCAACCACCAAGTTCACAGAAACATCATCTATCCTTTGCTCATCCTCAATCTTCAAACCTAAAAGAGAACTATCTTTGACATAAAAAAAATAACCTATAGGTTATACACATAGTCATCAACATGCTTTGATCTACAACCCATCCACTAGGCACACACCCTTTCTTCTTTCTTTTGCTCTTTAACTCTCACATACACATCTTTTCTCAAGTCTAAAAATCACCACCTTTGATTTCACCTTTTATAGATCCAACATGATTATTATATTTTAGGTTGGCCATAATACTTGCCTTAGCCTTTAAGAAATCTAACATATCTCAATAACATCCACACACGTCAGCCATAACTTCTATGGGTCACACTTAAGTAGTTATGCCTTTTAATTAAGCCTCATTAGCCCTTATAGCTAGTGTGGAGACCCATCCATATATTTAACTCTTTTCCAAGAAAATTACGAAAAAAATAACACTTTCACATACATATACCCATGCCACATAACCTATAGGTCCTCCTTAAGTGACAACATCCATCACAACACCCTTTTGCTACAACACAATTAGCCCAAATATCATTTTGTACATATGATCACTAAGAATGAACACACAATAAACTTATAAGACTTTTATCATACATAATATGGATTGGTCAAACATCCATAATACCCAAATATGGTCCTCATGAAGTTTCAAACATTATCTAATACTTATTTCATCTTAAAACATCAAAATACCATCAAGAACAACTCAATTACCCTTCTTGGGTTTCTTGTAGAGCATGAACACATACACAGTCAACTTTGGAGATTAATATATAAAACTATACAAATATTTAAAAATTATAACCAATTTTTATGGATTTTCATTAGAGTCCTCTACAACTTTTATTTTTAATACATCAATAAATTCATTTTGGATCAAAAGTTATAGCTCAAATACTAAGCACAAGTTCTCCCTCATAATTTTGAATATTTGAATTCCAATGGTCATTATTTAGACATTAAACATCAAGCACCTTGTAAACATATCTTAACCTCTCATATCTTGAAAAAATATTCATCATAAATATCCATTTAAAGTATATTTATCTTTACCTTTTCTTTATTATTAAACATTGAGCACTTGTCATCTTCTCGCTACTTCCTGACAATTTGGAACAAATGCACTCCATCAATATTTGTGGATTAGTCTAATCTTTATCTAGAAATGATCACTATTGATCTAAGCTCTAATATCCCATGATTATGAAACTTGGTATCCCCATGTACATTTTATGTATTTGACTCATTTACTTTAACATGTGTCATTGATCTTTTGACTACATGATCATATGCTCATCCTTGATCTTCTATCCAAGCTCCCTGAATATGACACATGTCACTAGTGCATTCATTATTTTACATATTGAATTTTACACACACCATTAGATAAATATATAAAAATTAATGTGCACCATTATATCTACTAAGGAGATTAACTTAGAATTTAACTTAGTTTATCTTGATGGTCTCTGGCCCATCACAGTCTACAAGTACAACTTTGAATATTTATATCTTGAGCTAGAAAATACTTCAGCACTCCAAATATTTAGGGTACATTATTGGAACTATATATAACATCACCATGAAATTTTTTTCCCAGAATTTAATTTATAATTACTTTCAATAAATTCACAAAATTTATAGATCATTCATATCTACATGACATGCAGTGACGGTCTGGTTAGGTATAGAAATTTAGTGAACTTCTATCTGAGAGGCCAACTTTGCACCTGTATATATTTTTCTATACACAACCTAAAAAATTGAAACTTGTAACATATAAACTTTGGACTAATGTGATCAAAACCATATGACCAAATCCTCTGATTCATCTATATGTGGCAGTGGTGATGTCAGTAAACTACCAACTCATTTTTTTTGCCACTAGACCTAAAATGTCTAGATGGAAAATATGAACTACTAGATGAAATACACTCATGAAAAAAATTTTAAAAGAATATAATACCTCTTATGGTACATATTTCATATCCTAAAATCAACATACTCATCCCTAAACATCCCTAACCATACCAGAACTAAATATCAACCAAGCCTACTTCAAGCATATTATAACAAGCATACTATACACTTTATCATTGACACTTAGATTGTCAAGACACTTCATCCACTCACTTGGAAACATATATTACATCACTAAAAACTCTCCAATAATCTCTACCTTTGTCATTGATGTTAAGACCCATTATACAACTCACATTCCTTCTCTCTCTTCAAGCACTCTCACATTAGGAACCTTCTCCCCCTTTGACATAATGATAAAGTGGTCACAAACTGATCCTAAGGAACTAAAAATAATACAAAAAAATAATAAAACCTTATAAAAATGATAAAAAAATCCCCTTACCTTGGGCCTACCTCTTCTTTGCCCTAACGACTTCCTCTTGCTACATGCCCACACTCTCTTCAACTAAACACTACAACCAATGAAGAAAGAGCAAAAAAAAAAAAACTAAAATATGATGGAATTCACCAAGAAACATATGATATGGAATAAACCTAATATATATGAGCCATTACACCTCTTGATCATCTTCAGATCTCCACACAACATAAATAACCATCACACAAGCTTACTAGCCTTCTCTCTCAAGCCACCTCAAGGACCATCAAAAACACTTCATGCCACTCATTAAATAGGAAAAATAATCTAAACTAACCTAATAATTCACCTTGAAACACTCATTCCTTTCTCTTTTGAATAAACTAATCGGAAAGCACTCTTCTTCACACTAGGCTTATCTAGACTACTTGTAGCCCTACCTGAAACTTAAAGAGCCCATAACTTTTAGTAGATGGACTTTCAAGACCTAAAAATTTATATGTGTAGTAGTCTCATATTCCCCCTTAATCACACCAATTTTAATCACCTATATCCTCTTTTTCAACATACTTCCTTCACAAATCTACTAGTTAATTAGGCCTTCATTTTGACAAAAACTTGAATAATTTAAAAAACACAAACCTTAAAATATATTTGAAAGTTGATTTAGACAATAAATTTGACCCATTAAAACTTTTAATAAGACTTATACCTCAGATCATAATCCAAAGCACTTTTATAGTATAGCCCAAATCTCTAGAATTTTAAAACAAATAAGGTCAATAAACCTCCTTCTAGTCAACACCCACCTATGAAACTTATTGCACACTTGGAGACAACCATCACACAATTTTAGACCAATATTTGATCCTTCAAACCTTTGGTAACCTTGAATTACTATACCATGGCTTTGATATGCAATAAGAAAGATAAACTTGGGAGCACACAAAAACTTTTAAAAGGTACAAATAAGATCATCAAGACACAAAACCACCTGGAACACATCACAAAGAAGTGAACAGACCTTTATGAGCACCAAACTCTTATTGAAATTCCATAAATCTCATTATTCCACCTAAAAAAACCCATTCTAATCTTATAGACACTGCATACACAATAAAAACACCTTATGACATCACTCTGACCTCATCAAAGCACTTCTCCCATCTTGACACACCAAATCCAACTAGAAAACACTCATCTCTTGCCTTTTAGGAGCTTCTAAAGAACACCACAATAACATTTTCTTCTCCACTGAAGGGAGTCTCTTAAGAAGCATAGATAAAGACCTCCTCTAGACCACAATTCTCTAAAACAAAGTAAATCTAGGAGTGGCACACATCTCTTCAGTAACCACTAGAATCCTTTTATAGCTATAAGACTTATTTCTCTTGTTCTCCTTAGTCTAAACTTTGATAACTTGTTCCTTTTCTAAATTTCTCACTTTCTCTTCCATGATAGGATATACAAGATTTAGAGCAATTATGGAATCTTGACATACCTTCATCACTGAAGTAGCTTCTTTGCATTTCAAAACATCAAATTTAGTCATTGATGAAATATGAACTAAACTTAAAACTTGATAACACATATCAAGTTGATCATTAACATCTAAAAACCCCTTAGAACTATTCTCAATGAGAATCTTGGTCTTCTCCTTGAGCTTGGTTTCTTCATTCACAACATGAGTAGACAATGAGAGCTCTTGGCTCTCTCTAACTTATATAGCATTCTCCACCATAGAAAATAGATTAATTAGACCCACAGACTCATCATGACTCACACTTACCACCTTTAGTTTCCATGAGTTAACTTGCCTTCTTTATTTCACTCTAGGGGCCTGATTAAACCTATTCTATCTTGTAAGCCTTTACTTGTATAATCTGGTAATGTGATCTCTCTATTGAAAGTTGAAGCACACTATACCTTTTGCAAGAATCTTATCCTGCCTTTCTTGATTAGAATAAAAAACTAATCCTTGTTAAGAAGACTCACCTTTTGACTGATGACCCCCATCATAGTTTCATGCAAACTCATTTTTAATAGTTCTATTGCATTCTCTATCTCTATGCCCAAAATGATTACATGTGTAACAATAACCATTGAAAATTGCATACCTCATGGCATTTGGTTATTTGATCTGATTTGTCTTCATTCTACTAGCATCTTCATTCCTTAATTAATTATTGACCTTCAAAGTCTGATTTACATTAGTAATCATCTTGTCTCGATTTACATTTTCTAGTTTTTCTTTGTATTCAAGACCATTTCTATCACTTGCATGCTTTTGATCACTTAGAATATTGTCTATATCACTTGAGATCTTTTTAAATCTCAAAAATGACTTCATCTTACTATATGTATTCTATAACTCAACTTTTAATGACTCATTTTTAATTACATACCTTGAACACTCATTTTCTTTTGATTTCAGGCTTGTAGATAGGATTTCCAATTGACAACTGATATTCCCAACTATATCTTCATGATCCTTGGTGTCTTCATTCATTATTGATTCATACACACTAAATTTCTCCTCATAGTCCTAGATTTGTGACTTCATCTTCTTGTTAATCTTCTTTTCAATCTTTAATTCTTCAAGAGCATTCATCAATTTAGTCTCACAATCCACCTCATCTTTATCACCATCTGAATCACTCCAAGTATACTCATTTTGATATGAGAAACTTCCTTACTCAACCATGAAGATGGATTTATCTTCAATAGGACCATCATCTTCATCATCAAATTTAGAATCACTATCCTCACTCTCATCTGATGAGCTACAATCTTTATTGGTGTAGAGACTCTTCTTGTTCTTGAAGGACTTTTTCTTGTTGTCATACTTTTTGAATCCTTTCTTCCTCTCATCAGACCTATATGTTTTCTTGTCTTCATCTTGGTCTTTATCATACTCTTCATCATCATTATTATTATTCTTATGAGGGCATTTGTTAGCAAAGTGTCCTACTTCTCCACAATTGAAACATTTGAAGGGTAGTTTACCCGTATATTTGCCTGAACCTATTTTTAATTTCCTTATAAACAAAGTAATTAGTTGATCTTCATCAATATCAAATATATCCTCATTTTTTCACTCCAAAAAGCATAATTGGATCCATTAAACATTGGTGCTTTCTTAGTGGAAAAACCTCCTTACATTTGATGGCTTCCCATGTTATACCTTAGATCTCCTTCAAAATATCAAGCCTTTAACAAAGGACATAATCTGATACCAATTGTTAGAGGTACAATAACTAAGATGAGGGGTTGAAATAGTGAGAAGAGGGGTGAATCAATGGTGACAAATTATCCAATTCAATTTCCAAACCCTTCAAACACTTAAGCATTCGATACAACCATTCATGAAGTATACAAGATATTTATAGTAATGAATAATGAAGAGAATGCAAGATCACACAAACAACACAAGATCTATGTGAGAAACCCTCTTGGGGAATAAAACCCAATCTCAAGCCTATAAACACATGGACTACTTATCCTATAATATGATCACAAACATGAGACTGGTCAAGTCCTTTTAACCAGAATTTAGTGAAACACCTATTTCACAATGAGCACTTGCTCCTGGGATGATGAAGTCATTTTGACCACCTATTGGTCAAGTCCTTTTGACTGGATTTAGTGAAACACCTATTTCACAAGGAGCACCTATACCTAACATTATCAAGTCCTTCTAACCACCTATTAGTCAAGTCCTTTTGACCTAGATGTTGAGTACCCTCCCAATATTTATGAAATGAACATCTCTTGATCATTGATTGCCTACCAATATGATGGAGACACAATGTATATCATCTCTCTTAAACTATACACACTACATAGTCCACACTTTTATTTTCCTCTCATATAACCACCATCTCACATAGACATCATCTATCCTTTGCTCATCCTTAATCTTCAAACAAGTAAGAGAACTATATTTGAAATTAGATATATAACCTATAGGTCATATACATATTCATCAACCTACTCTACTATACAACCCATCCACTAGGCACATACCCTTTCTTCTTTCCTTCACTCTTCAACTCTCACATACACATCTTTTCTCAAGTCTAGAAATCATCACCTTTAATTTCATCTTTAATAGAGCCATCATGATTATTATCTTCTAGGTCAGCCATAATACTTAAATTAGCCCTTAAGACATATAACATAGCTCAATACCTTTCACACAGGTTAACCATATCATCCTTGGGTCACACTTAAGTAGCTATGCCTTTTAATTAGGTCTCATTAGCCCTTATAGGTCTCATGGATATCCATCCATCTATTTGACACTTATTCAAGGAAATTAGGAAAAAAATAACACTTTTACATACATATGATCATGCCACATAATAATAGGTCCTCCTTAAGTTAAAAAATCCATCATAACACCCTTCTACTACAACACAATTAGCCCAAACATCATTTTGTACATACAATCACCAAGAATGAACACATAATCAGCTTCTAATCCTTTGATCATATAGAATATAGATTTTTAAAATATTCATAATTCCCATAGATGATCCTCATGAATTATACAACATGATCTAATACTTATTTCATCTTCAAACATCAAAATACCATCAATAATAACTCAATTACCCTTTTCGGGTTATTGCAGAGCATGAACATATGCAAAGTTAAAGTTGGAGATTAATATATGAAAATGTATAGAAATTAAAACCTTCTAACCAAATTTTATGGATGTTCCTTGGAGTCCTATACAATTTTTTTTTAACTACATCAAGAAATTCATCCTGGATCAAAAGTTATATCTCAAATACTAAGCATTGGTTCTCCCTCACAATTTCAAATATTTGAATTCCAATGGTCACTATTCAGACATTAAACATTGAGAACCTTGTAAACATCTCATGCCCTCTCATATATTTAACTAATACACATAATTTATCTCCCTTGAAAATATCTTGATATTTACCTTTACTTTATTGTTAAACATCAAGCACTTGTCATCATCTCATTACTTCCTGACAATTTGGAACAAATGCACTCCATCGATCTCTATAGATTAGCATAATATTTATCTAGAAACACTCACCATTGATTTAAGCTCTAATATACTAAAATTATTCCACTTGGTATTTCCACATTCCTTATATGCATTTGAATCATTGAATTTAATGCATGCCATTGATCTTTTGATTGCACGATCATACACTCATCATTGAGCTTCTATCCAAGATTCATGAATGTGACACATGTAACTAGCACATTCATTCTTTGACATATTTAATCTTATGTGAATCATTATATTAGGATATGAGAATTAATACACACCATTATATCTACTAACTAGATTACCTTAGACTTCAATGTAGTTTATCTTGATGGTATGTTGCCCATCATAGTCTACAAGTACAACTTTGAAGATTTATATCTTGAGCTAGAAAACACTTCAAGGCTCCAAATATTTAGGGTACATTCTTGGAACTATAGATAACATCACCATAAAAACATTTTCCCACTATTTAATTTATAATTACTTCTAATAAATGTACATTTTTTTTGGATATTCATATTTGCATGATGTGTAGCGACAATATAGCTAAGTATATGAACTTAGTGAACTTCTATTTGAGAGGCCAACATTACACCCACATATATTTTTCTATACACAACCTCATAACCTAAAACTTGTAATGTAGAAAATTAGAACTAATTTTATCACACCCATATGACCAAATCCCCTTGACTCATCCATACATGGTAATGGTGATGTCAACAAACTACTAACTCATATTTTTTTGCCACTAGACCCAAAATGTCTCAATGAAAACTATGAAATACCAGATAAAATATACTTATGTAAACAAGAATTCAAAGCATCTAATACCTCTTATATGCCCTCTTTCATAGACACAAATCACCATAATCATCCCTAAACATCCCTAACCATGCCAAAACTAAAGATTAGCCAAGCTTACTTCTAGCATACTATAACAAGTACATTTCACTCTTTTTCATTGACACTTAATCCACTCACCTAGACACCTCCATGAAATCACTAAAAACTCTTCAACACAAACTTAATTTTATTTTATATATTGTTTACCTACTTTCCATACCACTTCTTCGATAAGATTTCTACACATTTATTGTGCTTGGTGCACCACCATTTGGATGAGATAGAATTATTTAATGGATTACACACTCTTGGTAAAAAAATATTATTTCATGAGATGAGAAGATTGGTATCCAAGTGAGCCATTAAGTTTGTCTTGAAGGTGTACAATGAGGTAACCCTTCTAACCTCTCCTCTTAGCTTGAGGTATGTTTGAAACCAAAATTTGTTGATAATATCTATAAATGGTATGAGAATTATTCTCTTATTACATATTTTTTTGGTTTTAACCCTTGAAATACTCTCTCAGTAACTATCTTTATTACCAGTGAAAGCCCTCTAGTGTCCATGTCACTGGGGTTTGAAACCTGACTGAAGTATTTTTATTTTTATGTTTGAAGAGTCATCTGAAGTTTAAGCCATCTTATTAAAATCAAGATTTTGGTTTTTTTGAAAAATTCTCTTGATTGTATCCCATCAAACCTAATAATTTAAAATCATTGATTAGATCTCCCTTAACATGTCAATCTAGATTAAACTTCTAAGCTTGCCAATTCTGTTGTGGATGTTTCTTGACCAAATTATCTAGCCCATTAGGTGAGTATTATGCCATGAAATTACCAAGTTATATTCCTCATGTCATAACAAAAATGTTTTAATTGAGTTTGATTTATATGATTTAAATTCATTTATAGATATTTAAGTTAGTGAACATCATTTGGCATAAAAGATTATTTATTTTAATGTACCCAATACTTATGTTTGACATCAAGATCTTGATCATTGTATTAAATATTTATTTATTACGGGTCACTTGAAACCCTCATTATACCCTCCACAAACTTAAAATCCCAAGGTGAAAAATAAGGGTGATAGATGGACTATGATTTATAAAAAAAATATAGTCAAGGTTGAATCCTTCACCCCTTATCCATTTTCCTCAAATTACTAAGCCTTCCCTAGAAGTTCCCACCTCTTCTCCCCATCCTCTCAAATCCCCATAGGCCCAACATAGCATTTTTTCTCAAAGTTCTCATCCTAAAAGAGGATATTATTCCCTTGGGATATCCTCAGTAAGTGGCTCCTTTTCTATGTTGTTTTATATCCCACCCCATGGTGGTGGTAGATCTCCCTAAGATAAAAATGGGGTAAAACATTGTTCTATTTTCCTTTGGGGATATTATCATCCAAACTAGTGTAATTTTTTTTTATCCCTTGTATATATTGAGGATGGCTAGGGAAAGCTCCAAATGGATGACATTTCCCAATGAATATTCTCTCATGAAATGTTCAAGGTCTCATAAAGTCCTCTCACAAATTCTCTCTGTGTATTGACTACCATCATATTGTTTTATTACATTTTGTTTATTTATAAGATGTTAAATTTATTAATTTATTATAAAAACTAATTCAAAGTATATTGAACCTAATGACACCCAATTCTCTACTTTATATGAGGGACATGGCAGTGTTGACGTATTAGACTCATCAAAAAATTTCCATCACTTCTTGCCATAGTGGAAGATGCAATACACAAAGTGATTTGGATGATTTTTGATATTTATGGTCATTCATTATGCATTCTCAACATTTACACTCTAAATTATGTCCATGAATTATCTTTAGTATGGATATATTTTTTTGACACTTTAATCCTTGCGATGTGGTTCATGTGTAGCAATTTTAATATGGTTTAAAACCACAACAATAAGGTTGGTACCTTACCTATGATATGGTGCATGGTAAAACATGAAGCATGTTATTATTTAAAGAATAGGTTGGTTCTTAGCAACCTTATCCTACATAGACACATAATAAATATCACACCTTGGTTTACATGGTCCAATTACCATACTAGAGTTGATGACATACTCAAAAGGCTTGAAAATTATATGTTGTCATAAGAAAATATATTTTATTTCTCCAAAATTAATGGATAGCCTATTTATGTTCATTTTAAATAATTTCTCTCAAACCATGCTCAAATCTCTTACAGAGTGGTCAAGATCACAATTCAGTTCAAAGTTACATGTAATCATTTCATTCTTAACATATCTCTCTTAAGTCACATGGGCAATATCCATATTATTTCCCAAGTATGGAGATTATCACCCCATCAACATTATGATGCCATCTAGATTGAGTGGTGGAATGAGGTTATTTTATGAACCACCACCTTTTTCCAATTTATGGGAAACAAATTGCTCATGTAAAAATGGGATGATGAAGTTGTGCTTAAGGAATTTTAGAGAGTTTATTACCTCCTTGAACATAATCCCTTTGATCACCACTTAAATACCACCTCAATAAAACTTCAAATTAAGATGGTTGATGGTCATGTGTCTAGAGGAGCACAACTTCATGATCATTTTAATTGGCTCAAAATTTAAGACAAATATTTAGATGTTTTTTTCAAATCCTTCAAGGCCAAAAAATCTCAAGACTAGATCAATGCTATCACTTTAGATCAAGAAAGGATCACCACCCTTATTGACTTCTCATATGATTTTATGGACCACTATAAATTAGTGTTTGAATCTCATGAGGAAATAATTGAAATAACCCATGTTATGCAATAATGCCTCAATGTGGTTCCATGCAAGCTAAGACATGCAAACCAATGGCTTTGTGAGCTACCTTTGAGTCTACATGAACTCACATAGGCTATTCAATACATGAGTAATGTTAAAGATCCTCATCTTGATAGAATTCCCTACTAATTTTACAAAACCACATTAGAATTTTTAGGCCTGATCTATTTCAAGTCTACAAAGAAACCCTACAAAAAAATGTTTGGGTGCCATAATCAATCAAGGTAATATCATATTCATATTTAACTTTAGTGACCTAGATATCATTACCAACTAGAGGCCTATCACTTAGATAAATGTTTCATATAAGATCATTGATAAATCTCTTTCCAACCATCTTTGTCTTATCCTTCATGCTATTCTTAGACTAGAGAGAAAAATATATATTAAAGGTAGATATATTTTGACGACCTTTTATTATCTAGGAAGGTATAGAATGGGATAATACTTCATGTCAAAGAACCATTTTCCTCCAATTGAATTTTTAAAAATATTATGACATAATTTAATGGCCCTTTTCTTAGTTATGGTAAAGGCTCTTGGTTTTTACTAGTTCTTTATCTTGACAGTCTAAAAACTTTTGGTAGATGCTTATGCCTACCTTATAATCAATGGTCTCAAATCTAATAATATTTTCCTACTATTTCATCTGTTAAGGTTTCCCTCTTTCTCCAACTTTGTATGCTATTTAAATAGAATATTTATGATATATTCTTACCTTTAGAGTTGAGTGGGGTTTTGTTTGATATATATTTTTACCTAGCCAAATTTTTTAACTCATTAATGTTCACTTTATTGATGATACTTTCCTCAGCCTTGAAGATTAGGAAAAACCCTTTTCAAAAAACACAAAGTATCTTGATATTTGTTGTCTATCCTTTGGGTGTATTTTGGAATGGATTAAAACTCAATGTCTTAGATAAATCATGATGCCTATCAAGTGAAATTGATCAACATAGTTTAACAAATCAATTTAATAGGCATCCCCTTTGCTTTTGATATCTCTCCTATATATATTTATAAGTATGCCATTAACCATGTTGAAAATAAGGTTGAATAATTGGTTACCAAACCTCTCTCCTTAGCATGGAAATTCCAAGTTTACACTATAATATTGGTGGATACCCAATTTTAATACTCTTCTTGTTGGGCTCCCTCTAAGTCTTCCTATGATAAGTTGGCCAAAATTATCATGGATTTCCTATAATATAATGCCAAAAAATCAATGATATTTCATCACATATATTGGGACATCTATTGCCTCCATCACAATAAAGGAAATATGAGAATTATTGAGATCTACATGCAAATAATAACCTTGCGTGCCAAATGGGTTTTTAGAGCCATTAAAGTTAGTGAATCCTAGAATATATTGATAAGAAATTATATATCCTCTATATCCCCCTATGGAAAGCCAAGTTAGAAAAATATTATCATCCACACCCTTCTCATCATGTGAGCTCTAGTCCAAATTTAAGGTTATTTTATGGCCAAAAGCATATGAAATGATTTTTATGTTGTTAAGTCCCATTTGAAATGGATTACTGATGGTTTTCACACTAGTTTATCTTTAGTGATCTTAATATACAATGGTCCCTTATTATGACCAATACTAATTTTATGTTGGTAGAGTTACTTATGATCAAAGTTCTAATACTATTTAAGAAAGGAATTCATACCATTCAAGACTTGGTCTATGCCATGGATTTGACTCTTTGATTGGATTTGAAATCATAATTTAACTTGAATAATATGGGCTTACCTTTTGTTATTTACATTCAATATCTTATTCTAGATGTAATGTATCAAAACCTTGTATATAGGCTTGCAATTTCCTTGCTCATGGTGGAAGGACTAGAGATGGAATTGTGACATACATTTTAAAACCTATTCCCTAGGACTAATATATCAAGTTATGAGTCACTTCTTTTTTTCTCTCAACAAGATCAATAAGCAATGGGGTTTTAATTCCTCCTCCAGAACTTGGCTTTTTAGGATCAAACAAATTTGTATGGCTCACCTTGAGTTCATGTTATCCTACTTATTCTAGTTTTTGGTTTACCAATGTCTTCTATTTTGGGAGTGTCTCTCCCATGTTGCAATTACTTAACCCAAGTGCCCCACTTGTAATTGCCTAGATTCCTTAAAACATATCTTCTAGTATTTCCCCAAAGCTTTGTTTGCCTCAAAATCGATTCATATCCTCTTTCAACCTTATCATCGTGAACCTTTCTATTGGTGAATTTACTTTCTTAGGGATGCAAACAAATAGCCTACTACTATTGCTCTTTTATGGAACATTTTTAGAGTTGTGATTATGTTCCAATTATGGAAGGCCAAAAATAATGATTTCTTTAATAATTTTGAATGCTCTTATATATTTTATTAGAAATAAGGTTTTTTAATATATTATGTCTACATGTAGATTAAATTCCAAATAATAAATTTTCTATGGAGGTTCATCATATTCAAGACCCATTGGATCACTGTGGGAGTGATCCTTAGATATTAAGTCACTTCTTGCTTGATATCCCACCCCAGGGTCCACTACCACCACCTCTTAGGAGACATAGAAGTCATTCCTACAATCAAAAAAACTTCTCCCTTCATTTCCATTATGGGTGATAGAGGTCACCACAACCACACAGAAAATTTGATACAACTCCCTACCAGAGGGGTTCTATTATTTTCATTGTTACTCAAACTTAGCCCACTAATGGATGGGCAATATATATGAATATGGATCCCTTGGATGGTTGGGTGGCATCAAATCCTCCTTATGTAGAGATTTATACTTATATTAATTTACCACCCAAGTATGATCATATGCCTCCTCCCTTGGGTGTTTCAACCTATGTTTAAATCTCTTCTAGGTTGTGTGATTTAGAGATATTTTTGTTGATGTAATACGATTGAGTGTTGAGTCTTTTCTAACTTTATTTTCTTCTTCCTATTTTTTGGTGCCATGTTTTGAGGTGATGGTTTTTCCTATAGTATGGAGTCTAAGTCATGAATACCAATCAACTACATTGTTATGTAACATTATCTACTTTTATTATTTTATATAATAAATTTATACTGAAGCGTTCCAATAGAAAAAGTTAACTATATTAATTTTGAAACTCTTAGATAAAATTATATATGTAAATTCATATACTAAGGTTTATTTGATATAGTATGAAAGTAAAAAAAAAATGAAGAGATATTAATTATATTGAAATAAAATTACTTGTATTGAAAAAAACCTTGGTGTTTAGAGGACTTGTGGTGATTAGATTCAGATAAAAATTATAGTTCTTATTAATAATTTATTATAAGATTATGAATTTATTTAGGTAATATGTTTTTGTTCTTTATATTTATAAATGATTCTCCAATCCATTTTATTCCTTCTTTATAAGAGGCATTAGATGGCGATATATTGGGAAGACATGATATGTCTTATTGACACATTGACATGGTATTTTGGTTAAATGAATCACTTGCATATTTAATAATTTTAAATGTTTATTTATGATAAGGTTAAGTGTACAAAGTTTAAGGATAAAAATGGGCCTACTCATGGACATGATTTTCTTAAAATTTCATAAATTTGAACTTATGTAGATAACTTGAGATATAGACACTCCAATTTTTAAGATGGTGTAAGAACATGAAATGTAGCATTTTGAGTCTAGTTTCCAAAACACTATTTTTTTAAAAAATGGTTAAGTATAACTAGGTCAAAAATATAAAATTTTAATAGGAACTCCTATTTTTTGTAAGAAAATAAAGTAGATAGATGGTTGTGTAGTTCACCATTTTTGAGCAGCGTTTAATATTGTTTGAAACACTTTGGTGAACATTTAGATAAGATATTATAGTTTTTGACCTATAATTTTTTATATTTTTTTAATGAATACTATTTTTTGGTGTCAATTTTGCAAGTAAATAGTCCTAAAAATTGAAAATAAATAGATAGCCATCTATGCGGCCCCCTAACTACCTAAAAAAAAGCAATTTTTTTTAATGTGTGTAGAGTTAAGCCTATTTTGTGACTATATAAATTATTTTTCACTTGGATAAATGAAAAAAATTGTATGAACATCTAAAATCATGTATATTTATGGCATGTAGCGGCCTAAAAAGGGTATAGTTAGAAATCAACATAGTTTGACACCTTAAATTAGTCCAAAAATTATAAAAAAACATATTTTTGGAAAGAGGAGAATATGTTCATCATGATGGTATTAATTTATTGAATTTGACAATTTAAATTCATAGTGTATTTGGCGATCAAAGTTAAATTTTATTTTTTTATATCAAAACTCTTAGACTTGGTTGTAGATTGACAGGTCCAAGCCTTTGGCTCAGGAATCCAAGCCATTCCCGAGCCAAAAGGCTTGGTGTTTGAATTCAAATTCAAATAGTGCAATCATGTTAATAACATGATCGTGTTATATATTCATAGCACCCAAAAACACAAATTTTCTCTTGACCTAGAAATTTTTATATGTTCTTATATGTTCTTGAGCTCCCTAATAGTGGTGTTCTTTCATGTGATACATGAAATGTCATTAACCTTGGATAGTGAGTTAAGGTGCATAGGAACCCAAACCTATATTTTTGCATGATGAAATATAGATTCTAAAATTACATGCTCATACATTACATTGGAATTATATTTATTAATATAATTAAAACTAATTAATATAAAAATAAGAATCACCATACCTATAAAATAAAGAGAATTTAGGAATTTTAAAATCACATTATAAATTATATTCAATGATATTATGTACTATGGGTTGGCCTTATAGAACATTAGAATTTGTGCAAGAAGTAAATATAATAGACTCTAGAGATAAAATTTAGATATTTCTTTTTATTTTACTTATTGCATGCATTATAATCATAATCTCTTGGGATGGCATACTAGGAATATTAAGAGGTCCATCAAATGGTTGCATATAGTCTCTTGGGAACACAATTTGAAATGTGTTTGGAAGACACACAAAGATAACAAAGCATAGAAGATGCAAAGACACAATCAAAAGACTTAAGGGGATCTATGTGTGAATCACGTGAATTTGATATTTATTATCAGAGGTTCCTAAGGCATCAAAACATGCTAATTATGAGGATAACTTTGATATACTTAAAATGCCCAAAATAGTGTATTGTATTCATACAGGAGTTTGGATAATAGAAACATAGTAGGTGTTAATTATCCTACATTATGTAGGAATTAAGAACAACCCATATTTCATAAGTATAAATAAATCATTCAGTTTAATTAGACAAAAATTAACCAAAAATTATACATGAGAATGCACACAAGGAACAAAGTAAGAAATCACATAGATAACAATAACCAGATAAATCTCTATTGATCTCGTCAAAAGTGGAACCCTCTTCTTACAAACAAAAGTATTAATATATGTTTCTAGTCTATGAATGTTTATTATTCTTTTACTTGACACTAAAAATGGATTATATTCATATTATATCATATTATAGGTCATGAAGATAGGACAAAATAGACTTATACACAACAAGATGAGTACATAATACATGAATAACAGACAAATATCATGCACAACTTTACAATCTAAATTATGCTACCAATACTTTCTCAGACTTAAAATGTTATCTCATCCTAAGACAATTTCATAAGATATATAGAAAGACACAATTGACTAGAGGTTGAAGAAATGGTTAGACCAATAAGAGTTACAGTAATCGCTCAAGGTACTGTTTCTTGTTTTCACCATTTACACACTACTTAGCTGCCCTTTCAAGTTTTCAAATAATTAGCTTACCAACCTACCACCCATTTTAGGTTTTCAATAGGTTAATATAACTAGGTTTCCACCCTTTATAGGTTTTCAACCATCCTGACCCTACTTATTATACTAAATCATACCCAATACAAAATGTTATACAAAATTTTCAAAATTGGTACTCTACATAATACTTAACTTGATGGTGGTGGCATGGACACATACGATGATTGACCAGAAGATCCCTTGGATTAGGATTGTGTATCCTTAAACCATGTAATGCTATTTTGGATTTATTAAGGTGGATTATACATAGGTGTATTGATAATCTGGGTGATTGCACTAGAAAAGGGGATCAAATCCATCTTATAGGCATGTCAATCTAGCATCACTTCTTGGTTCAATAGCATCAAGGTGCATAATGGAGAATTATAGACAATAATATACTTGATATTTATGTTATAAATTATGCTCAAGGTTTCCTTGGTGTTTGTGACCCTTGTCTAAATCTCTCCACTTAGCTGCTCCATCTTGTCTACATGCCATTGATCTTGGAGGCTGACGAAGGAACTACATAAAATTTAGATCTACCAATTCAAGAGGTTGTCATACACATTATACCTAGAATTGAGTTACTCTTAGATTGATCTATCCTTTTCCTCCATAGTGTTAGTATGGTTGACCATAGTTTATTTAGTGTTGGTGGCCTTTGTAAAATCTGCACTAGAACTAGCTAAGAAAGTATCTAATTGCTACTTCTAATCCAACAAGATATGTGTGACCTACTATGATTGAAGTGTGGTAGTGTTAAGCATTCCTCATTACTCCTATAGTAGTGTTATAACTATGTTGGCCTTATTCTTAACATCCTACTCCAATGTGCTAACTATATGGACTTTCTATGTTGTGCACTAGTACTTGGTTAACTCAAAGATAATTGCCTTGAGTCTACATTGATCAGACATGACTTCATCCATGATTACTCAAGTGACCAAGTTAGGATAAGTGTCTTGGATAATTTTGGTATCTTTGTGTAGGTGAGCCTTCAACTCAATGTTATCAGCCTTGGATTGATCCATCTCTTATTCCAGAGAGGTGGCCTTTTGTGTAATAGACTCCTAGAATGTTGTAACACCCTATAAATATTTATTTAGTGGTAATCTAGAGACATATAATGAGGCTTCCTACTAAATTTATAATGTTTCCAATGTTATTATAGTCACTAAAGGGTTAGTCATGGCATGGTCATAAGTGGATGAGATAAGGTGGTGTGTTGAGCACCCAAGTTAAAATGTCTCATAGATGAATGCCTCCCAAAATTAATTATAATTGCTGCACACCTACTATAGATATATATGGTTCTTATTCATTCTCTATCTTCTAAAATCCTCATGGATATTGTTCAAGGATTTGTTGTTGTTGTGTCATAGTCTCTTCTATATAATTCACATGTTGCATAGCATCTTCATCTTATTTTCTCTTAGATTCTTCTATTGCTTTCCTTTTGAGATCATCCTACATGTATTTTTTTTCTTGTAGCGTATGTGAATTATCTTCTTCATTTTTTTATTCCTCAAGTGTAGTATCCTTGACTTGTTTGGCCTAAGCCTACACCTATGTTTCTATGTCAGCTTGTGTCTTGGCTATAGTTACTTGTTTTTCCTACACTTGGGCCTATTGTTTGTGTATGGAATCATATTTATCTTATTTCTTATTCTTAATAAATTATTTATCTTTTTGTTTTACATGAGTGGAATCCTTTAAATACTTCTTTTCATGTACTACTACATCATATTGTTGCATGTCTTCTTTAGCCTTGGTCTTAGTAACTAGCACAACATATTTTTTCTTCTACTCTTCACCCATATTCTTATGATTCACCTCTTATTCCTCCTTGGCTACATCAATAGATTATTATTCCTTCTTGGAAACTTTGAGAGCATGTTTTTGGTCAGCCTCTACATCATGGGCCTTTTGTGTGGCCTTGGCTTCTTCAACTTATTGACTTGTTTATTTCACTTGTTGTTATTGGGATTGTTACTTATAGCATTTATTTTCCTCTTTTTTAACTCATCATTCTTATGCATTATATTTTAACTCCCATGAATCCCATTATTCCTTAGTTTTGGGTTATTCTAGTGTGAGCTTTTCAACCTATGCGTCTTATTGTGATAGTGGTGAATCATGTGGCTAGACCATGGAGCTAGAGACATGTGTTTTCTTTTACCCCAAGGTAACTAACCTACATTTGGATGGTAGTGAATTTGATGATGGATAAGTATACACTTCCTATGTCATGGCTATCCTACTGAAGGTATGTTCTTTGAGGGTAGGAAAAACTCTAGATTCTTGCTAAGTTTTGGGTCTATTTACTAGAGACTCTTATAAACCTATTAGTAGTGGCACAAAAATGTAGATGACTATGAAGGTGATATAAGGTTACTAATAGAAGAATTCAACCCTTAATTGCATCTACTTACTTTTTTCACACCCAATTTCAACCATAATGGATATAGGGCATGGTGGTAGTTCCACCCATAAACTTGGAGGAACCTTCTTGTGTACTTAGACTATGTACATTGCCTTCTAGAATAAGAACTCCTTTTCCTCCTCCCTATCATATAAATATCCTACCATTTCTATGACCATTACTTAATAAAATTCTTACTCATCCATGCCCATCTGAGGTAAGTCATATGAGCTTATGATTTGGGTCACCTTAGGGTCAGCTAGTTAGGTGGTGGTGACCCTTATCATTCACTTCAATGGAGGAGATGATGATTGTTTCTTGATGGAAAATTTGCACTTTAATTTTTGTAGTTGTGAATTTGTGGCTTCCTATTGTTGTTATACTATAGGGATTACTATGCTAGGTGGTATGGCTTAGAGTAGTGTTATATGCCTAGCTACATAGGCTTTCTACTTGGTGACTTTGGCCTGTGCCATAGCCATGGTAATGAAGAATGATAGAGTCCAAAAGGTGACCTAAACAACTCATGAATATACATTAACATATATTTTGGTATCAAGGTGACAATAGCATGTTGTCCCAAGTATTACATGACATTTAGTGGTACCCAAGGATGTGTGGTGATCATCACCAAACACTCCTCCCACCATGTTTTGAATTTACCCTCATGGGCTAGGGTGTCATACTTAGGTGTCCATATCAAGTTACAAAATTTTTGCATTGTATAGTAGTTAGTGTTGAGGTAAACCTCTCCTTTAGAGGACTTCCATTAGGTGAAACATAGTAGAACAATGAGAAATTGGAATAGGAAGATCTACTTGGAATTCATGCAACACCTATTGAGGTTAGTAATAAACTCCTAAACAAAGTATTTGGGCCAATTAAATTACTCATTTTGGTGGATCATGTAGTGTTCAATGTCCATGACCCCTTTTAGAATTTACTTTATATATACTTGGTGGTCTATCAGAACCTGCATGTGATGTATTTTGCTAGGATGCACACTAGTTCATCTTGAATTTATTCAATTGGAATTCCTCTGGATCCCTAAACATATAAATCTCTAACCTCTTGAAGGATAAGAGGAATTCTTATCTTGAATGGAACCAGGATATCCCCTTATGTAGGCATGCCCAAAACTCAAGCCATTATTTTTATGTTGATGACTATCATGGTGTTAGGGTCAATATAAATTTTACCATAATTTTAGTGGCTAATAAATATTTGTACAAACTCTACCAAATCATTAATAGTGGGCATGCAAATCAGGTTCTCAAAATTTATGTTTTGTAATTAATGGGGACTACAACAGCTACTGGTTGTGCAACATCAATGGGATTTGGTCGAAAGAGTTTCTACTCTTCTGATTGAAGGTAATTAAATGGCTCTAGGTTAGTGAATTTTGTTTTCCAAAGTGCAAGGTCAACACCCTTTACTTCATTTTGAGCATCTATCAAACTCCTAATAAGTTGTGAATGATCCATGATCTATGAGTAATGAAATCAAAAATATTTTTTCTTTCTACATACTAGAAATTAGCTCTACTCTTGAAACTTTTTCTCATGAAAATATTTTCAAATATGAAATGCATATGTGGTTCTTAACCTTATTCCTTTATAGATTTTTTCCCTATTGATATCCATATAAATGGCACATTGAACTATCTATTTGACATAAATGTAAATGTTGATGTGGTAAATCTTATTTGATCTAGAAATTAAGGTAGTTAATCATTGGTGCATGCATCAATATATGTCATTATATTATTTGTTGTATATATTATAATACAAACAAATGATGTTGATTGGCCACCAATTTAGTGAATATTAGGTCAATTGAATTATGGATATTGCATTAATTACTTGGGGATGATCATTATATAGATAATATCTTGGATGATATGATGTGACCATACATTTCCTCAACTTAATTACTTTCTTTCTCTCTTAATGACATAACTGATGGTATACTTAAATTCTTTTACACATGATTAGCACATATTATACTTGTTATCCTAATTCATAAATCAACTGAAGAGATAATCTACAAACACACATACACAAAAAAAAAATAAAGACACAACAAAGCATATATAAATAACAAATCCTAATATACTTGGTGATATTCAGCACCCACTCATTTAGTAGAAAGAGATCAATTAAGACTATTGGTGGTAGGGCTTAAGCCTATAACTCTTCACCCACCTTGAAAAAATGGTTCCCTAAATATACCTCAAAACAATGGTTCTTTGATGCAATATTTAATGTATTACATAAGGCCCTTTCCATCTAATCTGTAATTTACCCAAAAATGCTCTAAAGTGACTACCATATAGCAAAACTAGTTGATCTTTGTGAAATTCCTTATGATGCAAATTTATATCATGATGTGATTTTTGGATCTACTTATGAAATTATTATATCCAAATTATTTAGTTTGAGATGATTTTTGGTGATAGATTCATGATCCCATAGTCTCATGGCCATTGTAATGCACAGACTAGGTACCAAGTATTCCATTGACATTATTGCTTCAATCCCATAGACCAATTAGAATGGATTCAAAATTGTATCCCTCTTATAGTGTGTGTGATATTCCCAAATAATAATAGGAATGCGATCTTCCCAATCATCTCTCTTGATATCATAAATCTTTGTCAACATCTTGTCGAACACTTTATTAAAAGCCTCAACTTAGCCATTAGCTTGTGGATGATACACATTACTTTTATGATGAGAAATAATGAATTCTTAAGTAAGAGATTTGATGGTATTATTTAGGATGTGTTTCCATTACTCGCTGACAAGCTTGATGAGGCATCCACAACTTATAATGATATTCTTATAAAGTAACTTTATTATGTCCTTCGTGCCATAGCTGGGTGTCTTAATAGCTTCGACCCATTTAATAAAGTAATATGTTGTAGTGATAATATACCATGTTTTTTTACATTTACTCAGGGGATTGATAGGTCATACAAAATTGATGTCCTATTGTTTAATTTTTTTTTTGGATAACAGAGGTTGCAAAGTCATTTCATCCTTCTTAAGTGGTTTACTTATGCCTTGACATATGTCATAATGCTACACCACTTTATTTGCAACCTGGAAAATATTTAGCCACCATAACCCACTCTATAATAATTTCCTTATAGTAGATTCTCTAGTAAAATGAACTCTTGATATTCATTGGTGTGCCTCCTATAAGAGTTATGGTCATTCATGTTCTAAAACTACCCTGTGCAGTAATTAATCCTTCCCAAAATGATACAAGATCCCATTTATAATAGTATATAGCAAAGATCTGGTGACAAAATACTTCTTGTCTTTTTCTTGGTAATGTGCATGGAATAATCTTTATTTTGGGAGATTATCAATTCCCTCAATTTTTTTGGGGATCATATAAATGTTAATGACATGGATATCAAGAGAATCTTCCTATAGTTCTATTGGTTCTTCAATATTTGTGATATGACTGAGATGATTTGGCCTCACATTTTCTCTACCTAGATTGATGTTAATGTGAAATTTAAATTCTTGAAATAACATCAACCATCTCAAAATGTGTCCTCTAAACATATGCTTATTGATAAGATAGCATAGATCTTGATGATCCATGAAAACTTCAAATGGTGTCACAAGAAGATAGTGTCAAAATTTATATAATTCAAACACTATAGCTATTGATTCTCTTTTAGTTGTCATGTAATTATTTTCTATGTCAGATAATTTCTAGCTTGCCAAATTTATGGGATGGTCCAGTCCACCATCTCCTGGTTGTGAAATCATAATAACAACTATGGTACTAGAAGCATTAACATGAACATGAATGGTCTTGTTCCAATATATAAAGATGAGAATAGGCATAGTGACTAGTCTCTACTTTAGTTATATGAAGGTTTCTTGGGACTTATAAGTCTAGACAAACTTCACACCTTTGTGCATTGAATACTTTAATGGAGATGAAATGGTTGCATATCCATTGATAAACTTTAGATAGCACCCTGTATGGACACGAAAAGATTGCACTTCCATAAAGATGAATGGTGGATGAATACTCAAAATTAATATAAATTTGGCCTAGTCCACTAAAATCCCTTCAATACACACTACATGACCTAGCAAGACACAAAAAGGTGTAAAAAATAAGCACTTTTTTAAATTCAAGGCAATGTGTAGAGCTTGACAACAATCTAACATGAGGTAAAAATTAGATAAATATTCTTTAAACAACTAAAATACTGATGAATCGTCAAGATAGACTTGTATGAAGTCATGAATTAAATCCTTAAATGTAGCCATCACTACTCAAGAAAAACTATATGTATATTTGTGAGGCCAAAAAGCATTACCTTGTATGTAAAGGATCCCCATTTCATGTCAAAAGTCATTTTAGCTCTATCTTCTTTTATGATGGTAATTTTATGATAGCCACTAAAGCCATCCATGAATTAATAGACTTTATGACCTAAAATAGATTGTAAAACTTCATCTATGAAGGGAATAAAAAATGGATCATTTACACATGAATCATTCAAAATTTGATAATCACCACATACTCTGATCTCCCCTATTTTATTAGGTTGCATGACCATGGAACTAACCTAATAGGACTTTTCTATAGGATAGATTATATTTGCATCTTACATTCTATCTAGTTTAGCCTTCACTTTCAATTTCATGTTTGGATTCAAATTGTATGGCCATTTCTTTATGTGTCATGTGTACTCCTTAAGTTTGATATGCATTTCACCTAAGGAGGGGTTTACTCCTCTGACCTCTAAAAATTTGGTGGAAAACACATCTTGATAGTCCTATATAAGTTGTATAGCTTCTAAAAATTTGGATTCAGACTATTAATCACCTATATGTGCCAATTTAGGATCTCCTCACTTTTGATGTTTTCCACATGATTTTTAATAAGCTACTGATAAATGTTACACTTTTTCTCAACAATGGATTCTTATATAATTTGTTTCCCTTCTTGTTTTACAATTTATATGTTATGTAGATTGTCTTCTTCAATGGGTTCTATTATTGGGTCATTTAATGGTTCTATTGGTCGTTCAGGATCAAACAAATCAATTAGATCAATATCACCATTAGTATCTAAATCTTTAATTTCCTCCTCTTCACCCTGTATTCAATGACACAATTTCATAAGGGATTGTTATTCCATCTTATCATATTTTTACCTTTGTAATGCTATATTTAGATCATAGGTTGCATTATTTTACACAATGGATTCCATCATGGTGCTTAAATATTATGCACACCCATGGCATAGGAAATGTTTAATTTTCATTAGCACATTATGAACCAGAAGATTCTCATTTTCAAAGACAAAAGTATATATGAATTCACTTTGCACCTATGCATAATGTTTTGTCTCCTTCCTACATTCTTGATGCATATACCATGATGATGGTAAAGGGGCAAGTGTGTAATGAAAGATGTGAACCCAGTACTCTGGTACCACATGTTCTTTGGTTTAGACCTCAACATATTTATGGATATGGATTTTAGGGAAATCACCATCCTCAAAGAAAGGCCAATTACTTTTGATAACCTATGGTAGTTGAAATTTTATGACCATAAGTTCCCATGCATCATCCTAATCGAGCTAGTTGTTCTTATGAATTACCCACCATGTCACTATAACTCCCTTCAAATAATATTTTAAGGCACTAATCCACTGACTAATGGTAGGTACATAAAATTTTAGGCATATAATTAATTAATTGATACTCTTGGTTGTATAGTATGAAAGAAGTTATCTCTCATGGATGAAGACCATTCTCATAGGTTGAAGTTCATGATCACCATAAGCCCAATTGAGTAGATGCATATCTGAGTCTCTAGTGATATATGAAGTTATATCCTAAGGTAAAGTGGCTTCTCTATTTGGCTATATATAATCCTACATATGATCATCTGCTTGATAGAGAAAATTAACTTCTAAGTAAGGGATTTAGTAGACATGAATGCACAATATGTTATGACAAACAGAGGTGCCAATGGTTGAGAAACTACTGATTTGGGCTTCCATTGTTAAAATTTATTCAACTATTGAGTGAGTAAAGACTATACCTAAGGTTTAGTATGTTCATACAATAGTTCTCTTTAGAATTTACCTTCATCTAGCTAGTTTTTTGTGCAACATAAGGAGAGTCTAGCTCAAACAAAATGATGTAGGGTTTGTGTTTCTTATTCAAAGGAATGATAACAATATTATTTCCTTGATGTATCTCTAATTTATTTTTCATAATATTGATATTTATCTAACCATCATATGCCCATTTCTTGCTAATCAGGGCAAGGTAATGAGTTGTTATTATCTTCATATCAATGAATTCAAATTCACGTTGTAATCTTAGTTTTTTGACTTTGATCTCAACATCTTCTAATCTATAAATGGGATCAAATCTTCCATAGTATTCAAAACTTAGAGTCACTAGGCTATAACTTACAACCAACCATCCAATTGCCTCCCATGTATACTTGGTAATCATGTTGATTATACTGCCAAAGTCAAAGACAACATTTGGAATTTTATAGCCTACAACTTTAATGTTAATTCATGCATCTACATCCTGTGTCTTTTTTGTCTTTACATATCAAACAAGATTTTATGTCTTTTATTTCCCTCATTTTGCACACTCCAATAAATTATGTAGTAAGTTTGTGATCTTCTAAGAAATATCTTCATTACATAATGTCCTTAAAAGCTTTAGTAAATCTATTATTATAGTAACAAATCCATCCTAACTCATAATTCACATGATTTGGCCATACATTTGGGCATCTATTGCTACAACATCTCCTTCAATAGTGTCTTGGTGTTGAATATTTTCAACATCTTCATAGTTTCATACATGAGCCTCTTTTCTATAGTTGGGTCTAGGTATTTATCATATTTTTCTTTCTGGATTCCCTGATCTTTAGGTATTTTGAGAGGAGGCAATCCTCTCTCTTTGTGTTGGAGTCTTGTAATGGAATTCACATATTCCTTAGGTTGTGCATTTACCATGTTAACATTCCTGAATGCCTTTTCTTTTCATTTCTTTTCTAAAATAGAATAATATTTTGTCTCATGTTACTCATATACTTTACAATATGTGTAGTAAGATTGTCTTTGGGGATTCAAAGGGAAATTTCATTGCACATGATTGTACTCTCCACATAAATAACATTTTAAAGGGGGGCATTGATATATATTTCCTCTTCCACCTTAATAACCTCCTTTTTATCCACCCCTAGATCCTCCTCTATTTGAATGATAACCTCCCTATTGCTGTATTATATTCTAGTGTTAGTGTTGTTTGGTATTATCTCTAATTATAAACTATTTTTGTGTAACTGGTGGGTTCTAACTATTTTGTTGTTATTGCATCATTTTTGGATTCTAAGGTGTTGTGTACTGGTATTATGGTGATATTTGTGTTTAAATCAGTGAAGGAGGGGTCCATCTAGCCATACCTTGAGGTTGATACTAAGGTGAATTCAAAATCTATTACAAACTTGCTTGGTTTACACAACCCTTATCGACCTTTAGGCCTAGAATCATCTTCTTCATTGAGGATACTTGCTACGTAGTGATGGTGAATTAATTTTTTGTGATATCTTCTTTAATCTCATGTAAATCCCTACAATTATTTTCATCATGATTGTGTGACTTAAAAAAATTACAATAAAAACTATGTGGTGTTTTGACATACTATTACAAGAGATGACACTACATTTTTTTGTGCCCTACTACTCTACAGATTTTATAAAACTCTATCTTGATCTTGGGATAATCATTCTTATGATGTCCTTCTTTCCCACACTCCATGAACCATAGATTTATCTTAGGTTTATCTAATTCATGGTATTATTCCATCCTCTTCATAAAATATTGTAATGTATTTTCAATCTTAGAACCCATTATGGGAGCTTCCCCATAGTCTTCAATTTGATCCACTTGTAGGATATCAAATCTAACATTTTCCTTAGTAGCATATTGAGTCTGCACTATAGGAAATCTGACTCTAGAATGCAATCCTTCGAAAAACCATGCAACTTTATCTTTATCTACTATGGCAAATTACACATTATTCATAACATCATAGAACTTGTAGTCATAATCATAGACTGATTCTCATGACTTTTGCCTAATCTCCTTTAGGTCTTGAATATTCTAACTTGTATATTTATTTATCAAATTATATGATAATACATTCCTTATCCTGCTATAGACTTGCCTGTACAATTTTTATATGGTACATAAACTCAAGTGTTCTTCCATTTAGTTCCCCTATTAACTCACACTTCTTTATAACATCATCATTAAACCTTTAATTTGCCATCTCATCTCACATGTTAGTAAGTACTCCTCAGGGTCTGTAGACCCATCATATGTCACCATATTTATAAATTCTCCTACAACATCCATTGTATAAACATGTATTGAGGGGATATATTGTGAAACTATTATAAAGGGAAGTTTCATTCTATGTGATCCTACTTGCACACTATGAATATTTACTTGCACACTAGGAAAGTTAACTAGTACACTCTATTTTCTGTGTTTCTTTCTTTTCTCTGCTTAGTTTCAACAAACCCTATGTCCTTCAAAGCCTTATGAATTGATGTTGTTTAAATTTTATTAATCAAAAAATGTAGTTTTTCTAAAAATAGACCTTCCCAACTTCTGTCTGGTTCATCATCTAGTTGAAAACTTCTACTGGAATATAAGAAATTAGGTTGTAAGGACATGTGCTCTTCTGGTGAATAATTCTTTCTTATGACTTCTTCTATTAAACTTGAACCTATGACTACTCTATGATTTTGTTCTATTTTTTGCTTAATACTTCACATCTTTTTGATAATATCCATTCTTTTATCTATGCACTACATCTATCATCTAACTAATCTACCTCTACACTATTTTTGTCTTCATCTTTTAACATTTCTTCTTCTTATCACTGTTTGTCACTTCTATCTTTCTATCATCATTCATATTCTTCTTTCATATCATCTTTCTTCATCCTTAGTTATTCATCTCTTTATTTTCATTAATCATGTCTTCCTTCTCATGCTTCATCTATTTTACTACTACTTTTAACTCTATTTTTAGATACCTAGGTATTCTTTTGTTTACTCCATCTATTATGTTGTTGCAGCTCATGTTCTGAATTTAGACTTTTATTATTACTCTTCTTCCACCATGTCTTCATTTTGGATTTATGTTCAATCCTTATCTACTCATATAACCATAATTTAATGTCATGTTGAACACACCCCCATACTCATGAAGTGACTACTCCATATTGGTTGGAATAAGCACCATGGCCTTGTCCATAACCAACATCTTCACAAGGATAGGTAGTCACTGTAAAAATTTCCCCTGAATTCCTCTAAAGAATAAGTCCTTCATAACTTCAAAATATATGTATCCCCATACTTCAAATTTTATTATATATCCATCTACTATAGTAAAAACCTAATGATCTATTTATCTTATCTAGTCAATTTCCAATCTCTACAATCGATCTATCTTTTCTTTAGTCTAGATTATAGTTTCTTTAATCATTGGGTTAAAAAAATAATATTCCAATAGTGTTAACTAGTTAGCTATAAATTCAGGCAACTCATACTAGAAAGTTTCATAAATCTCTCCATAAATATGCTCTCAAATGATTTCCTATATAGTAAGACTAGTCTTTTTTTATTCTTCTTCTGCAAAATTACATATCCTTTGGTCTAACCATATCTCAATATCTCTCTGCCTTGGTAACCATCTTAGCACAATTTACTTCAAAAGGAGTGTTCCACACTCACCACATCATTTTTATCAGAGGTTCCTAAAGCATCAAAATATGCTAAAGATTAGGATAGTTATGATATACTTCAAGTGTAGAGTATAGTGTATTGTATTCATATAGGAGTTTGGATGATTGAAACATAGTAAGTGTTAATTATATTTCATTATGTAGGAATTAAGAACAACCCATGTTTCATAAATAGAAATAAAGCATTCAAGTTAATTAGATATAAAGTAACCAAAAATTATATAATAAAATGCACACAAGGAACAAAGTAATAAATCACACATGTAACCATAACCAGATAAATATTTATTAATCTCTTCAAAAATGGAACCCTCTTCTTCTTACAAACAAAAGTATATATAGACATTTCTAGTCTATAATTGTTCATCCTCTTCTCTTGCTTGGCATTAAGAGTGGAATCTATTCATATTCTAGCCTATTACAGGTTGTGAAAATAATACAAAATACACTTATACATGACAAAATGAGTACATAATGCATGTATATCAAACAAATATCATATACATATTTACAATATGAATTATTATACCAAAAATATTATATTAACCATATTTAAAATTAGAAATAGAAGAAGGATATACCATAATATGGGACTTAAATTTATTTGAAATATATTCACCAACCTTTTCTCTAGCAATAAAATCATCATTTTCATCATTCAAAGTACACATGTTTTCATACAATAAATAAATAGAATTCAAATAAAAATTATATATTTTATAATATAAACCATGAAGCAAGCTAATAAATTGAATTAACTATGAGAAAGTAAAGGGAAGATACCCTAAGGATGGAATGGAGGAATGTTGGGTCATATGATTAAAAGTCATATTTTTTTATAGTTGTTATTAATATAGTTAATAATGCTAGTAGGTTAACTAATAAATAATAATTTTAGGAGGTTAGTAATTTAAATAGGTTTTAACTTTTAAGATGGTTACTAGCTAGTTATTCCCCATAGGAATAGCCACCTCTGTGAAAGCTTATTTTAATCTTTCACTCCTTTGTAAATATTAATCAATAATGAGAATTTTAACTTATATGAAATATTGTCAAGTTTATACAATGTTATCTTTTATTTTACCCCTATGTGTGTGGTCCTAATAGTAGTACCAAATCCATATGTAGGAGGAAAGAGAATAAGATATGAATATTTTAAATATGAATATTTGTATTAGGTTTGCATTGTAAGGTATGAAGTTTTGTAATTGTTTTATGTTTCTCATCTCTAAATAAATTGCTTATACCTACAAAAGATTAAAAACATAGTTTTTAAATCATTTTAATGACATATCACCAAAAAAATTTAGTCATATAATCATTTGACATAGTCTAAAATTAGTTTGTAGCCCTAGTAATTGATTCACATGCCCTAAACCACCATATTGAATGAATTTTCAAGACCATAATCCCTAGTTTTGACATTGTACAATTTTCCAATTCTTAGGCAGAGTCAAATGGCATTTTAATGTAGAAATTTTAAATTTGCATGCTTTGTAATTCATTTTAAACCTTTATTTCACTATTTTCATGTCCTATTGAACTAATAAATGTAGTAGTATGGTCAATCAATGTAATTATATGATCTAGGAATGTAGTAATGGTGTCTCATTTGAGACATTTCTAATATGTAACATTCCATTTAATGTTGGCAAGTCCAAAACCTCTCCAAATATGATTTATATGGCATTATTTGGCCTCCATTTTTTTCCTATAACACTAGACATAATTTATATGGAATATTGGGCTAAAGCATAGCATTTGAAGCTAGAATATGGAATTTGGAGCAATAATTCATTGAAAAAGTTTAGTTTTTCATTTAATTTTTTTCATATTAATGGTTTTAGTGGGTGCCATAAGAAGTAATGAAGAAGAAAATTTTACCAAGATAAATTCACAAATGAATAATAAAATGCATATTTACATGTAACTTTTTTTAATTCAACACAAAAAATCCATAATTCAAATAGTTTATTTTCCATTGATATCTTATAAATTCTTATAGAGAAATTATTGAAAGGTATTTTTCAGTTCCTTGCCAAGTTGGAGATCCAATTTTCAATTCCTTTAAAAACATTATTTTCATCAAACTTAATTTTTATTTTTCCATGGAAAGAATCATTTGGGAATATCATTTTAAGTCACAAGGTGAATGTAAAGGATTAACAAGGGTGTATTTTTTTAGATATAAGGGTGTAAGTGTAACTTTTTTGTGACTTGTTTGAGACATTTACATATGAAGTCCAAACATACTTTTATTAAACATGTATTGAAATTTAAGGTAAAATAAGGTTTTTTTCATGTATGTAGGTATATTTTAGGTGGAAATTGACACCTTTAAACTATTTTTTTAAATAATATCATCCTATATTTATGCTATCAAATTTATATGTGGATATTTGGATGACAATTATGTCATATATTATAGGTCCATTAGGATTATTCTAATTGACAAAGTTTAGGCATCCAAATGGATGTTGGTGAACCCATCGGAGGTTGGAGGATAGTTTATCTTCTCCATTTAGATATTTACTTAGAGTTTGTCTCATATGCTTGAATAACATTTTTCATAGTAGTAGTGTTATTTTTTTGAGTTTGTTGTTGCTTCTAATTTGGTTTTCATTTCATTTAGTGAACTGATATTTGTGATGATGAATATACAAAGTAGTTTTGATTTGGTTATTACTTAAAGGGATTCTTCCGCCTAACCTAATGGGTGGAAGCTATTATAGGGCCTTTAATTAGTAATCAATAACTATACAAATTGGTAGGGAAGTTTATATCATCATAGTATTGATAGATGTTTTGTTAGCATTATTGGGCATCAAGGAGATGTGTCATACATAGTACTAAATAGTCACTTAGATGAGTTTCTATTTGATACTTTGTCAATTGATGTGGTTGAATCATCCTTAATCATTTTTTACTGCAACATAATAAAAATGGTCATATGAGATGAGTATACCTTGGTCATTATCATCATTCAAGCCACAAATTATGAGGTAATAGGCTTTTTGGATGCAACATCTATTTATCAACACCATGATGTACAATGTACCATTTCTAGTTGTAGGTGTGATAAATACTTTTGATGACTTCATAGTCATATCTCTAGTTCATATTTTGTACCCCTTTTAGATCAAGGAGTTTTTTTGGGTTGTAAGATCTAAAATCATATTTTGTTACGTTTGTTATCAATATAATTAATAATTTTAGTAGGTTAATTAATAAATAATATTATTAGGAGGTTAATAATTTAAATTGGTTTAAAGCCATAATATGGTAACTACTTGGTTATTTCCCATAAGAAAAACCACCTCTGTGAAAAATTATTTAAAAGCTTTTACTCCTTTGTAAATATTAATCAATAATGAGAATTTCACTTTATATGAAATATTTTCAAGTTTATATAATGTAATATTTTATTTTAACTATCTGCAAAATCCTAATAAGGAATAAAACCCTAAAATTTACAATTAAAAATGAATGATAAACAACAAATCCTAAGGGCTAGGTGGAAAAGAAACCCTATGTGGAGTGTAAGATTATGAATTTCACAAAAATATTTTATTTATTTATGGTTTCAAAATAATGACCATATGCATAAAAAATTAGATAAAAAAATGAGAGAAATCTAATGTACATCCATTCAAAAAAAATCATATCTATCTCATGGCTAAAAAAGAGACAAATGTTATAACTAGAAGATTAGGCAAGTAAAAATAATGTAAATATCTTAAAAAATATTTAATCTGATTTTTTTAGTTTTCAAACTAAGTTTAAAATAATAGAATAGAATTATGGAGTTTACTCTCCTATTGTGTTGAAAATTTATCTGTCATATCTCATAAGATCATATTCAATGTTATGTTGAATGTGTACCAATTAGATTCAATGGTCTGCTAAATTTGAACATATGTTAATGATAGATGTGTACCCAAGTACTGAATGTGTCCTCTAGCCTATTTTTGTTTTAAAAATTTATATCCAGGTGTGTAGTTGATTTTGAATATAATTATGTGATCATTTTGAAAACAATTTAGGATTTTTTTTAATTTATCTTTACTTTATATTCTTAACCTAATTCATAAAAACAATTGTAATAGGAATTGATTAGAAAAAAAGGATTGGTTGGATCTATAAACCTTCAACAAGTTTTACCTATATATCCTAAACACTAGAATCATAACCAATATATTTATAGTGTAGTGTAAATGGAATTTGGTGAGTAAGGAATTCACCTAGTCTTCCTAGGTGAAGTGAGACTACATGAACATTTTCCTACCCTAATTTTAATACAATATGTAACCAAACCTTGATGCAAGTGCTTAGGATAAAAAATATTACTTTTTATAATATGCCTAGACTTCAATTTTTTATGACTCATATTGATACTTGTTATTGAAATGCCTATAATAGGATTTGTGTATACATGACTCTCAAATTCTATGTAGGTGAGTGATTGACATGCAATTAGACATAATATAATAGAAATAAACCTAAAACATGGTCCCATGTAAGTGAAAAAGTAGGATAAGAGGAAAATGTCCCACATAAATATAAGGGACATATTCAACAACCTATTAACTATGTACATGAAAGATTTGGTGAATCGTTAAGTGCATCCTAGATAGAAAAAAGTAAAAAACAAAGAGATAAGGAATGGTGAGGGGATATCAAAGACTATAAAATAAATCAAAGAGAAAATAAAATAAAGAAGAGATAATAGGCCACATGGAGAAGAGAGAGAGAGAGAAACACGCATAATAGTTCCAATAAATACCTAATTTGATTGATATATGCACTAAATGACACTAAAAATATATCAATAATAATATGCATACCAAAATTAGGTATATAAACATTATGTGCAAGGATAAACATATATTTGGTTTATATACTAGTGATGATAATAAGGATGTGGGGCCTATATGGCTAAGTGATAGACCATGATAGTTCTAGTTGGTTCTTTCTATGTGACATTAGCATTTTGTGAGTGATACAAAACCCTTGGGGAGTTCATTATATCCACCATTTTTAGTGACTTCTAAGAAGAATTATATTTAAAAGGATAAGTATGTGAGGCATAAATTACATGGAAATTTATTTTACCTTTTAATAAATTGTATTTATCCTTATATGACACACTTGTACTTCATTTTGAGGCATGGAGCACCTATATTAGTTTCATGATATGTAGAAAATTTTAATTATATACATCATATTCCTAGTAGTACTAGTTACTTTCATTGATATTAATATGCACATTTTGAAGGCATGGAATGAAAACATTATTATTATACTATTTCAAGGCATTGTCATCTTATTAGTCAATTGACTCAGATAGTGTAACTAGAATACTTATATGTGTATGTATGTATGTATGTATGTATGTATATGGGTGCTTGTACATTTGACATGATAGTGTTATTTCATATGATATATTTATATTTTATGATTCATGTAACATTTTACATGATAACGTTATTTTAAATGATATATTTATATTTTATGATTCATGTAATGCTTGTAGATGTATGTATGCATGCATGCATGCATGAATGTGTGTATGTATGAATGTATGTATATATGTGTATATATGTATGTATGTATGTATGTATTTTTTTGTTAGTGTGTCTTGGTTGACTACACATGTTGTTTGTGATTATTTAATTATTTATCATCATTTATCAAAGGGTAGAATTTTTTTATATGTGTAACTAAGATTATATAATTCCAGGAGAGGGATATTGGAATACAATAGATATGGTGGTTACTAAATCATTAATTGTGTAGATTTTTATATTTCCACCTTGTATATTTTATTGCCTAGTTTTGATCTAGTTTCTTAATTAAGAAATTGGCAATTTTTGGTATGCTAACATTGTTTATATCCCCTTTACCATTACCTTATATATTTATGAAACATATAAGAAATAAATTAGATATAATTAATTTTAAACATAATGGGGAAAATTAAATTTTTTGAATGGATACTGTAAATCACTTTTATAGCTATAAAAAGTTTTTTTGATATTTTTGGAGTTAGTATTAAAGACCTTTGACCAAATGCTAAGCTTAGGAGTATTTTTAGGAGTATTAGATGAAATTTTTAGACAACCCATACCATAAATTATGACCTTGGATGGAGATTAATTTATTTAGTGTAAGATAGGACCATGCTTACCCATATGCCCATGGAAGAAGTGTAATGACATTGTAAGAGGAGTAAATACATAGATGATTTTTAGATAATAGGAAAGGGAGTGGGAAGGGATAAGTGTGACCTTATATTTAATTAATAAAATAATAAGTACCCTATAATATAATTATAAATCCATCCTTGTGGACACCTTTTTCCCATTCTTAAAATTTAAGTAGTGGGCTAGATCATGGAGGAGTAGAAGAAGCTTGAAGGATAGAAAGATTCCTAATAGCAAACCAAAGTGGAGGAGGTTTAAGCTAACACATAAGTAGAGGACACAAGTTATATATACCTTTGCCATAACCATATATGTATTCATTTATTTTTCATAAACCTTTTTTCTCTTCTTAATAGCTTAAAATTTAAGGGATTGTCAAGGCATTTAGGCTTGTAACCTTAATTTATATTTTCCTAGGGTTTGGGACTAAGGCCATATTAATTTATAACCCTATAAGGGTAGGTTTTGAAATGTTTTTCCTCCTATTTATTTATATTTAAAAAACTCTTTTTATGATTTAAAATTATAAGTTAATGCTTCCCAAATGAGCTTAGCATGTAGAAAATGTGTGCTTGTTTTCATTGTAGGGATTGGATAAAGGGATATAGTATGAACATAGGAATCCGATAAGGGGAGATTAGTATAATGTTAGCATAGGAAATCAAATCCAAAATTAAAAAAACACTAATGATCTAACACCTTATACCTAGATCTTAGGGGGAGATTAGTGAGGAAAAACCATTGACAAAACACAACTAGAATGCAAGAAAATAAACTTTCTCACCTTCCTTGAATGCTCCAAAGGCTCTCTTCATTGGCTTACTTAGCTTCTTCTTTATAGCTCTTTTTCAATGTAGATTTAGATATTCTCCACCTTATCTTAGCATCATTTAGATTTATGTCTTTAGCTTTGAAGCTTCATTCAAAAATTTGACATAATAACACTATATCAAAATCCCTTTTGAAAGAATTTGAGCATGAAAACTTTGGCTTGAGAGAGATTAAAATTATGATGTGAGGCCTTCTATTTATAGATTTTCCCCTTTCATTAGATTGAACATGAAATGTCCATATCAAGTTGAATCTGTGTGGATAAGAATCCATTCAATTTTGGGGGGTAAAATAAATAAATTCCCTCATAAATATTTGGGATAGAGAGGCATTATAGAGGCATGGGAGGGCTTAATCACATATTTGTGGAACTTATGGATTATGGAAGCCACCCCATATATGATGTCTTAGGTGGTGCACTTATTCTCAATAAATTTACATTAATGAAATAATCAATAACCTCTATGGAAAATCCATTTAAGCTCTTGATTCAAATTAATTAGCTTTTAAACATGATTAATCAATTTTGGTGCAGATTCTTTGGAAATTGGTGCTCAATTAATCAAACTGGTCAAAATTTTATACTATTGGATAAAAATTTGATTAGATTAGAATTGGAAGGCATTGTTAGATGTGTTATAGCCATTATCCCATTTAGGATGTTTCCAACACAAAATAACAAAGGCACAAGTCTCATGCAAGAAAATTAGTAGAAAAGAGCAATCCAAAGCACCCAAGTATGAAATCATTATTTTGACTTGAAATGACCTAATCAAATATAGGTATCACATAAAATGTATTACCCCATTTATGGATACATTATCGTAAATTGGCACTTGTGTATGACAAGATTGAACCATTTAGTACGCTTAATTGATTTTGGCCTAAATTGTGCATTTTGGTAGAAATTGGTCTGAAACTTGGTCATTGAGTCATTGATGGCCAATTTTAGGTGTATATAGTTTTCCCTTATATGGGAAGGTGTTGCAAGCTATAGGCATAATAACATATTTTCAAAGAATGAAAAGGTCTTGTATGCCTAAAACTTCAACAATAATGGATGAACTATATGGTGCCCCCTTGAGGGAGTGGTTGGCACAAGGAGGTTGGAAAATGGTCCCTTGAAAGAAAGAAGCAAGATAAAAGGACCAAACATATGAATATGATGGGGTGAGAAAATAATTATTTTGAAAAATTAGTCAAAATCATTGAGAATGCAAGTGGGATGTTGTACAATGGTTTTTCCAAAGGCAGTTATAAGCATTGTACCTTGATAGTGGCAATGTGGTATGATAGCACAATGATTTTCCCAAAGGTAGTTATAATCATTAAGAAGATGGAGTTTCCCCCATTAGGATAGATAAATAAAATAAAAGCATGCCCCTATTTGGGTAAAAAAAATTAAATTTGGTGATAACATAATGATTTTCCCAAAGGCAGTTATGATCATTAATAATATAGGTGGGACGATGTACAATGATTTGCCCATAGGAAGTTATAGAATTGTACCTTAATCATGGAAAACATGATTTATTGGTTGATGATTGAAGAAATGATGATGATAAATTGATACAGAGGGTAAAGATGAATTCGGATAGCCTGCTAGGAGGGAAATGCTCATCTGAACTAATAAAGGTTGAAATTATTTCATTTTTTAAATACTCTATTTATGATATGATTGGGATTGGATCAGGATGTTACTATCAATAAGATGTTGATGTTTCCATTGCTATGTAGACTTATTGAATCTAATTTTTTTTGTAGCATGTGATGGTAGGCATCATGATAGAATACCATGAGGACTTATGGTGGTAGGTACCCATTACAGAAATGATGATGACAATGTAGATGTATGAATATAGATGGATCAAGTATAAATGTGCAAAGAATAACCCAATGAATGCAAATAGATTGAATCAAGGCAACAATGCTGAAAGAAAAAAATAGGCACATAAATAACAAATAAACAAACAAGATAGAAACAAACAAACAATGGTTAGTCATAATATTAGTACAAATAACATAACTTAAACTAGACAAACATTGCCCCTATAAAATGGGTGACAACTTAACAAACAAATATGACTAGGGAAATAAAAGAAAAGGAAGGGGTGGCCAAGTTGTCTCCATATGAACTAGGTAAGTGGATGCTACCTACATAGTTACATGGATGTGATATCCAACAAAAACTTTAGGACAAATGTAGTTCTCCCAATAAATGGGAAGAAAATGATAATTGATGAAAAACAAACATGATGGATATGATAGAAGAGTAGAAATGATCTTGAAAAATAGAAAGTGTATTGGATAAAAGGAAAAAAATGATGGGAAAACTAAGTGATAAGTGATTTGTTGGTAACTTAGTGACAGTTCCCAGAATCCTTAAGGTAAAGAAGTGGTTAATGTTTTGTTTTTTCTAAACAATTTTACAAATGTTTTTAGAATTTTCTAGGTATCTCAACTCAATCAAGAATGATGAGATATTAAATGGTCTAAGCTCATAAAATGGTGAGAATGTTGCTTAAGTTGCTCAAAAAATTATGAGAACATGACTTAGGTTGCCCACAAAATGGTGAGAGTGTTCAAACTTAAGATTTTTCATAAAATGGTGATAGCATGGCTTAGGGGTGATTAATATGACCTCAACAAGTATCAAGTGTTGCCTGCATAGTACCACAATGGGACCTCAAGTCACTGTAGTGCCACCTCATAGTGGAGGAATCTAGCTAGTGTAGCAGCCAATTCAAACAAAATAGGCATAGTTGGTATGATGGCATAGTAAAACATAGGAATGGCTAGTTTGTATGTCAAGGCATAATAAAAAAATGTTGCCCCTAGTTTGCCCATAAGTAGTTATAAATAGGATACAATGGCATAAGTCAGTGATACTAATTTTCCCATAGGTAGTTATAATTAGTAGCATGATAATGAGAGAGAACAAAATAAGAAATAAAGGATGTAACTGCCAAAACTTTTATCTTATTATGACAAAATATTGCCTCTATCTAGAATGTGTGAAACAACTACTAAAACTGAATCTGAATCCTCTTGATAAAGTACTTATGGAACCAATGGAATGGGACCAAGGTCAAATTTTCAAGTAAGGAGGGAGAAAAAACATTAGTTGATGGGAAAGGTATGATAGAATAGATACACAATATGGAAAGTGATGGTGGGATGGTAGTATGGTAGTAAGGATGATAAAATGGTATGGTAAAAAGAAGAATATTGATAATATGTTACAGCTTGAAATAGTCCTTATAGACAATATATCATGTCACTCAAGCATAATACCGCTTGAGGTGTATAATGTTCATTGGCTCATCATTTTCATCTGCATTTGGTATAGCAATCATGTATGCTCTAATGTAAGAAAATTCAACAATGATGAAAGAGCCTATCCAGTTTGGTTTGAACTTACCTTTATGTTTATTTTCAACCATGGTATTCTTTTGGTTCTCTTTAAGGACAAGATCAACGAGTTCAAATTCTCTATGCCTGACATGTTTATTTTACAATCCATGGAGGTAGTTATGGTATGCTTGAAGATTATTTAGTGTGGTCATGCATTTCTTATCAAGTATTTATAGCTCTAAGAGGCAAGATACTCGTTAGTCTTCATAATTCATTATATGTTTCAAGGAGATGCATAGAGAAGGTAACTCAACCTCAATGGGAAGAAAGGCCTCAATGCCATAAACAAGTATGGAGTGGCTCCTATGGGGGTATGGTGACTGGTGTAGTATGCCTAGAAGGCATGGAATATTTGGAGGTGCCAATCATAGATAACATCATTGACAAAATTTTTAAGGATGTTGAAAATGATTTTATTGGATGCTTCCTCTTGGCCATTGCCTTGTGAGTGATATGCCATGAAAAAATGTTGAGGAATCTTGTACTTGGCATATAGTGATGTGACATCTTTATTTTTGAATGATCCACCATTATAAGATATAATGCCAGAAGGGATACCATAGTAATAGATGAGATGGTTGAAAATGAATTTGGAAATTTGCCTTCCAGTCACATAAGTGAGGGTAAAACTTTACCCACTTAGTGAAATATTCAGTGGTGGTAAGGATATGTTTATGGCCATTATATGAGTTAGGGTTTATCTTCTCAATGAGGTCAAATCCCCATGTAGTGAATGGCCATGGTGTAAGCATTGGTTTAGAGTCTTGGTCAGGGCATGAATCATAATAGCATGCCTTTGACATTTGTCACATCTTTTCACATATTCAGTTGCATCTACATCCATTGTGGGCCAATAATAACTAGTACACAAGATATTTTTGGAGAGGACTACCCTATTGATGTGGGCTCCATATACTCCTTCATGAAATTCTCATTATGCTAGTGTGGTTCTATTGAAGTTAAATAATGAATCAAAGTTTCATCAAAACTACGAAGGTAAAGGGTTGATTCGAGTAAGGTATAATGAGTGGTTTGGAGGATGGAGTCTTTAGATTTCTTATGGGATAGGTTTGGTGGCATAATTTGGTCATGGAGTTAATCATAAAGTTTTAAACATTAGATAGAGTTAGGACCAATAATATCATAGATCATCATGATGGTTGAAGGAGCATGAGATAGCACTATAAAATTCTTGATGAGGAACTGATATTCTTTAGCTATGTCTATTTATCAAATAAAATATCTAATGGTAGCCATAACATCTATGGTTTTGTTAATTTCCCTTGGTATATGTTCAAATCGGTCATTATTAATCTACCATTTGAGAGTGTCAACCATGGCCTTATATGGTACCAGCTTGCCATCTTTGGTTTAAAAGTAGTTTGTAACCTGATTGATGATAAATTGAGAATCACCATAAACCTTGAGATGAGATATGTTCCATTGTACCACTTATCAAAGCCCTACAACAAGTGCTTCATATTTAGCCATGTTTTTCATACAAGGAAATATAATCTTAAATGATTTAGGGATTAGATCCCCTTGTGGTGTAATAAATAAAAGGCCTACCCCTAATCCGTGTGTTGTGAATGATTCATCAAAATACAACTTCCAAGGTTGCTCCTCAAGAGGTGTGTCAATGATGGTCATTATGGATTCATCAGGTAATTATAAAGTGAGTGGGTCTATATCTATAAGGGGTGATTCAACAAGTTGATCTACAAGAACTTGCCCCTTAATGGCCTTTTGGTTGACTTACTTAATGTCAAACTCATTGAGAAGCATGATCCATTTGGTCATGTGTCTTTATAAATATATTTTATATAGTAGATACTTGAGTGGATCTACTTTTGAAATAACCATGGTCATATTGTTTAACATGTAATGGCACAATTTTTGAGCTATAAAGACCATAGCTAAATAATATTTTTCAATGGGTGTATAATTGTGTTCATATGTGACCAGTGTATGGCTTAGATAGTACATGGCATTATCCTTTCCATTATCATCATGTTGAGCCAAAAGTGCCCCCAAGGCATTGTCTATAGTTGATAAATACAATAAGAATGGTTTTCTCAACATAGGAGGCAACAAAATAGGTGGATTCATGAGATAGTCCTTTAGCTACTAAAAATCTATCTAGCAATGATCATCTCAATGAAGTGTAACTCCTTTCTTAAAAATATGCATGAAAGGATGGCATTTATTAGCCAAATATGATATCAAGCATCAGATAGACTAGATCTCACCCTAAAAACTATGGATATGCTTCAAATTAGTTGGTGGTGGCATCTCTATTATGGCTTGTACTTTAGCTAGATTGAATTAAATACCTTGATGAGACACAATGAAGCCAATAAATTTTCCTGAAGTTACTCCAAATACACACTTATTAGGATTTAGTCTAACTTTTTATTCATGTAATCTTTCAAATATTATATGTAATATTATTGGATGATCTACCTTGGTCTTTGATTTGCCAAGAATGTCATCGACATAGTCTTCAACAATGTCATGCATCATATCATGAAATATGATGGTCATGGCTCTTTAGTATGTGGCCCCTTCATTTTTAAGGCCAAATGGCATAACCTGATAACAAAATGTTTACCATAAAGTGGTGAACATTATTTTTTGTTGGTCTTCTAGTGTTATTCTAATCTAATTATACCCTAAAAATCCATCCATTAGTGAAATCATCTCATAACCCATTATGGAAACAACTATCATGTCAATGTTGGGGAATGGAAAGTTATCCTTAGGGAAAGATTTGTTTATGTTATATAAATTAGTATAAATTTTGATTCCTTCTAGCTTTTTACTAATTCGTAAAACATTTGAAATCCACTTTAAATAGTCAATGGACCAAATACATCAAGCTTCCAAGAGTTTTTACAACTCTTTATTTACTAATAAAATAATACAAGGATGCATTTTATACAACTTTTGTTTGACTATTTTGGCATCAAGATGTACCACAAGGTGGTGCATAACCAAGCCAGGGTCCAAACCAAGCATGTCAAAATATGCCCATACAAATATTTCAATAAATTCCCTCAAAAGGGATATAAGGACTTCACATTCCTTCTCAATAAGGAATGCACCTATCTTGATCCACTTTTGGTCATCTAGAGTCCTAATATTTACCTCTATTGTATCTTATACTAGAAGGATTGAACCATTTTCAAGGATAGTGGGAAATTATTTGAACTAATTTGAAATGTTAGAGTCCTCTGTTAGGACTTGTTCTTAGATCTCTCCAAGACATGATGAATCAAAATACCCTAATGGTAGATATGACCATGTGATAAAGATAGTTAGAAACTCTTGAATGATTTGATAAAAAGCTTATTGTTATTCAAAACTAAACTTAGACTCACAAACAAGTTCATCATTAGTGGTCTCCTAAGCTATGCTTGAAGAAGGTTAAACACCCCTATCTAATCATACCTAAAATAGGTTTTCACCACTAAACTAGCCTTTTTCTTTACTTTTTCCCTGGTGTAAAAGTGCCTCAAAGAGGTTTTTAATTTGGGACCTCAATGTTTTATTTATTTTCTTTTAGCTAATAGTGTTCACTCATTCTCCGAAATAGGCTTTAGGATCCAACTGGATTGAAAACCCTAAATTACTGTCTCCTAATGGAACATTGTCTTTAAGGCCTAAAAAGTCATAGAAAGCCTCATAATTTTGAAAATAATCAATCAACACATTAGATTCTTATTGGTCCTAGTCTATCAGTTGGGAATAATACAATGGAAGTGGGTTGTGATGAATGACTGATCTAAAGGTACAAATGGAATGAGTGTCAAACAAATTTGTCTCAACTAGGTCATCAAAAAGGCTATGATCAAACTCTAATTCATTTTTGGTATAATCATCACTATTCATAGGTGTTAAAACATGATTAAGGTACATGGGGTCACCCCCAAAAATTTTAAACCCAAATCCATAGGTTCCTTTGTACTTAGTCATGGAAATTGGCTCAAGCATTCCCTATTAATTTGGTTTGAGGCCTTTTCCTTCATAGTCTTGATTCTTCATTATCCTATTAGGAATAAGATACTTTAATATTTTATAACAATCAACATACTTATCATTTTATAACCATGATTCATATCCTTTGAGAGTGTCCTATTCTAGGCTAGAGACTAGTACAAAGGTGATAGGTTCTAGACTATGGAGTTTAACTTTGCCTTTTTGTTGGCATTCTAGATGAAGTGGTCTGGATTTAGGTCTTCCAAAAGACTTAGGGTTTTGTGGAAGGTTTGAAATGTGAAAGGTGTCATGGGTCAAATACTCTCTTAGGCCATTAGCTAAGATGGTATAATGATTGGATATTTTAGGAGGTGGCATATGGGAAAGTGAATCAAGGGTATTAGGATCAATGTAGTTGTCCTCTAGTAAATCAAGAAGTATTTCCTTTCCCTTATCCTATTTTTAAATTGGATTCATGTTGAAACAATAATTATAAATCTTGAACTTGGCCTCTAGATGTTTATAGTGATTGTATGGATGTAAATCTTTTGGTATACAAACTTCCATTCCTAAATGGGAGAACTTGATACATTGGTGAAATGTTGATGGAATAACATGAATTTCATGTAACCAAAGTCTACCTAAGAGAATATTATATGATAAATTGAGATCTAGCACTTGGAAAAGTGGATCATGGGTTAAGTGCCCAAGAATAACTAGAAAATAAATGGTACCTTGTGATTCTTTTTCTTCATTATTGTAGGCTTTGATGGTTATTATTTCTACTTGAAGATCTATTGTCATATACTCAAGAAGCTTAATGAGCTTTAGAGACACTATGTTTAGACCTGATCCATTGTCTATAATTACATGCTTCACTTTATGCCACTTAATGAAAACTTTAATGTATAATGGATTATTATGTAGTGGGCCAAGGGATGACATATCACTTTGGTTGAAGGTTACTTGTTAGGCTAGAGCTAGGTGTCCAACCAAAGCTTGAAATTTGTCAAGGGATATGTCACTTGAAACTATGGATTGGATAAGGAACTCATTCAAGATATTTTTTTAGATTGTTGATGTATACAACAAATCTAAAATGGAGATTTGTGCTATTGTCTTTTTCAATTATTCCACAATGTCAAACTTCTTTTCTTGGTCACTGGTAAATGGCTTGTTTGAGGTAAAATAGTTGGTTGGATGATGGAAAAAGTGGTATATGGATGTGGGCTTGGGATGGTATTATTGACCACTGAGTTGTGATTATACAATTGGGATTAAAGATAACACCATGGTTTCGAACAAATACTGGTGGTAGTGAGGGACTAGATAGGATAAGTCTTGGTTTTTGGTGTATGTGTGGTCAGGAGGAAATGATGATTTATTGATATAGGGTCCAAAATTAGTAATCATGGATTTTAGTATGCCTATATTTAATTTCAAGTCAAGGAAGGATTATCAGTGTGAGTTGGTTGATTGGAATTGTTTAGCAAAGGTTTTGATTGATTGGTACTTGATCTCATATTGATGGAGATGGTGTTAATGTGACCTCTTTCAATATGACTTATAAATCTATTGTAGTCATGTGCAATTGCATGGTATTTTGTTAGTTTTTGCCATTTTAACCTTGGTTTTTTCTATTGTTTGGATGTTTTTGATTCTATTAGTTTTGTTGGTTCAGCCTTGGTTGTTGATATTATTGTTGTTGATGTTGCATTGGTTGTTTTTGTTGTTATTGTTGTAATTTTGGTTGGTTGTTATGTTGTGGAAAGTGGTTTTGATAGATTCCAATGTTATGATTGTAAGTAGAAGAACCACCATCCAATTTTATCTCCCCATTCTCCAACATATTCTAAATCAAATGTTTAATTTACACATAATGTCATAAATTATGTTCATTAACTTGATGATATTCACATAATTCATTTTCGTGGTACCAATCAAGATAAGGAATGCCCTAAGGATAATGTTTCGGTATAGGCCAACTAATTAGATTAGAGGTGGAAATCTTGTGAAACATAGATTCAGTAGGTTCTCCAAGGTCACTAAAAATGCAATGAGTAGGTATTATTCTCCTTGGAGGAGGGGTTTTTAATGGTAAAGGTTATTGCATTTGTTGCACAGGCCTAGGTTGTTGTGCTTGCTATGTTCGCTAGAAAGGTTATGTGTTAGGAGTAATTTCCATATACTACATGGGTTGAGCAAATGATTTTTTCATTATTTGGACATGTCATGACTTAGTTATTCCATTTCCCACAACATTCTTGTTAGAATTGAATGTCTTGGGTTTTCATAGTGATTAGCTTGTACCAATTATGATTCTTATTCTTGGACTTAATTTTGGTTTTGGTTCTATCTATTTCCCTAATTAGTAGTTTTATTTTTATTTGATGAAGTAAGCTTGATGACCCCTTTTTTGATAAGGGAATTCTCAATCAACAAATCTTTGTCAATGATCTCTTTAAAATTATGTGCACATTATAGTTCCAAATGATAGGATATATTTCTATGAATTTGGTAAAAACAATGGGTGAATTATCTTATAAAGGATCTCCATCACTTTAGATAACTTACAAATATTTCATCAACCTTTTGCTTATCTTGTGTTAAGTTGATCAGTGAAATCTCATGCTCGAGGTTGTATGAGAAGTGTTTCACAAACTTGTTTAAAAGGTCATCAAAATCTAATAGTGAATTCTTGGGAAACTTCAAAAACCACTCCAAGGATTGCCTTACCAAACTCCTTATAAATAATAACAAAATATATATGATGTTATATTTCACTAGCTAGCATGCGATATAGAATTCAGTCAAATTATGCTTGGGGTCACCTTTACCCTTATATTTATCAAATTTTAGTGGTTCATATCTTGAAGGAAATGGTATCTACAAGTACTCCATATTAAAAATATAATAACACACATCATCCAACTTAAAAATTTTGGTTTATTTTCTAGATTTGATGGTGGTTATGTTATCCTTTATTTGTTGTAGTTCTTGGGCTAGCAAACTAGAAGGAACATTGGCCTGGGTAGATGGTTGAGCAGTCATAAGTGAATCACTTTGACTGGGATATGATGGAGGTATTTGCTAGGGTATGTTGGTTTGGTTGGGGAATAAAATAGGAATATGCATGTATAAATTACCATGTGATTATTTATATTGCACATATTATTATGTGATATTTTGGTTGGGATTGGATATGTAGGCTTAATTTTTAGGATTTCGAGGTTGGGATGGAGGGATATGGCCATACTATGCCTATTGAGGTTGAATAGGGATATGTTGTTGACTAATAAAACCTTACTACTAAGGGGGGATTTATGAACCAAGACCCAATCTCTAAACTTGTGGCACATTCTATATGAAAGGTAAAGGTTGCCTAATAGGTATTTAAGGAACATTGGAACCTCTTTGTTGCAATAATCCCAATAGGGAAATGGATGCATGTTGGAGATTCAAAATCTATCACTAAATAATATTTACACATTATTGGTTAGACATCATTTGGTTTTAAATTGGCATATTAGTCTACTACCTAATGAAGTGAAACATTGGTTTCCCCTGTTGAGGTGGAAATTTGTTCTACCTCTACTACATTGATACATTAGATTATTCCTGATGTTGTGGAATATTACTCATCATATATTGGGGAGGAGTAAGATTCATCACATTTTGTTGTGGCATGGCATTGGTTGTTAGCTAGATACCTAATCTTGTTGGTTGAGTGCTTGAAAAAATAGTTTGTTGAGGATTAGTGATAGTTGGTTGAGATTGGCAAGTAAAAACTCCTACTTCCTAATTTTTTTAACCAATCATGGTGTTAACTAAAGGCACACTTATTTTTATTATTTTTAGACTAGTTTTTTATGCATTTACATGACTTTTATATAGATTGGATGTTGTTTGCATATTATCCACTATGTTTTGCTTAGTATTTTATGTAAAATCAGAAGACATTTCCTTGATGGTTGGCATATGAAACATGTTATCAACCGAAGTGTTTTATGTAAATGGGTCTATACCTTAATTTTATTAACCATTCAATTCTATTAAAACTCATGTTGAGGGAGCTAAGTCAATAAGAGTCCTATTTGACATGGTCATATTGTTGAAATTATGTGTTAGGTTCAAATAGGTTTGGTATGATGTCTGTATCTATACAAAGTGATCCTTCATGAGGTATTTTTCTTTGAAAAGCATATGAGGGTCTTGATATGTCATTGGGACTAAAGAGAGAGGGTTTCTATAATAATCATGTTGATTATACAATATTTTTTGAGGCATTATTACTAGACTTGACAAATTCTCATGGGGAAGTCTGCCAGAAACTTAGCCCCTACTTTTATATCTCTGACCAAAGTTTCATCCCTATTTTCCAATAAGTGATGATCAAACAGATAAGGATCATACATGGATAGAATATTAACATAGTACATTTATTGAGTAAATTTTTCTTCAATTGAAGGTATCATAGCTAAGTATTGTTCTATTTATTCTTGATCCTACTTTGAATATGGAGGTGTGTTAACCAAATAGTGAGCTAATGGGTCTTGGTTTTATGTGCCTATTTGATTTTTATAATATGGATAAGGATCTATCTCATAAAAAACATCCTTGGCATAGGGGTGTTGAACTATTTCTTCTTGCAAAACTACATTACTAAACCTTGGATTGTAGACCATGCCACTATAAGTGTAGGAAGACATGTTGGGATCCATAGTAAATGTTTCACCACCAAAAGGAAATATAGTTATAAAAACTCTAAAAAATAAATGTCCAAAGGAAAAAGGTTTAAATTTTGTCTAATTTAGTTAAAAGGATATATATATATATATATATATATATATATATATATATATATATATAAAGGTTTATGCAATGACTTGTGATAAAACAAGCTAATGTTAAATATCTAACATTATACATCTCACATAAAAAATTCAAGTAAATGGATCAAAAATCAAAATGCTAAATTCTAGGACCAAAGTGTTTCAAACGAGTCCAATATAGGAAAAATAAAGGTTTCTAGGTCTTTTGGCCAATTACGACATCAATATCTAGGCTCAAATAGACTGTGCTAGGACTTTTGGCCAAATGGCATCAAAATCTAGACTTGAAACAAAGATGAGATATTTAATCTAATAGATTTGAAACACTTTTAACAAAAAATAGGCATTTGACTCTTGGACATAAACTTGATCAATGGGTATGAGGTATGAAATGAAAGGCACTTGGATATAGATTATTTTTCTCCCAAATAATGGCTCAAACTAAATTCTTTTGAACAATAAACTAGACAAAAGTGAATGGCATAACCGCACTAGATAAGACTCACAAAGTATACTTGAATTGGTTGGAATTTGGAAAAAATTGGATTCTGTGCAAATAGGTCTATGAAATAAATCAAGAAATGTAACAATGCTAAAATGTTTAAAAGGTGTGATAAATGTTTGTTTAAATACTCTAACTCAAAATGGTTTGACATGTTTTGGGCAGCATAACACTACTCTCCTCAACTCAAATGACACATACACACAAATTTTTGACAAATTTATAAGGAAAAAGTGATGTATCAAAGGGACTCAAGACTCACTTTACCATGGCACAACAAGAATGGTAAATAGGAAAGGTATTTAAAATGTGATCTAAGACTCAAAGCATGAGTGATACACAAGATGACTTGAGTCCACCAATGATGACAATGATAGTGAGTATAAAAATGGCCATCAATCCAAATTATAAATTAAACCTAAGTTCCCTCAAGTTTAGTGAAAAATGGTAAACCCAATTAACACATCAACCTTATGAACTTAGAAAGGTTCAATTGAGAATTTAAATTATCAATGAGGGACTTAATAAAAATTTGGTAAATGGTTTAGACTCAAATTGACAGCATAACTACACCAATCATATGATATGACACAATGTTTAAGATAACAATTTTGAATAAGGAAAAAGTTGATTTTCACTTGGGCAGCATAATGCCTCATGTTTCAATAAATTTGGTGGATAATGTGTTTGGTTATGGCCTTTGTTAACAAACAAGATTTTACTCAAATCAATACCAAGTAATTTAATACAAAGACAAATATGACCAATTAATCATCTTAAGCCCTAAACTAACAAGGTTTCATGATATTTTTGAAGTCCATTTTTATACATACACTTGAGAGGAAATTAATTATTCATCTAAAATAAAAGTGAATTATATAATAGGGTTTTTAAATCCCCTCCTTATCTCAAGTGATAATAGTATGACATGGACCTTGGGGCACACCTTGTATCAATAATATTTCTATGGTAAGTGGTATTTGTCTAAAAAATCTACAATTTTTTACCATCTAGATGGATCCCATGTGTACCAACTTTCACATCAGCACCCAAGGGAAGTAACATGTCATTTGGGTTCGTGTCAAATGTGTTGTTGTGAAAAGGTCTAGTCTTATTCACAACCACTATATATGTCACTTTCTCAGTTTAGTATGATGTCCAATATGATAAAATGTCTTGGGCTTAGTATCTACTAATGGATATGGTTTAATCTCTCAAACAATCATCTTAGTTAGGGTATTCTAATTTGTATACTTCTCCATGGAGAAGGGTTAAATAAGATGTTAGGAGATGAATCCCTGAGTCAAATCTTCCCTATAGAACTTATGGGAGGTAATGAAGTCCCCCTCATAAACCAAAATGTGTGAAATAAAGAGCTGAGTAAAAAGGTTGTATAGTTGTTTCTATATCACCCAAGCCATGCATGTCTTGGGGAGAGCCTTCACAACATCTTTTTTATGCCTTTGGACTAAGGCAAAATTTTCAACAAAGATGGCACTTTTGATCCCACAAGTTCCCTATAGGTGATGGGGAGAGAGCATATATGCACAACTTCCTTTTTGCTCAAAAACTTCTAACAAATCAAATGATAAATGACCTGCATAAAGTAAAACTTTGAAGTGAGTTCAATTTTAAAGAACTAAATTGAAATATTTGGTGGTGTTTTTTGGCCCCTTGGCCTTAAGTAGTAAAGATTTGAAAGAACAACTACAAAAGATTCAACATAAACATCTAAGTTTTTCTTTAAGCACCAAATGGAAATGCCTAATTCTTTTTAAGAATCTAAAAGAGGTTAAAAAGACTTAATTAAGATTGATTTTATTAATTTATAAGTAGGTCCTACAAGAAAATTATCATAATGTTGTTTAGCTTTGAAGCTCTTTTGTGAATGAGACAAATAAATTTAAAAAGTAAGCTATCACGTTTGTAAAGTGCAATACCACAACTCCACAATCTAATATTTCAACTATGCAAAATCATGACTAGTTAAGACAAAATCACAAATCATGGGTTAGACAGTAAAAATTACAAAATCACTACTTGAACAGATAAAACCACAAGTTACAATGCAAAATCACAACTTTAAGATTTATGATTTTGTCACTTAACTCCCAATGGCTATGTTAATTACTAGTGGTTTAACCATAATACATGATTGCAACTAATGATATCACAACTTGTAAAATTGCGTTATTGCAATATCATGACTATAGAGTCACAATATTGCAATATCATAACTTAACTTATAGACAGAGAACATGTTAGTCCAGAAAGCTAATTAAAATGCAAAATTATAACTATATGACAAAACTATGACTGTGTTAGTTATGGTTTTGTGGTCTAAAGGACAAAATTGCAAGTCCATAGTTTTGAACATTGCAACAATCATAATAAATTCCTTCTCGGGTCTGCAACACCTCATTCTATGCACATAAGAAACCTCAAAATCATATTTCATGCTTTCTTATTTAACTTAGGACCTCAAAGTTCACCAACACTCTTGAAAAAACATTACAAACCTATATCAATGCTTATTTTTCCATTAATTCCTTTATAATTGAACCTCATACCTTATTTGATAACCATCTCTCTTTTTGCTCTTTAGGCTTTAGATCTATAGTTTATATTAGGCCTCAAAGTAGAATTTCTAGTTATTGTTCAAGAACTCTCCAACTTAATCACATGCCCAAACAACCTTACACATTATCTACCACTGTTTTTTATCCTTCATAGGTCTTGATAACAGTTCATGGTACCTTATTGGGTTAGGCAGGGTCTAGGACTAGTCTAGTTACATGTTTAGGTTTAAGACCATACCCATGTAGGCTTATATTGAAGCTTTAATGAGTATTCAAACACTTAATATGAATTATTTAGCATCATTAGACATCCACTCATACCTTTGTGTATCTATCTTACCAAACTACCATCTTCATACCCTCTCACAAGGTCTCTTCATATGATGATCAATGCCATGACTACATTTTTCAAGCTCTTTAAGTTTGATAACTACACTTGAAACATTCATTTATGCTTCAAAACTTTGATCATGTGCCTTGTGTATGAAATTATAAATTAATAATATCTATAAATAAATCTTGGCTTGAAGAAGATAGAGCATACCTACACTTTCGATTGGGAATACATTTATAAAATAGGAGCATGACCAATATGGGGATCCACTAGACCAGATTAGGGGATCACTTGTCACAATACACCATGATAGGAAGGGTTCCAAATCCTATAGTCTAAAACAATCATAAAAAAACCCTAAAAGAGTCCCAAGGTTTAATATTCACCTATTTTAATAACAAGAAAGTAAATCTAATCTAGTGCACACTAAAGCTTGTGGCACAAAGTGGGGGTTAGAAATAAAACAAACTAAAACTAAACATGCATATAAGACATATAATCATGTCAATGTATATATAACCTATTATAATAACAAGAAAGTAAATATAATCTAGTGCACACCAAAGCTTGTGGTACAAAGTGGGGGTTAGAAATAAAACAAACTAAAAGTAAACATGCATATAAGACATATAATCATGTCAATGTATACAGAATCCTAATGCATAGAAGATAAACACAATTTCATTATCTATCTACTCTTGTAAAGGATAAATAAAGTTAGGAATACTTACCTTGAAGATGAACCCACCAAGCCTCAATCTCTCCCTTGGCCAAGGTGCTTTTCAATAGATTATTGTGGTATGTAAGGATAACAAAGAAAAATCAGATCTAGGATTCACAACCTATCTATGCATCCAAAATACTTCTCTACAAGATAAGATCCATATCTCCAAAGAAAGTATGGAACCCTAACCTTTATTGCTCAAGTAGAATGGTCAATAAGCAAATGTTCATTTTCACTTATTCTTACTCACTTCTATTCTTATAAAATGGTGGTAAATGAACTTGTATATATAGTTAGATCATTCTATAACTCCTCTTGGAAACATCATCTATACAAGGTTGACTTAGTCAACCTTGTATGTTTTTTAGGACAATTCACTAGGTTTGAGCTAGGTTAGTCGAAAGGATAACAAACTCAAAGAGTGAAAAATACCCCTAGAAATTATAGGGTCAAACCAATTGACCTAGTACAATCAACTATCTAAAAGGTAATTAAGGAAATAAAAGGAGGGATAAAGTATGAAAAATGACTAGAATGGGTAGGACTAATAATAATAAGCTTATGGTAAATGGTTTTAGGAGATAAGTTTTTATTTGGCAAGTGTCAAAAGGGACAACAATCTTATGAATCACTAATGGTCTACCCACCCCTTTCCTGGTGCACCCCTTAAGGCATGCACTCAGAGAGATTGAGACTTAATGGATTCTTGTAAGATACAAGTGTTATTTAGTGATAAAATTTTGAAAATATTATGTGCGTATTTATTCCCAATTTGAACCTCACCACATGTCATGTAAGTGCATCATGGGATGGTGCTTTAGGAATAGAACATGATAACACATAATACTAATGTTAATTAAAGTACAGTAAGCAAAAAATAAGATAAATAAAAGGATAGAATTGAAAAACACATACATTTACTTAGTATTATAGATAAATAATTATACTATAAGATAAAGTGAAGGCATCTAATGTAAAGAACACTAGATGAACCTGTAGAAGTTTGTGCAAAAAAAGCCCAAAAAAAAAATTGAAGATAGGCATATAGTGGTTAGTAGAGATAGATATTTTATGAAAATTGGAAAATTATGATTTTCAAGGTAAGGTTTAGAATATTTAAGGCAAATAAATGACAAAAGGATGGGAAATGAATGACAAATGATGGAAAATAAATGGCAAATGATGGAAAATAGATGGCAAATGATGGAAAATGAATGACAAAATTACTGGAAAATGAAGTAAATCTCATTAGAAAGCATGTAAAACATAAATGGAAAAAAGGAATATAAAACATACTAAATCATGTAAAACTTGAATGACAAATAATATAACTATGCAAGAAAACTCTAACAAAGATAGGTAAGAAAATGAAAAGTAAGCTCATGTAAGATAGGCAAAAAGAAAAACATGAAAGACTAAAAATGAAATGTAATTAAAGATGTGAAACAAACATGAATAAGGCATGCATAAAGATAAACATGTAATAATGCAAAATTACATATATATGTTAGGTCAAGTCCACAAAAATAAAATAAGAACATGATGGAGAAATGAAAAAAAAAATCTCTAAAGGATGAAAACTCAAACTTAGCATTTGTTCTGAGATGCAATGTATGAAATCATAACCACCTAATGATATGACTAGTATGACAATGAGATGGTGTGGTATATAAATGGTATAAGTGTGTAATCCATAGTTTCTTAAACATGTTATTTTTTATAAGGATAGATAAAATTAAAACAAAGTAATGCTAACATGTTTTAAAGATGTGAAGAAGAAGGAAATAAAGAAGAGGGAAAATAAAATTTAGAATCACAATTTACTTTTCAAGGGGGGGAATGAAATGGGTGGTGGAAGAATAAAGGAAAAACTAAGGTAGAATAACTCTTTATCGAAGTCAAGACACTCAAATTAGATTTGTTAAAATGAGAACACTTTCAACCTTAAGGATTCAGAAGAACTTCTCTTAGCTACACAAGTCTTAGGTCAATAAATGTAGTATGTAGATCATCCCATGAAGGCTATATACATGAAAAGTAAATTAACCTACCTTCCCACAATGTGTTCCCCATTCCTCAGGAACTCTTAAAAAGCTATCAATATACTATGAAGATTGGTTACTTGTGTGATAAATTAGGTAACACCATAGAGTTTTTTTAAATCCCCTATTCTAATATACTGGTCTACAACACCCCAAAGGACCTTAGCTCTATGTTAGGCCAACTTGGAGTTTGATCTTCGATTAGAGATAGGGTATGTGCTTTTAATCATGTCTTTAGATGTGATTTTGACTTTTTAGATTTTTATTTTGCCTTTTGATTCAAATTATTTTGATTTTAACTTTCTTGATGGATTTATTTTTTTTATTCCTCCTCCATATAGATTTTGAAAACCAAACATGGGTGCTAAAGATGACTTTAATTTTAATACTTGGGACTTGGTTTCTATGAGAGACAACATCAAAGAGTATGGGGTCTAAGAGTCTCTTAAATATATGTGAAATAAAAATGTTATCTTAACTTTGACCTTATTTTATCCAATGTGGAGTGAAAGGAAAAGGGTAATCAAGAGGATTTACACATGGAACAAAAGATTGTGACAAAGGTAAAAAAGGGATACAATGACAAAAAAGGTGTGATTCATTATCATAAGAATGAGGTAAATGGAGTAAAACATGCCAATCATTTATTGTTGTGCAAATTCCATCTAGAAAAAGAAGAAAAAGCTAAAGTTGAGAACAAGGATCAATAACTTATAACCATTGCAAAACACATTATAGAAAAGGAATGATAGGATGGTAATTTTATGAAGAGGGTCAGGTCCTATTCATGATCTTACATTAAAACTCTTAAAAAAAAAACCCAAGAGGTGCCAAAAAGAAGACTAGAAATCATAAATGAGAAATATAAGTAAAAGATGATAATTTTGTGAGGAATGTCAGGTCCTATCCATGGTCTTATATTGCAAACTCACAAAAGAAAAACCCACAGTGATGAATGATAAATAAGGTGAAAATAATCATAAATCTACTAAGCTAAATAATGACATAAAGAGATAAAAATGAAATAAATATATGAGGACAAAAATGAAATAAAATACCAAATGTAATGTGTAAAAAAACCAAAGAACCCAAAGGAAAATAATGATGATGTTAAAAATGCACAAAAACAAAGAAACATGAGACAAAAAGAACAAGTATGATCTATGCTAATGTTTGTATCACATATGAGCATGTGAAACATAAGTCTATAAGTTTCATAAGGTTTCTTGAAGCTAAATTTATTTGTTATTATGCATTATAAAATAAGAGTGGGCATCATAAGATGCCCCAAAGGGTAGGTATATGTAGGGATGGGTATCATAAGATACCCCAAAGTATGAAGGGACATGTGATGGGCATCGCAAGATGCCCAAACATGTGAGTTGGAGTGAGGTGAATTTGAACCACTATAATGATTTGAATTAGGTTGATAGGTGCATTTGAAAATAAGTAAATGTGTTGGCTTGTTAGATTTTAAGGTTGTTGAATGCGAAATATGATGTGTAGGATAGGTATGAGGAGATAAAAGAGGTAAAGGGGGACCATGGATGATATGCTTTGGTTTAGGCATTTGAACTAGGTACTATTTTGGTTCATGTGGCCTAAGAGGTTGAGGTTCAATAGATGTAACAATATGTTTAAATTTGTTCATATTAGCTATCCTTTCCTTATTGGTGTAGGAAGAAGGATTAATTATGGTTTGAACAAAATTAGTGTATGAGGTGTAGGTATGGGATGGTTTTTATTATTCATTAGGTATTTGATGTTGATGTGATTGTGGTGCTTAAGATTAAATTTGAGAAGCTTGAAGATAGTATTGATAATGTTTTTTTGTGAGAGTATCAAGGTTGAAATGTGGACAAAGCAAGGAATAAAGAAGAAATTGGTGAAGATCATGACAAGACTCATAAGAATGACCTATAATATCATGACATCAATAAAATTTATTAAGATTGTACCATTTTGGAGAATTTTTTTAAGGATCAAAGATCATGGGTTTAGAGGGTGGAAATTTCTTCTTAATTTGTTCTAGACTCAAGGGTGGGTAGATTGGGCTAAAATTGGTTGAATTGGATGCTCTATTTTGAGGTTGGGGAGGCTTGAATGAATCAATTTTATGAGAATATGATTGGAAAGGTGCTTTAGTATTTGTGTGAGGTGGTTAAATTTGAATCATAATAAAGTATTTCCTTTTGTTTGGTCTAAGGCTTCTTCTAAAGTTTTAGGTGAAAAGATTCAAACTTTGTATTGAAGGGGAGGTTTAAGAGCAGTGACAAATAGTTTTAAAAGAGTGTCATCATTCATGTTATGGTCCACTTTATGAGTTAGAGACTTTAATAATTTGATGAAAGTATTATTAGATACATTAGGAAGTTACTTAGCATTTATGAAATATCTAAGGTAATTTTTAGGAAGGTTTTCATGTTGGAATTCCTTCACTAGAGCATTGATTAAATTTTCTAGTTGTGAGATGGAATGTCTAGTAATTTGGTTGTACCATTCAAGTGAATCATCAACAAAGGTTTTGGATAAGATCTTGGTAGTATCAAAGGTGTTAGTTTCGACCCAATATTTATAGAGATTACCAAAAGATTTAAGAAAGATAGTAGGGACCTTAGTCCCTTTATATATGATAGTTGAATAAATGTTTCTAATATCTATGAATGCAATGAATGGGTATAAATGTTAATTTTTAATATGTTGAAGCATTTTTTTATTTATTTAAGGTTGAGGGATGATATTCCCATTGGCATCTCTAAGAGAATGAGGAATAAAATTTTGATTTGGTTGAGACATAATGACTTGAGGTGGTTGACTAGTCATGTTTAATAAATGTTGTTGCATGTTCATCATTTGAGATTTATTGGTTGTTTGCATGATGTTCATTTGTATGTGAAATAAGTTGATTTATATCAATAGGTGGGTTGGTGTTTTTAGGATGGGTATTAGTGTTGGTAGGAAGAGGATTATTAGTGTTGGTGGGAGGAGGAGTATTTATAGGTAGAGGATTACCAACATTGGTGTTAGTTGTCTTAAGTGTGGTATAAGAAGAAGGAAGCTTGGTAAATCCACAATTCTTATGAGGAGTGTAAATATTATTATCATCAAGGTTTTTTAATAATTGGGAACCATCTAGATTATCAATTTGAGTGATTTCAACCATGTTACTTTGGGAATTGATAAATCTTGGCGATCTTGTTATGGGTGTAACAAGAGGATTGTGAACATTGGTTGTAAGAGTATGAGTGTTGATAAGAGGGAAATTATGTGGTGAAGGATTACCAACATTGGTATTGAGAGGAATATTAGGATGAATGACCTCAACTACATTACATTGTGTAGTGATTGGTTTTGGTTTAGCAGAAGGTGAAGGAAGAAATTAGATAGTTCCATCTGAAGTAATGAAATAAGTGAGATTACTATCTAAATCATTAATTATGTAATCTTATTGAATAATATAAGGTTGAATAGATGTCATCATGATGAGAATAGACTAGATAATTACACAAGGAAATAGGAAGTGATAGGAAACTATACAGAGTCAACTGGGTCGACCTAACACAAGAAATAAGGTCTATAAATAGTACAGGGTCAATTGAGTTGATCCAATATAGTAAATAGGGGCTAAAAAAATATACAGGGTCGATAAGGTCAACCCAGTACAACATATAGGGAAAATTATAAAGTCTAAAACACACTGATATAAAACAAGATAAATTTTGTAAGTAATTTTGAAAAATGAGAATAGAAGGGAAAAAAATAATCAATTAGACCAACATTAGCTAATCCAATTGAGGCACACAACACAAAACCTTGTACCAAAGCTGGCTAATGCAAGTTTTTATAATATAGAATACAACTAATCAAAGATCAAGAAATCAACTTGGAAATTAAATATCTAACTAATTGGTCAACCTTAATTTTTATAAGATTATCAGAATATGATTTTGAATGTGATGGGAAGTTGGTTGTAAGCAAGGAACTAGAAAATAAATATAATGATGGTTTCATGTAGATTGGGATAAAAAGGATATGTAGTGGTAATGATATGGGCTTGGTATTGTTACCTACCCCATTACTTCACACACCATATAAATAAGGTTAATGGTTGTTAGACATAATATACAATTAACCACGCTTTATACTTGACTAGAACATCAAGTCGGCTTCCCCCTTGGTGATGAAATCTAAGTAGGTTGGCCTTGGGTAAATAAATTTTAAAGTTCTTGTTTATATTTTATGATTTATTTATGTGTGCATAAAATATAAATAGTGAAATTAAGTGGTTAATTGAAAACCCCCTAGTTAGACTATGTGATCTATTCTAAGCATGCAATCAATAGTAAAAGAAAATGTGAGCTAATTAATAGCATATAAGGTTAATTCAAAATTGGAAACAAGGTAAAATTTTGATATAGTCAATAATTATATGCACATAATATAGAATAGGGTCAGAAAGGTCAATCCTATATTGTGGAATTAAGGTCTAAAAATAAACAAGGTCGATAGAGTTGAACCAGTTATCCAGAAAGCACACAAAGCACAAAACTAGGTCGACAAGGTTGATCTAGTTGACTATATAGGGGTAGTTTTAAAGACTAAAAATTGTAAATGGGAAGATAGTAAAGAAAGATAAAAAGGGATAGAAAGGAGCCTTGGTGGATTAGAGATGCAAATAAGGAAGAGTATTGCTCAAGAACCTTGAAATATGCTTGAAAAACCTGCTAATTGGGTTAACTAGGTAGATCAAGCTGTGCAAGAACATGTTATTAAATGATTGAACTATACAGGGTCAATTAGGTCAGTCTAGTAAGTTGATATAGCAGTTTAAAAATCTAAAAACATGTACTGGGTCGACTGGGTCGATCTAGTTACCTGTTCTTAAAAACCTATGCATAGAGGTTAAAACTGGGTTGATAGAGTTGATCTAGTATGACAAATATATGATAAAAATAATTATAAAAATAAGGAAATAAAGTGAACAAATCCCAAAAGGGTTAGTTCACATTGGGTTCACAAGAATGTATGCAATAAAAAATTCATCATGTCTATAAATCAATCCTTGATCGGAGAAGATAAAACATACCTACACTTCTGATTGAGAATACATTTGTTAAATAAGAGCATGAAAAATATGGGGATCTACTAGACCCAATTATGGGATCACTTGTCACAATACACCATGCTAGGAAGGGTTCTAAATCCTACAGTCTAACACAATCATGCTACAACCCTAAAAGAATCCTAAGATTTAATATTCACCTATTCTAATAGCAATAAAGTAAATCTAATCTAGTGCACACCAAAGCTTGTGGTACAAAGTGGGGGTTAGAAATAAAAAAACTAAAAATAAACATGCATATAACACATATACTCACATCAATGTATACAGAATCCTAATGCATGGAATAGAAGCACAATTGCATTATCTATCTACTCTTACAAAGGATAAATAAGGTTAGGAATACTTACCTTGAAGACGAACCCTCCAAGCCTTAATCTCTCCTTTGGCCAAGGTTCTTTGCAAGAGATTATTTTGATATGTAAGGATAATAAAGATAAATCAGATCTAGGATACACAACCTATCTATGCATCCAAAAGACTTCTTCACAAGATAATATTCATATCTCTAAATAAAGTATTGAACCCTAATATTTATTCCTCAAATATAATGGTCAATAAGTAGATGCTCATTCACACTTATCTTTCTTCACTTCTATTCTTATTAAATAGTGGTAAATGAACTTGTATATATAGGTAGATCTTTCCCTAAATCCTCCTAGAAATGTTGACTATATAGGGTTAGCCCAGTTAACCCTATATGTTTTTGGGGATAATTCACTAGGTCTAAGCTAGGTTGATTGAAGGGATAACAAACTCAAAGAATGAAAAATAACCCTAGCTAGTACAAGTTGACCCAGTTGATCGAGTACAACTGATTATCCAAAAGGTAATTATGGAAAGAAAAGGAGGAATAAATTATGACAAATGATTGTAATGGGTAATATTAAGAATAATAATCTTAGGGTAAATGGTTTTAGGAGATAAGTTTGTATATAGAAAGTGACAAAATGGACAATACTCTTATTAAGCACTAATGGTCCACCCATCCCTTTCTTAGTGCACCCCTTAAGGCATTCACTTAAAGAAATTGAGACTTGATGGGTTTCTATAAGATACAAAGTGTCAATAAGTGATAAAAGTGTGAAAATATTATGTGTATACACCTTGTATACTCTTTAGATAGTATCATACATATGTACACACTTCTTCATGCAAATGCTCATTATATGACAATGTTTCTTAAGACTAGTGCTCAAAAGTATGCTTACCTTGTATCTTGATCTTGACTTTGTATCTTGATTTTGAATTAAAAAAATGTCATCAACCTTAGAAAAATCATCATTTTTCCTTCAAATTCTCTCTCAATAGAGAGATAATAGGCTACCTTAAAATTCTCTTGTAAGAAGACTTCCTTGTCATATACCACTTTACCATGCATATTTACTAGATGCACTTTGACATCAACTTTGATCTTGACATTAATCACATCCAATTTGACCTAGACATCAATGACAACACTCCTCAATAATTAAAAATCCTTGAGGAGACATGACAAAATACTAGTGTGTCAAAGTGCCAATGCACAAATTAGCATGTCATGGGCTGATGGAAGAGTGTGGAAAATGGTGAAAAAAACCATCATGCATGCATAATGTTTATCTACCAAAAAGTGACAACCTATAAAGAAGATGCAAAAAGACATCGAGCTCAACCTAAAATGCATTCAAGATAATGCAAAGTGCAATAATGGCATAAGAAGTAAAATGTGGGCCAAGGAAGAGCAATGTGGGCCAAAGCTCGTGCAAAGAAGACATCTATTGCATCCAAAAATACATCCAAAATTATAATGAGAGAGAAAAAAATAAATGAGAAAAATAATTTGTTTGCTTGTGAGGGGGTTTGTCAACCTGCCAAATTAGGCTTCACCCACTGATCTCTCAAACACGTGATCAAAAACGTTGAAAAATTAATAATCCTCCTTAAAATCATTATATTTTTTTATAAAAATATAATAAAAAATAACTTTTTTCTCAATAAAATCCACAATTTTAAATCAAATCACCTATCATAAAATAATGTCGACTTACAAAAGTGAGAATCACTATAGTTATCCCCTACTTAATAATAATAGTCACGACTTAAAAATGTTGGCCCCTTCTTATGGTTAAAAATTTATACCACTTCAAATAATTTTATGTCACCTTACCAAATGCTATAATTATTTAGATTCAAGGCTATCTTAGATAGATTTGGTGGTTATAAAGCCATGTGGAGGGGTGATTATTGTTGACCAAATTTGACTTTTAGGTCAAATTAGCACACTCCTAGTAAAAAACTTGGTTTTAGGCATATAAGGGGGTATAATATATTGTAATAAGGTGTTTCATAGACCAATTAATGTTATAATAACTTTGGTCATTAGTTCTCTAGGTCTATTTATCATTTTGAGTCATTGTAGGGGGTCAAAAAGGGGCATTTAATGAGTTGTACTAGTTTATTGGAAAATTTTGAAGTTAAATTTTTTTATTTAATTCCCCATGTGTCCTTATAACTCTTAAGAAGATGACATAACTAAAGAAATGGTAGGTTATTTAGAGAAAAGGTAGTTTTCTTGGCCAAAGAGAGAGAAATGGGCACTTTTACGACCTCTTTGGGAAGTGTGCCACTTGGTAAACATGTAAATATGACTCTTAACCTTCCAAAAACTAAAATACACATTTTTTTATTTGAAACTAACATTTATTTCTCAAAATTATTCTACACATTTTTTGCTCTTCTTGGCAGACTGGAGGTACCTTTAGTTTTTTGCTTAGTACAAAAAGTATAGGTAGTTTTAGATATAATTATTTTGGGATGATATTATAAAATTATAAAATTTAAAATACATATAATAATTTTGATAAATGTTTAATTGTACCTCATGGACCATTCACTTGAAGTGGACTGTTTAGTATTGCTTGCTTATCTGTGAACCCAACTAATTTTCTCTTAGTTTGGGCACCTCTGTACAAACCAGATGTTCAAAATTTATCCAAAGGATGTTTTATATGTACTATTATTCCTCACATTATTTTTTTATACTTTCAAGGTGTTTTAATAGTCTAATGAACTCACTGTGTAGGAGGATGTATCTTTGGTGTTAGAGGCAGTTTTTTCTCCATTTTCAAGAATTCCATATTTGTTCATGGTTTAAAAAGGATATGATAGATCATTACACATGTTTTATAATCTCTCTTGGTTTCTAATTTTCACCTCTAATCCTCCTTATACAATCATGTTTTTTATTTGTAGTCATTCTATGCCTAAACACAGCTAGGCAACCATTAAAACATAAGTTGTAGATGTTTAAAAGGGTCCAAACCTTTGAAATGGCTTAGTCTCGACTTGGTATGAGTTTTAAAAAGTTATAATTAATTTATATTATTATTTTATATATTATTAAATTTTATTCAGAGACTCATTCACCATGAATATGATTCATAATCTTGCTCACTATCTATATACTAGTCAAGATGTCCATCTATAAGTGGTTACAAGAGAGATTCATGCTAAATATGGGATATGGACATTGTTTCAGACCCTTGATAATGTGAAAATTATTTTTATAATATTATAATGGAATAAAATTGATCAAATATCCATACATTATGCATTGGTAAAAAAATGGTCACACTGTCGGCCTATACATTAGCATAATCATATATAAGCAAGGTTAAACAGGGGACTAAGAATGCTCAGTAAAGGATTTTGTTATGATAGAGCCTTATATATAATATTAAAATATTTTATAAATTAGGGAATTCATGTTTTAAGTTCTATGTGGAACAAATGAAAGTAGAAACCTTAATCAAGAGCAAGTGACTAGTTCAAGGACTCAATCCCTAAAGGAGCAAAACAATGACCTTTGATGTTTTGTTGAAATTATATAGCAAGGTTACCTCTCCCTTTTAGGAATATAAATGAAATTATCTTGGATTCATTAATATTTATAAAAAATATTCCAAGAATGGACTCAATTATATCAATGTAATATGAATTTTGGACACCCCAAAGTTATTTTTAAATACACTATGAGTAGGCAAAGATGTCTACAATTTCAAGTTCAAAGGGAGATCTTTGTCACTAAAATTTGAAACTTATCCCTAACATAATTTTAAAATGATTCCAATATATTAGAGTAATTTTATGACTCAATATCATCAAAATAGAAATGAGTTGCATGTGTTTACCTCACACATTCACCCTTTGTTTGTACAATAGGCCTGAGACATCAATCTACAGTAGGCAGGGTAGTATAGGTAGTAGGTTGGCATATGAATTAAATTTTGTTTTGGACTTTAAATTTGGTTTAAATTTTTAAAGTGTTTTATGAAACATCAAAATTTTCAAAGAGAGGGTTCTCCCACATCATGAAACCAAACTTCATGATGTAATTCCATCTACAACTACAAGGCAAACAGTAAACCTTTTGGTGATTTGATGATGTGAAAGGCATAAAGGGTAAGTGTAAGGGTTCAATTTAATGTCCCCAAAATCATGAATAGTCTCAGATTGGTCTCATAAACTCCTACAGGTCAAAAGGGAGAAGAGTATCTCAGTCTAGATGCAAGAAACTCAACCTTATTATCAAAGGCTTGTAAAAGGCTAAGGGAGAATTAGAATTATGTATAATGCATATAAAATACTAATTATCCATATTATATTATTAAAAAACTCCTAATCATGGTAAATAAGTATATCCAAAAAAATTAAATCCAAATACACACCTATAGGCCAAGGCATGTAAAACAATAAACTAGCATAAGTTTTAAGTTTGTCTTGAGACACTCAAGCTAGTTATAGAGTAAAATAATGATGTTTGATCTTATATATATTTAGTATAGTATATAAAAATCATGTAAAAGGTATTTTTCGGCCATACACACCTATAATAAGGTTTCAAGAACAAGGGTTGTCACGATCAGGATAGAAGGCTCAGTTGGGTGAGTCCCAAGTGTGTATGAAGGCGAGAAATAAGTCTAAAAATTTGATAAAATATAATAGAAGATAAAATGGAACATATTAAATATATAAAAATATAAATAACATTTACACCTTATAGGAATTACCCCAAAATAGTGAAACACAATCCATTTTTGAGTTTCCTGCACATAGTGTTCATACATAACTAGTTTTGGGAACTTAAGGTTTTAAAGGGTCATTTGACTTATTTAATGGATAATTTTTTTTTGAGTGTATATAAAACTTTAATAACACCATAAATTTTTTTTTTGGAGGTAAAATAGGGTAATTTCCCCCTATTTTGTCTCAGACAGGGGGTACTCCCTCATACAAAAGGCCTATAGATTTGTAAAATGGAGATAGTAGGGTGGATCAAGAGTTGAGTGAGCATGAAAATGAAGTGTGATAAGTTGTAATTAATCAATGAAAATGTGGATAATAAACCATAATAGTGTGTAAAATGTCACGTGTAGTTAAGCCTACTAGGCATGAGCAGGCCTAAAGGTCCAAATGAGAAGACATTAACATATCCACCTCAAAATGAGATTTCCACCATGTTGTATCATGTATATGGGAGGTATATAGATGTGTTTAATATATTTTTATATAATAAAACTAACATGAAATCCTAGAGTACCAAAATTTGAAGATAGACTTCTAGGTAAGGACTAAACCTAGTATCCAAATGAGGAGTCTCTTTCATATCTACCATGAAACATGATTTGAAACCTATTGGAACATGTCCATAGGACCACTAAAAATGTTTTTCAACTTTTATTTTTTAGATAAAATAAAGGAGAGGCCATTTTTGGTTCAAAATCAACCTTGATAAGCAAGAATATGAGAAAAAAAACACAATAGGCCTATTCCAAATACTCATGTCTTTCATGAAGCTATGCATGGGAGCCATAGGATTTAATGGGTGTTATTAGGGGTCGTATATGACATATTTGTGTAAATTATTATCAATTTTGATGTCCAAAATTTATGAACAATTTTTAAGACTGAAAATAGGCCTAAAACCCCAGTAAACCCTTACTAAGGACCAGTCTTGAAAAATGGAGTTGGATAACTAATCAAATGGAATATTTTTCTCATGAAACCTTTATTAGGTTTGACAATACTCACCCAATATCCTTCCCATTATATCTATCTATATGGACTTGTATTGATGGGGACAAAAATAGGATTTTTATCATTGGTTTATGTGTTGTACATGTTATAATAGGAGTTAGGAGATGAAACCAAGTTTGAAATAAATATTGACACTTTTAATAACTCATAATATTAATTTAATTCCATGAAAAAGTTTCTAAGTGTTTCAACCAGGTCCTTAATTTTAGCCAGTCAAAACTAGCCTAATATACAAGCTAGAGATATGGGAGAAAATATTCAAGTAAAGTGATTTTAAGGTGCCCCTGATGATTCCAAGGAAATTAAGGGTCTTGAAACATGTCAATCACTACCTTTTATGGAATTTAATTAACAATTGAATCCAAATTTTAAGACAAGTGTTAAGGTGCATAAGAAGGAGGTTTCTTAGAGTGCAAATGATGATGACTCTCCTCCAAGTGATTCTAGAAGACCAAGCATGAAAAAAATACATGGATAGGAATTTTTGATATCCTACCCTTCCATTATAATCATTTTATCTACCCTTGATTAGTTACAAGTCACTGAAATATGCCTAACAATAAGGCAATATTTTTTACAAGAAAAGGAGTTTTTAGGCCACTTTCAAAGAGTTTGATGATTCAAGATGACACTTGTAAATCCTAATATTTCATGGCTCGCCCCATATATCTCTCACATGTACAAATAATTTATCCTCTTAGCTTTACAAGTGTCCTTGTGACCCTTGAACTTCTCTTTCTCTCTCACTCAAACTCGATAAGAGTTGGCCATTTTAGCATTGTATTCTATGCTCCACCTGAGTATGGCAAAGCCCTAATCAATTATATACCTTTTGATCAATAAAATTACTAAGTGTTACCTATTAAATGATAATACTTAATGTGTTTACTTGAATTTGTGATCTTATATAAGTGAAGACGAAGGATTCATTATCATGTTACTCAATCTTTTCACCTATTTACATCTTCTTCTTGTAGGGAATATGATGTATTCTAGGAGATGTCAAGGTTTAAGTGAGTTATTATTTTCATTAGAGGCCTCATAAACCTCTTGTATAGTCTTCTTATCTTTTTAAATTCATCTATAACCACACAATGTAATATTGATGCAAGAAGACATTCATTGGAGAGTGTATGTTTTAGTTGTCCTTTGATTTCAAGTGTGAAGTACATATGGTTGGATCTTATCAACATATATGGTGTATCAACTCCATTAGAGTATTTTTAATTCAATTATCCTTCTCCCTTTTCACCCCCTAATTTTAGTAGTAGTAGTGGTGGTCAAGTGGTACATCAAAGGAGATAGCCCTATCTAGAGACTCACCTCATTCCTTAGGCTACTCACAAGCCTAGAGGTGATTATATTGTGCCAATTGGATGAGGAGAGATTTTCATCTCCTCAAAAGGTAAAAATTCAATTGACAATAATTACTAAGAGTTCATCCACCATGATAGAGATGAGATTAGCTAGTAGTAGTGGTAGTGATCCACAAACATGTGATAAGCCCTCATAAAGTACAATCAAAACACCAATTTAATAATAATGGGAGTAGAATGACTAAAAATAATAGAGATGGGAATATCAAAATATCCTTTATTAAAATAAAATAACATCATCTCAATTCAAGTTGTTACTCATCCATTTAGTATTCTTATGATAGATCTGCAAAGGAAATCACCATAAGAGGTGGAAAAGGCATAAAAAAATTAGGGTTATTCCACCTTATAAACCATGGTATTTTTTCACAATCTAAGAGAAGGCATGTGGCTAGGCATAGATTAGTTTATAATGGTCATTGAGCATCACCAACATTTAACCATATCCTCTTGAGCTAGCAAAATCATTATCATTAATTTCATTATCATGATTACAATATGGTATCCTTAAATGAGATAACCACAATGAAAAACAAAGCCCTTGAAATACTATTTGTTGTGGCATCATGTTGTTGAGATCAAGGAGATCAAGTGATAATAAGTTTCCAATGTGTAGGGTAGGTAGGATGGTGTTGAGGAAATTAACATGTAGTTAATAAAACATGGAGAGATGTATCTAGGACTTTGACTAGTGTGAACTAGCATGGAGTGAATTCATAGACTAGGTAGACAAGATTAGGTGGAGGCCATTATCACTTGACCACAAAATATAATTCCACCTTTGATCCATCCTCATGGGTTATACCAAATTCACAGTGAGATATTATCAAGAAGTGGCTAGGTCGATTTCCACCTAAAACAATAATACTTAGACTAATTTTTCACTAGATTCATCACCTCCCTAGGTACTCATAATGACTGATTCATCTTAATAGAATGAAATAAAGAAGAAAAAAATACCTCATCATCTAATAGGTTGTGTATCATGGTGTGTGGGAAGGTAACTAGTAGTGATAATGAACTTATAGACTAAGATTGTCGGTAGTTGGATTTTAAACTACAAGATTCATATGGTTTTGGGCATACCACTTTGTAAAACCATGGGTACATTATAAAAAATATCAAACCAAGTAATTTGGACTCTAATAATTAATCTTAGACTTTTTTCATTGATATCAATGGAATATAATTGCTCAAATTAGATCATAAAGTTTAAACAGATCCTATGCTAAGAAAGAGATGTAAATAGGTCTTTGAGTCATGCAAGGTAAAACATAGATCATCGAGCTGTGTCAAATCCAAAATAGGGTTGAATCCATGAGCTGAGTTAAAGATGAAGGCTAATAATATTTAAAAAAACATTCATTTTAATGCCCATCCAATGTAATTTTTGAAACTTAACCCTGAATACTAAACCAAATATAAAGTAAAAAGAATCGATGTAAAGGAAAATTCCAATCAAAGACTAGGTAGTAGTATGAATCTCTACAGGCTAATGTAATTTCACAATAATACAACCAACCTTGCATGCATGTTTTATAGGTAAAAATAAATTTATAAATATTTTAAAAAAAATCAAACCAAACCAATCAATGTAAATCCAAATCACATGTTGATCAATAATAGGTGTATGACCATGTCAAAATCAAAAAATTTACACCAAATTAGATCCTTGATGTTAGAAATGATAGATAAATGATTCAATATAAAATGGTTAAATAATGGTTATTTGGAGGGTGGCTTTGGTACCATGAAATATTTCACAACACTCTTCAACCAAGATCTCTCCAACACACCATTACCAAAACCATGATTACTTCAGCAAACACATAAGGAATAAACCAACTATGAACAAAACCAATTTTTATTCAGAAAAAGCATGTAGAATATAATGGAGATCCCTTGTTTAAGTAGGGAAGGACAAACAAGACCCAAGCATAACTAGCCAATGTGGGATAAATCTTTACATAATATAAAATTAGGAAAAGGATGAAAATCATAGCTAGAACCTAGCAATCATGAGAAATATACTCTAATAGGTCACTAAATCCTCGTTAGTTCCCAAATATCCTTGTATGGATTCATCATTGAAATATGTATCCAAGTATAAGTTCATAGATAAAGTGACACAATAAATTAACTTGGGATGTATAACATGTAACTATCCTTACTAAGATCTAAACATGTAATCAAATATATGCATGATATTTTCCAATTATTGCAAGTGGTTGTTTATGGATTTGGAAAAATGACATAGGAGATATTTTTATAGATCACCCACCAAAAAAGGTACATCTTGAATTATAGGATGTTCACTATATCTTATAACTGATTTGAATTTATAATAGTTTTAAAGGATATGCTAATTTACACCTTTCTCATGTTTATCTAAGTCGTGCCCCTTATATCCAAATTTTTATGCACATTTTAAGCTAAACCCATATTTTAAAAAGCATTTTAAACAAGAGTATGAAATTTCATTGGTTTATTGGTGATGCAACAATAATCTATAATAATAACTTTGTCCTTATCATCTTTTGATTATTCATCTATAGGTAAGGGTGGTTGAATAGGTCTTCCATAATATTTTGGGGTAACATAAAGAAAATTTAATGTCAATTGTGATCATATCATATTGATATTTTGTGGGACCAATTACTGTAAATTTTAGCTTACATCAGTGTACATCCATAACATCAACTTTATCACCACTATATTTTTGCATGTTACTACTCTCATCCCATTCAAAAAAATCAATTATTCTATTGGAATAATGTGTTTGGGTGTCATAATGGTGGGTTGAATTTGATTAAAATGTGGTACAATACTTTCATGAAGCTCAAGAATTTTACATAATCTAAATAGTAGATCATTTAAAATACATGTGTCTAATATTCCCTCATGTATGAATTTCAAGCATCTATATAGGTTAGATGGGATAATTACATATCATGAATCCAAGGTCTTTGAAAAAATATATTATAGCTTATATAATTGGGTATAGCTCAAAATTCGATGGCCACAACTATACATTTAATGTATGTATTTAGAGTTATTTATCCAAGATAATTTATTGGTTTATTATCAAAACCCCTAATGATCAAATTTTAGTTAACTAGATTTTATCTAAAAATTACAAATGTAATAAGAAAGTACCCACTAAAAAAATTAACCTTGAACCGTTATCCAAAAAACCATTTTAATCCCCATGTTATTGATTATAAATTGAATTTTCAAGGGTAATATTGGTCCATAATATCATTTGGAAGTAACACATATTGCACAAAGATGATAAGGTTATAAATTTCCATTAAAGATCTAACAATATAAGAAAAGTGTGAACTTTGAGTATCATTTGGAAAAGTAGTGTCTTCTAAGGCCTTATAAAGTATACATTTTTACTCATCATAACTTGTAAGTAAATATAAAATTAATGTATTTTCATGATTACTTTTTAGTTGATATATAATATATCATAATATTTGGAACATTATAATCTAAGTCATGAAGCTTGAGGAGGTTAGGAGAGATGGTTTTTTAAATCCCACATTCAAAAGTAATAAGAGTGACTATTTCATTTCATTATCTTTCCCTCATATTCATAACGCTATCTACCTCATAATAATTTATCATATAATGTAAAATGCTTATTAACACATAGTATGTCCATAGAAGACATTGAGGCAAGTTTATAAATAGAAAGGGTATCAACATATAATTAATTGTTAACACAATCAACCCTATAGGGACCATTCCAAATAATTTGTACTTATTACTAGTCCAAGTCCAAAACAAACTATAAAAATAAGTCTATAATATTAAAAAAATTATATATCTAAAATCACTCCAATCCAATATATGGGGAATATATTCAAATTATTATCATATTCTTAGTCCAATTTATTTGTAATATATGAAAACTATTCTTAGTTTGTGTTTAATGGTCATTTTGATTTAATAAAATAAATGTAATTAACACTAAATAAGTGAAATAGTTTTCAAAATATATAATATACATAATATGAATGTAAAATATAGTAAATTACATAAACTAAAATGAGCTATAAATATTAAATTTTGATAAAATATGCAAACCTAGTTCAAGTCTGACTTATGTTGACTATATAGGCAAATTATTGATGTAGATCTAATTGGGAGTATCTCTTACGTGTGTCACACTTGGAAAAAAAACCCTATAATACATTGGAACATGGTCAAGATAAGGTAGATAAAGATGTACTATGGCCTTGTCTATTTGACTATGGTTACATCTATGTTGACTATACAAGTGATTTTCCTACTTTGGTACCTACCCTTTTCAAAGATGGTTTGTTGATAGTCTGAAGGTGTTGATTTATCACATGAAAGTACTTGTAATGTTGAAATACTATTCTTACACATAAATTGAATAGACATAAAATTCAAAGGGGGGAATTAGACAAGGGGAATAGTTAGGATATCATAATAATACCTTACATAATCTAAGTGTTACTTATATACCCAAAGGGCTTCAGGTCAATGTAGTTCTCCTTTCTAGAGTGAGTGTGTGAATTTTGATAGTTTCGCTATATGGATGAAATTAATAAAATATCTTGAATTTTTTACAATGAATACTCTTTACTTATAATAAAATAGATTTAGACTTGTCCAATTACTTTAGGAATAAATTAAAACTTTAATTTAGAATAATAGGGCTCTTTTACTAAATGTGAAATAGCTTGTATAGATATTACTTTTTCCAAGTTGTTAAGTGATGCCTTGAGTGGCCTTGATGTGCTTATATAGTGGCATATTTGAAATCTTTATGTTAACTAATTTTAATAAAATAATAATAGGGCTAACATGAAGTGTCTCAAATTTTAAAAGTAATCATTAAATTATAGGATATGAGGCCACATTAGTAGATAAGGTTGGGGTGTGACCATATTCAACCTAGTGTAGTCTTGTCCCAGAAGGACATAGACTATGAGAACTTGGTTTACTATAATCTATAAGCATAATATATATGTCTAGATGATGTTTTCAATAATTAAAAGATAATGAATATAATATTGAAGGCTCTTGTAGAGATTACAAGTTAATAAAATCGAGAATAGGCCACACAAGGTAAGGATGTCAAGATTAAACATTATCGAATACTTATTGGTTAAATTTGAGTTTATAAATTACCATTACCCCCACCCCCACTTTATTCTAGTGATGCATTGAAGTGAAATTACTAGAGTAAAAGATATGTGTACCTAAGTGTGTATACCGACTTTGTATTTTGATTTGAATATTAATTATGCAAGGTGCCTTAATGTAAAACATAAAAAGAAAAAATGTAATTAGCTACTACCATATTTGAATATGAAACTTTAATTTTAAAATTTTAAAATACAATAAGGAAATAATAGACCTTCAAGAGTACACAATCTATTTTCCTATAATTTCAAATTGGAGATATGTTTATTTTAACCTTATTTAATTCCTGGCCAAGGAAAAATAATAATTTTTAAAGTGGTATTAGGATGAGGGGTATTTCATTGGGTGTCACTATACCATAACCATACCAGTTCATAGGGTTGGAACCTATGGTGAAATTGAGAGTGATCAAGTCTCATTAAGGGAAGATTTTAAATTAGACAAGGGTATGATTTCACCTATGAAGAGCACTCTAAGAGTAAAGTCCTAACCATCAAGTGTTAGTATACTCTAATAGGAAATAAAAATAAAAATATGGAACCAGATAATGGGTTTGAAAAAGTGAATCCTTAAATTTTAAGTGCAATTAGACTCTAACATGTCCCACTTGTTAGTTTATGAATCACACAACTATAGATGGATCTAGATTTTATGTGAAAAAATTATACCTTTAAAAATTTTGAACCTTGAAAAATAAGTGAAATTTCAA